>BSBM01001285.1:4125000-4725000 GCA_027924585.1 Larix kaempferi
AACTTTATTAATATAGAGGAAAAAAGTTACATAACAAAAATGGGGGCTAAACAAATCAACCTCATGCGATATGGGTTTCAATAACCAAAAAATAAATAACTAAAAAACCGTTACCTAAAACTGACTAAGGACACCTCACATAATCACGTGAGTGTGTAGGTGTCCTTTTACAATAAAGTTTACTAAGTTAAAAACTAAAACTAAGTTTTGGATCATAATTTATAACAATCCCCCCTTTGATCCAAAACTTATTTAGAACAAATACCAAGTTCATTTATGAACTTAGTAAATTTAACCCCAAGGGATTTGGTAAAGATATCCGCAATTTGATCTTTTGATGGGCAGTACTTTGGCTTGATGATTTCCTTGATGACAAGAGTTTGAATGTGATGATACTTAGTATCAAAATGTTTTTCCTTCGAATGAAAAACTGGTTTTTTTGGTTAACTTGATGGATGACTGACTGTCGATAAATAATGAAGTTGCTTCCTTTTGAACAACTTTAAGATCTTGCAAAATTCTTTGTAGCCAAACTATTTCACAAGTTGCTTCCCAAGTTGAGATATATTCAGCTTCTGCTATATAATTTGCAATTGTATCCTGCTTTTTACATCTCCATGACATAGCAGTCGATCCCAAATTCATTAAGTAACACGAAGTAGATGCTCTATCATCAATATCTCCAGCAAAATCTGCATCTGAAAATTCAACAAGAATAAAATTTTTGTTCCATTTAAACTCAAGTCCAAAATAGTTTGTTCCTTAAAGATACCTCAGTACCCTTTTTGCTACACTCCAATGAATTTCCCTGGGTTCTTGCATATACCTGGAAAGAATACTGACTAAAAAGGATAAGTCTGGCCGAGTATTAGTCAAGTAGATCAAACTTCCAATTAATTGTCAATACCTTGTACTACTAACAAGTCCCCCTCCTTCTAACTTAGAAAGTTTTAAGTTTTGCTCCATGTGGGTAATAGCTGGCTTACATTCCTCCATTCCAAACTTCTTTAATGTTTCAAAAACATACTTAGTTTGAGACTCAAGAAATATGCTTCTTTCCCTTTGAACAAATTCAATTCCAAGATAGTAATGAAGTAAACCCAAGTCTGTCATTTCAAAACATGTTTGAAGTTCTTGCTTAACTTGAAAAATATGATCATGATTATTACCTGTTATCAGCAAAACGTCAACATACATAACCAAAATGATCAAGTTGTTTTCCTCGATTCAAACATACAAAGTGTCATCTAACTCACTAAGGATAAATCCAACTTTCTGTAGATAGGCATCCATTTTAGCATACCAAGCTTTGGGAGCTTGATTTAACCCATACAATCCCTTAACCAATTTACAAAATTTCATTTCTTCTTCTGGAATCTCAAAACTAGGAGGTTGACTCATATAAACATCCTCCTGCAAATCACCATTCATAAATGCACTCTTTACATCCATTTTGTGCTACCAAAGCTAGCAAAAACCTGTTAGTATTCCACTTTGTTGTTGGAGCAAAGGTTTCTTCATAATCAATCCCTTATTCCCCCGAGCAAATCCCTTTACCACCAATCTTGCATTATACTTATCAATTTCTCCATTTTCCTTGTACTTAATTATGTAAACCCACTTGCAACCAATGGGTTTAACATCCTTTGGACACTCAAGAATATTCCAAGTCTAATTTTTCATTACTACATCATATTCACTTTGCATAGGTTCCCTCCATTCATCATATTTAACTGCCTCAACAAAAGAGGATGGTCCATTAGGAAAAAGAGCAAAATTATGTGAACCCAAATTCCATTGATTCATTTGATAACTCCTTGTACTTGTTTTATGTTTCTCATTAGACTTAACATACTGAAGTAACTTAGTTTCCCACTTTGGTGCCTTGTGTGCAACTTGAGAGGAAGTACCTTCCATACAACTATCATCAATGTTAACTTGATTTGAATCCTCTAAGTTAACTTGTGAAGAACTTGTTGAACCCGTTTCTTCAACTTGTTCATTTGAAGTCCAAGTCATGTCAAAGCACTGATCATCCCTTGATTTGTTTAACTGTTGCATTCGTTGATGTTCCTTAAAGATACTTTTTGTTCCAAGTGACTAAGTTGTTTTTTAATTTCTTCCACACAAACGTTTTGTTTCATAAAAAATAACATCTCTGCTATCAATAAATTTTCCATCTGATAAAAGTATATACCCCTTTTTATGTTCAGAATATCCAATTAGAATGCATTTCATACTTCTAGAATCTAACTTTGTTCACTTTTCTTTTGGAACAAGGGCATAACAAACTAAACCAAAAACTTTTAGATGTTTAATCATAGATTTGAATCCATACCAAGCCTCACAAGGAGTAATTCCATCCAAAGATGAAGAGCGAGATCGATTTCTCAAATAAACTACTGTATGTACTTCCTCGGCCCAATAACTTGAACTTAATCCTTTGTAAGATAGCATTGCTCTTGCCATACCCAATAATGTTTGATTCATTCATTTTGTTACTCCATTTTTTTGTGGAGTATAGAAGTTAGTCAATTGTATTGTTGTTCCTTTTTCCTAACAATATGTTAAGAATTCATTTGATGTGTACTCACAACCATTATCAATTCTCAAAGTGGCAATTTTTTCCTTAGTTGCAGTTTCAACCAAATTATGAAAAGACTGAGAATTAGCAAATGCTTCTGATTTATCCTTTAAAAAATACACCCAAATCATCCTGCTAAAATCGTCAATAAAGAGCAAAAAATACTTGCATCCATCAAGTGAAGTGTCCAAAGGTCCACAAATATATATCACTATGTATAAGTTGTAATCTCCTAGTTTCCCTCCAAGTGCTTTTGGGAAAAGGTAACCTTCTCTGTTTAAAAAAAATACAAGCTTGCATCTTGCATTTTCCTTCCAAAAATTAGGTAACCCCTTTACCATTCCTTATTGAACAAGACTATCTTCATTCAAGTGGCCAAAATGAATGTGCCACAATCTCATGGGTGTAATACCAGTCTCAACTGAACCTGCAAATTCCTTCATTCTTGGAATGATTGTGACCTTCATTCTAAGAAGTCTTCCATCCTCATAACCTATCATCACTATTTTGTATGCATCCTTAACTGAGTTTATTTTAAGTATCCCATCATCCATCACAATTTGATGTTCTAGCTGACGAATGTAAACCAAAGATAAAAAATGTTTCTTAAAGGTGGGAACAAACCAAACAATAGAAATCAATCTTTCCCCAATTCTTGGTAAAAATACCTTAACTGACTATTTTCCTTGTGGTATATGTGGTGTATCATCTACTAAAAAAACTGAATTCAAATGGAAATCCTGGTAATTCAAAAAGAAATCTCTCATGTATGTCATATGTTGAGTGGATCCTGTATCCATAATCCATGCATCCTAAAAATCACTTCTGAAAGAATAAGTTGATTGAACTAAGCTTGGATGATGAAGTGTTGTAAAAACATATTCACAATCCTCACCATTCTCTGTATATGCATATTGTGATTATAAAATTCTTTCTGATTTACAATCTTATCAAAAGAACCTCTGCAATTAGAGGCACAATTTCCAATCTTATTACATCTAAAGCAAGTTACTTGTTGTTTACCTCTTCCTTTGCCACTGAATTGTGAATGTTGAATACCTGTACCTTCTTCTTTTGAATTGATCTTATTCCAAGTCATATCACCTCTACCTATGCCTCTACCTTGGCCTCTTCCTCTGCCACAACCTTGACCACGAGCTCGATTTGAATACTAAAAAGCATTTCGTTGACTTTCAATCCCTTTCTAATCATTATTTCTAGTAGGATAAACATTTTTTTCTGTGGATTATTTACTTGTGCTAGCAACCAATACATCTTCTCCTGATTGTTTTGACTTACCAAATGTTTTATCATGGTTTGCTAGTAGCTCAATAAACTTGTCAAAAGTAATGTTATCCAATTATCTGTGAGTTGTAAAGTCTCCAAAAAATGCTTGTATGATTTAGGAAGACCATTAATCAAAATAGTGACCATTAGACTATCCTCCTGTTTGATATTCTTCAAACTTGAAACGTATTCCATAACATCACCACCCTGAGTCAATTTTTGTTGAAATAATTTTAATTGAAGATCAATTTTCATGGCTTCTGGTTGTGAATCAAACAAGTCTTTAAGAGTTTTCGAGGCTCACCAAGTAGAAGCAAATTTTTTCTATGTGAACATAAACATCATCAGATACAATACTTTAGATGACTGCTAAAGCTTTCTCATCTTTAAGTTCCCACTTAGCTAATTGATCAACATTAGTAGGTTTGGTCGGTTGCAAATTGCAAATGCCCTTCCACAACTCATTATACATTAAAGTACTTTGAATATGTCGACGCAAAATTTATAATTTTTTGACCCTTCCAACTTGTGAGAATCATTGAATAAACAAACTACTTTGGACATTGTGAAGCACTTTAACAAATGACCAAAAAAATATGTATGATTAAAAAACTTAAAACACCTTAAAACTCCAAAGAAGCAATAAAACACTTATAACTCCAATAAAAAAAATCCTTACATAGTAAAATTAAATTACGAAGAAACCTTGTTTTTAATACAATGGGCTTCTCTTATTAAGACTAGGGTTTCTTTTAAATTATGCACAACGTTCCTCCAAGGCAAAAAACTCATCAATTCTGAATACTAAATTTGCTGTAGACTCTTACCAGACCAACTTTGAATATTGAGATTTCTCGTCTGATCATGAATGTCTAAAACCATTTATCTTCGATCGATTAGGAACAAGCAGTGCGATGTTTGCTGCAAACTTCACGATGTGTAGCTCTCTTCAATGAGTGGGACGACTCTCTTTAACGGAGCAGTATCCTGTTGGAGCAGCATGGCATAGGAAATGGGTTTGTGTATAATAGACCCTGTCCATTGTCACAAATATACAAGCTTGCTCTCCATGCTCTATCTATGTTAGAGAAGGTTTCCACGCCAATATTATATATGCAATAACAATATATACATACAATAGTGCAATTTCCTTGTTAAAATAGAGGATGGCCTTGTTATTCCTAAACCCTTTAACGATCAATATTCAGCCATCAGGGATGAATGCCAGTGCTCTTGCACATCAAGTTGCACGGGCACGTATTCGTGATGATCCTACAGGGCCTCGAAATGCTATAACGTATGTCACATACAGCTCTGCCACCAACCGTCTGATAACATCAAAGGGCCATGCGTCGGTGCAAATAAACATCGGGCACTTGGACAAAAATAGAATATACACAGGCCAATTCACAACGTTTTCTCTCTTAAGCCTCTCAACCTTAGAGAAAAGAAAAATGCTGGATGATAATACTCATAGAGTTATGCATGGAGATGCAGAATGTGTGGAAAGTGAGGCAGGCTCTTTGGGAAAAAAGGAGAAGGCCAAGACTTGGTCGTTGCATTCAAATATTTTCAGAAAATTAATCTTCGTCTTTTTTTAAAATAAAAAAAAAATTCAAGATTGAATTGCACTCTTCTTCTATGTATTGTCTAACGTTGTTGAATTAAATTCTAGGTATTGGGTCTTACATCCATTGATGGGTTCGAATCTATTTCCGGATCACACCTCCCAATTGAGAGTATTTTTGGTCTTCATAAGCTTAGAGGACCAATCTCTAGATCAATGTGCCTTTTGTCTGCTTCTCTAAACCATAACATTGACTTTGGCTCGTGGATATAGATTTGGCTCTACGTTGTGGTTCTAGCTATTGCCTCTAGCTCTAATTTGCGTGTTCCCGCAAAAGTTTGCTAATTGACTCCAATCTGAGCAATCTCTAAATTTGAACTTTTCGATCAAAACACATTTCCATCTTTGGCATGGAAGTCTCTTCCATTATTAGTGTTGACGATGGTCTGTCTTGGTAGTTAATGAGACCAAGTTGAATTCTAGTCTTATTCTTTAGTGTGATCCCAATAAGCTATTCCATTACATAGAAATTTCACATGAGATTGTGTGGATTTCCTTCTTTTGTTAGGATCATTTGCTTGCATTGAAACAACTCTCTATTACTACATGTGCATACTAACACTCTATTTTTGCAACAATGGCATTTGGATGACAACCTTCCTATTCAATTGCATTAACCTTTATAAAGTCTCGAACATCCAGTTTTATTTGAAGGATTTCATGGAGTTCCGAAGAACCTCCAAGGTCATTGACAAAGGAGGGAATCTTCTTTTGGAAGAACAAAGGAAACCATTGGGTAAGAGATTCCCTTGATGTCTATGCAGCAATATTTGATACATTCCCAAGGAGGGAATATTCTTTTGGAAGAACATAGTAAACAATTGGATAGGGGCTTCTTTTGATATTAGAATCAACTTGCTATCATCTATGATGGTGATGGAGACCTTTGGTGGTGCTACAACTCCTTAGAAAAAAAATTCTCCTTAGGCTACAGATGCATGCAACTATTCATTCTCCACACTCTTCTCTTAGTTGTTTGGTTTTCAGGCTAAAGCTCTTGAAGAAGTCGCCCACACTGTATCTTCCCAATGTCCATTCAACTTCCAGTGGTGGTAAAATTCTTTACGACAAAATTCACATCCAATTCTTAAACCAATTACTTTGTTGCTAATTGAACCATTCCCAATAATCAATATATATAAACCCACAAATAGATAATTGTATATATATATATATATATAAAAGAGTTCCACCATATGTTTCTTCATGTTTACAATACACCAACCATAAGGAAAACAAAATCTTTTTTAAAATCTATGATTGCCAACTAATATAGCATTGCAAAATATAAGTATTTGTTTACAAGGGCATGTAATCGTTTATCAAAGATATAAGTTGAGGAGTAGTATGAATACCATACAAATGCAATCAATTCAAGATAATAGCTGTAGGTGACATCAATACACCATCTTACAAAGCCTTTGAAGATGGAATACTTTTAGCACATATTTTATACCAATGCTTTAATCGAAGGGGAATTGCTTTATAGGTGCCCAATCTTAAAATTGCCCAATCATTCATATGTTCCTTGATTTAGATGGCAATAGGCACGGCGCTTGTTCTGACCTTACGTGGCAATTAGGATGCCCAAAACAGTAGCCAATGCTCAACCTATTGAGTCCGTGTGGCTCATGGTCATGGAGAACACGTTGAGCAAGGTTTAAATGCTAAGTACGCATTTCAATGCTAATCAATAAGTAATTAATCCAAAGCTTAACAAGCAAGGAAATTTGCCCATGAGAGTGAAAAATATATATCATAAGATATAGAAAGACTGGATGATAAAAAATAATCTAATTCCTTTCTCTTTTTTCTTTCCATTCTATATTCTATATATATAAATTTATATTTTACTCATTATTTTCTATTCATTTATTTTATTCCGCTCATAATGCATCGTCAAACATTAAATTTGACATCCATTCATTAATTCTGATCCATTTTCCCGTCATTGAATATTGTAAAATTAAAATAACGTAGACGAAGTTTCATAATTAAACTAAAGCTTTTTTAGTAAAGAAAAACTCCAAAATCAATCATTTTTTCAACTTACCCCAATATTGAATTACCACGGGGTTAAACCACCGACCAGAGTTCGTCAAGATTCCATTAGAGTCACCTCCACCAAATCACCGCCGAAAGGACCAACTGTCCAAAGTCAATTTTATTGATTTAGCTACCCTGTTCCTCGTTGACGGGTCCGTGGGTGCTGTCGCCATTTCTATCTTATCCAATGTGAACTGTTGACAACAACTCACTAATACTATGGACCATACATTTTAGATATCCACCAAATTTCTTCTGGAAACGGCGCTTTAATTGACGGTAGAGGCCGGCATATTCATTACGTCGTACTCCGTGGAGGCTGGCGGTTGGCGTCGGACGTAATGCAACCTTCCGTTAATTGGTGGGCCGAGCTCGTCCCACTTGAACAGCCGCCCTTCATCAGATGCATGTACATGTGTATTTTTTGCGTGTTTTCTTCTCTTTTAAAATGTTGGCTTATCGTTTGTTAGAAAGTTAGTCTACTGGGAGAAATGCCAACACCTACTATTTGAGGAAATACAATCAATATAATAGGTGCTCAACAAGAGCATCATGTCACTTACTAGAATTGAATCTAGGTGAAAAAATTAAGTGTTAATATTAATAATAATAAATTATTCATAATTCTGAATTTTTAATAATATATTGTTGTTGTTAAAATTAAATCTAGTTTGAAAATTTTAAATGATATCATTGATGAATTCTTTTTAACAATAAGAAGGATTTCATAATGAATCACAATGACAATGTTATTTGTTAAAAACAATTAAATAAAATTTAATCAAAAGATTAAGTGGAAATGGACAATCATGATGATGATGATTATGATGATTAAAGTCCATTGAGATCAACTTTGGTCTTTTGGACCTTAAGAAGGTTATTCCTTGGTTTGCTTTAAACTTTTGTTCCTATGCTCAAAATGTTTTGTAAGAAGCTTTCCAAGTTCACTATAGTTTTGGCAAGTTAGGAGGTTAGCAAGGTTTGTAGTGTAGCAAATACTATGAAACTCATATTTAATGTGGGTGTAAGCATAGCACCCTAAGAGAAAGTGATTTTCATCCTCAACACTCATAGTCTCACAAAGATGGCAAACTCTTTCTGCCCACGGAGTTTTGGGAATAGACTAACACCATGTTTTGCTATGAAGCTCACAAGAGTTCGTTCTAATCTTGGCTATATTAATTTTCTTCTTTGAACGAGTTACTATCGAGAGATATTTCCGATCTTCCAAATTAGGGTTAATGACCTCCTTATAGTATCTTATTTTCTCTTAACCCCAAAATTTTCCTCGCGCCACAATTTCTCTTTAGTGTCATTTTCATCAATGCCCCAGTGGTTTAACCACGTCATCGTATCTTTACAACAACTCCGCTTGAGGCATAATTGGTTTTGACTTGAATTTAAAGCAATTTTAGGAAGTCTCTTGTTTCCCATGTTATTTATCTTGTGCTTGTATATTAGGTACCTAGTCATAACCATGCTCTTGATGGGGGAAAGACCCACTTCTATGAGGAGAATAGGATAAGGCGTGTTGTTTTTAATTTTGAGGTTATAAGTTATAAACCACTTCTAGATTTGCTCAATCTTTTTCTAAGATTTTCTGGATTTGCTCAATCTTTCTCCAAGATTTTCTAGAAATGTTGCACCCCCATACTTCACAACTGTATAAGATAAAAGGATAACCAAAGTTTCAAAGATGAACCTTTTTTTATCCCACATAACTAGGTTGGCTGATTTACAATTATTTTCAAGACCAAAATAAGCTTTCCATCCTCCATTAATCATTTTCTATGCTATGATTCCAATTGAACTTGTGATGAATATCAATTCCAAAATATTTGTAAGAATTATTTCGTCCAATTTATCGTTTCTCATTTCTATACTATAATGGAAGGAATTATCTACCCAATTTCCATGTCATCATTGTTTAATAACAAATAGTTTCCTTTTCTTTCCAAACTCCTAAAATCTCTTTATTAAATCAGAAAGATTATTGTTTTTTATAAAATGTAAATTTTAAGCTTATCTTCTTGCCACTATTACTCAAAAATGGACATGACCCAGTTTTTTTTTAATTCATAAATAATTTTTTAAAATGACCAAAATGTAATAATTATATTTTAATTATATATTTTTTACCGTCTAAACAACCATTATTATTATTATTTTTAATTATTTTGTTTTTATAAAAATAATTAATATAAAAATAAAAATAAAAACCAATAATCTTTATGGATTAATATAGTTTTTATACTTATATTAACTATCAATTATGATTACATAAATATAATTAGATTAACATATATAAGCCATATTAATATGACTTATTAATTATATTTTAGTTATGTGTGTTTTACCGCCAAAATGTCTATATTTTTAGTTCAAATCCATGGCAATTCACACATTCTTTGTCTATATTTTTTTGTTCAAATCCATGGCAATTCAACTTGTTTTTGTACAACGATACGGCAGTAGCTCAATTTAATGCGGCCGGGGCCAGCCTTACAGTGGACCCCTCCTTCTCTTACAATGTATGCCTTCTTAAATTCTCTGATATTATTTCACGGGAAAACAGTTACCTACCATAAAGATTTTGACCCATCACCTGAAAGACAACAGAACGCAGGTTTCATGCCAAACGCAGTATGGCTTTTGCCAGTTGTAAGTCCAGTCTGGAAGAAACTTCGCTAATAGTTTACAGTTGTTATGTGCGTGGACCGATTACTATGTTTCTGGGAAAGCTGGCAGAAGATTCTTTGAATTTGCATTCGACGTTATGCTGTGACGGTTTGTTGTCTGATGGTGACGGATTCTGCCAAACTCACAACTCATACCTACCTAGGCTTCCTCAATATAAATCCCACGATCCAGAGCAAAATAAATCCATAACAAATCTAGAATTCTAATTTCTACTTTGAGACAATCCGTCTAGAATTCTCGAGCATTACGATTCTTCCACAGATCGAATGATGGGGTCGGGAATCGAAGCCGGGCATTGTCTACCGAGGTGCGATAGCGAAAAGCTTAGCTACAAGATCTTTTCGTTGCTGGAGAACAATTTTCTCTTAGGCTGCTGCGACTGGGAGAAGGAGCTCATTATCCAAAAGCCGAGTAACGGAAAAGTTCGCATTCTAAGCATCGACGGCGGTGGGATGCGAGGCATTGTAGCGGGGCGCACTCTGGCGTATCTCGAAGAAGCCCTGCGGAAGAAAACTGGCGATCCCAACACCCGAATCGCGGATTTCTTCGATGTGGCGATCGGCACCGGCGTTGGTGGGCTTATCGCCGCCATGCTCTTCACCGACGACGGCACCGGCCGTCCGCTCTGCCGGGCGGAGGAGGCGTGGTGGCTGCTGGCAGAGGAGGGGCGAAGGATGTTCAAACCGACATCGGGAGGGCTCATGGCCAAATTCCGGGCGTCGATGCCCCGGTTCTCCGGCAAGAACGTGGAGCGTGTGTTCAAGCGCCTGTTCGCCGCCAAGAACGGGCGGAGCTTGACGCTGAAGGACACGCTGAAGCCTCTCTTGATTCCCTGTTATGATCTGTCCAGCGCCGCCCCGTTCCTCTTCTCTCGCGCAGATGCACTCGAGAATGACAACTTCGACTTCTGCCTCTGGGAAATCTGTCGCGCGGCGGTTGCAACGCCCGGTTCCTTCGAGCCCGTGCTCATGAACTCCATCAACGGCCTGACCGCCTGCACGGCGATTGACGCGGGATTGGTGATGAACAATCCCACCGCCGCCGCCATAACGCATGTGATGCATAACAAGCAGGAGTTTCCGTCAGTGGGAGGCGTAGAAGATTTGCTGGTTCTCTCTGTCGGAACGGGGCAGTTCGATCGGGCATACGATTACGAGAAGGTGAAGGGATGGGGGGCTGTCCAGTGGGCTAAACCTGTGTTTAAAATCGTGGGAGATGCAGTGTCCGACACTGTCGATCATGCCATGAGCATGGCATTCGGGCAACAAAGCAGGCGCAATTACGTCAGGATTCAGGTAACCTGAACTTGCAGAGTCGAATGTATATAATCTCATGTTACTTTTGAGGTTCTGTAAAAAAATCAAGAAATGAAAACTAAAGTGCATTGTAACTTTTTCCCACTTTCCGTTTGCTGAAGAAGATGGCGCTTATGGTGTTTACAGGGAAGCGGATTCATGGGTGACGCCGATGATCCCAGCGAGGATAACGTGAAGATGCTGATCAATTTTGCAGACGGCATGTTGAAGCAGAAGAGCATGGAATCCCTCCCCTTCCGAGGAAAACGAGAGCTCTCCCTCAGCAATGCCGAGCGGCTCGACTGGCTTGCCGAGCAGGTCGTTTCAGAGCATGTAGCGAGACCTTCGAGGCCGATTCCAACTGTCCTATTGAAGCAGCTGAGCCCTCCAAACTCACTGACGAACTCCGGACAAATATCACTGTAATCCATGTCCCTCATTCTTATAATTTACTTAATTTGACAAAAAAAACATACAGTAACGAAGGGAGGGGAATCGGAATGTAGGCACCCTCTAGGGTTTCAATAATGTTTTATTGATGGGCTAGGTACTTAATTAACGGCGTCTTTGACAGAGCAGCAATGGCCACCGGGTAGCAAATATAATATGAAATCCATAACTAGCCGACCTGAACTGTGTCCTGTTGTTTTTTTTTTCTTTTTGTTTTGGGTATATAATCAGTTCTCTTAGAAGAAAGAGAAAGGTAATATAAGTAATCGTGTATGCGCGACTGTAAATATAAAATGGGTTAATTGATCGTCAATGAATGTGTGAAGGCCTTTCGTACACTGAAATGGATTAAGAATGTTGAAGTAAACACACACAGGATTTAAAAACTGGATTAAGAATGTTGAAGTAAACCCACAGGATTTAAAACGGTAGATAGTCTAAAAATTGTATACAAGAGTTTGGTATATTTTTATTTTGCAAAATTAAGCTGAGCTGTGTTTTATTGAGATTTTGACGATAGAAATGAATTTAACATAGTTAAAAATCATTGGACACTCAAAATTCAAAAATTTGATAGTTAAAACCTAAATTTTGAAAAATTAAGATCAAATTTTTTCAAAATCATACTCAACAAATTTATTTATTCACACTCAAATCTTAAAAATTTTATACTACATTCAAAATCACACTCAAAAAATTCAATTCATTTATTCCAGCTCAAATCTTATAATTTTTATCCTACGCTCAGAAAAAAACTATTCATTTATTAAAAGCTCAGATCGTAGAATTTTTACACCACGCTCATAAAAACAAGTTGACAGTTGAAAGTGAAATATGGGCCCTTATTACATCTCGCCACGTAGTTATTCTTTAGATTTTTTTCTTCCAGAGACTCTTTTACCTAATTTTAGTGAGGTTGATCCCTAATCAGATAAGTAGAAAAGTCTTCTTGATAAACCTGTTGTGGGTGCATCATGCATGTGACACTCGATTACACGCGCAGTCTTCAAAGCGGGAGTGATGTGAATCTTATTTGGGGCTGTGGAGACTTTTAGTTTGACTCCATTAAGAGCATTCAGATTGACTGAGGATTATGTTGTGCTCACACTTTAAAAAAAACTTTAAAGATTTTTGATCAAAAATTTGAGTGTTAATATTCTTTTCTATGGATCCGAGAATCATATTTTCGAGAAGCATACAATATTTGACTGTTAATATTTGAGGGCTTATTACAATGTTATTGAAATATCTTCATAGTAACAGTAAGAAATCAATAGTTATTATTTTAATTATCTTTGATGTGGTGGCAATGATATGTTATCTTTCATGTGGTGACAATAAGACATAGAGTTGGATGGATGGGCAACTTACGAAGTGATGTTATGCAATATTTTTATATTCTTACTTTTAAATCTTTTATGGAGCAATTAGAACTTGGGATGAATTCATATTAATACATGTGAAAGTTTATTAATTGCTTCACCTCAATCTTTTAGCAATTAGAATTTGGGATGAATTCATATTAATACATTTGAAAGTTTATTAATTGCTTCACCTCAATCCTTTCGCAATTAGAATTTGGGATGAATTCATATTAATATATGTGAAAGTTTATTAATTGCTTTACCTCATTGAATTTCATAACCACTTCCACATAGTTGGATACTCCCATTTTTTTCAAGGGTGAAATAAATAAAAGTATTTGTTTTACAAGATTTACAAAGCCGAGACACATGGTACATATGCTTCCAGCCTAGACTGTCATTTTCCCCTTCTCAAACTTTAATATTACTTCAAACTTTAATATTACTTAGATGTGTATCTCCAATGCAATGATAAGCTCATTCATCTCCTAGGGCACACCAAGCTCCAATTACCTTGCAACTTGAAGGTCCATCTTACACAACTTAGAGTTTTTTCTCAATAACATATTCCTTAAGAGCATTGTATCTAGTAGATCTACCCTTTAGAGTTTGAAATTAAGATGCACATTATATTCCAATGCTGTCCCTACTACAATATTATAGCGCAGTTCTTTTGTCCCTTCAAATATTCACTTGATCTTGTCTAGACACTCATGGCTTATGATCACCATAAATACTTAGTCCTCTTCCTTTGGGAGTTTTCGACCTTCATTAACAACTTACCAAAGGTCAATGCTCCAAATCCTATGCACTAGGTTGATTACCTCTTACTCACAATCTTTTGACATTAGTAGGACCTCACATCCATCGATCATTTCTTTGTGGTCTTAAATGTTAAAAATGTATCTCCTTAACAACATGTCTCAACAAAAAAAAAACCTTCTTGAATGTCTTCATTATTCCACATCTTGTAGCATCAACGACTTCGTAGTTATTTTTTCCTTATTTTTTTTGTTTTAGATTTTTTTCCCTAGAATATGTTTTCACATTTTCCTAATTTATTCACTTCATATTGAAATTGTGCAATGTGGGTAATTGAAATTGATGTGAAATTTAGTTCTACATCAAATCAATGTATATAGTTTGAAATTTGATTAAATTTGTAAAGAAATAAATTGAAAATACAATAAGAAAAAAATGTAATTTTTTCCCAATTCACTAGAATACTATTTACCTTTATAGTTGATATTATCATTTAAAATCATATTTAAAAAAAATAAAAAATTGTTGATAATATATTATTTGTTTAAGAGTTATTTTTATCTCAAATTTTCTCTCAATTAAAATTAAAGTTTCTTTTTTAAGTCATTGGTTCCAAATTTCGAAACTCATACATTTTTTTTATAAACTATGTACCTACGTAAAAGCACATCATCATTGTAAAACTTTATTGCTTTAAAAATAATTTTTTTTTAATGTATAAATGAAACTATTAAAATTAATTATAATAAAATAAATTATGTCCATATCAATAGATAACCCAAAATAATAATAATGAATTAATGTGTTTATCATTGGAATCTCATAATGTATTCTCAAAGATGGAAGGAACTTCTTGGGTTCTTTTAAAAGGACATAGTACTATCTTCTTAGCCTTTCATCATTCTACAATTTTATTGAGAATTTTTTTAAGTCATTACATTGTTTTGTTTTCTTAATTTAACTTAACTGTGAGGGTGACTTTGTGGAATATATTTTTGAGCATATATTAAAATAAAATATTTTTTTTATGAAATGTGTAAAGGGATATATTACTAGCATTTGCTTCTGGAGGGGTAAAAGAAATGTTGAAGGTATAAAAGTTAGTAATGAAAAGTTTGTGTAAATGTCTTTTTTTTAATTCATGAAGGTTTATGTTTGATTTTACTTTAATGCTACTGCCTTGCGGAAAAGATAAGTGAATTTATCCGGGGCTGCGGGCGATTTTATGTAACTTAAGCAAAACAATTCATCGGAGAAGAAGGAAAGGTTCATCTGCCCTTTTGCGAAAGAGTTGGTCGGAAATGTCCACCGTTGCGGAAAAAAATAGGTGAGTTCCTTCGCCGTTTCGGAAAAAGAACCTTAACTCTTCCGTCGAACCAAACTTGTTCGTCAAAAAGGCCGGTGCGATAGACTTACGTGAGTTTCTCCGCCATTGCGGAGGACTTTAATTAAAACCTTCAGTGATTTCGGAGACATTTAATCTATTTCCTCCGACAAAGCGAACAAAATGTCTTAAACCTTCCGTTGTTGCGGCTCAGATCCTTGAGTTTTACTTAGTCAAAAAAGGACAAATGAACTCAGAACTGTTTCAGCTCGCGAAAAACTTTGATGTTTGCCTTTCACAATAGTGCTAATGGCGGTATCAGATCCGATGTTCGAATCTCTCCAGTGCCTTCAGGCATTGATGGGCTATGGCTGTCTGAATTGTGGAGCCGTGAAATTAGGTGGGATGTAAGCCAGAGTATGCATAGCCTTCACCATAAATCAACAAATCTTTCTTTAAAAGTATGTAAAATTAGTGCCTTACTCTCTGGGAATTATATAATTTGCATTTAAGATATTTGCAATATAATTTGGCATGATTTTCTCTTTAATAAATCTGAATCTGTCGGTCATTCAATATAAAATAGCATAGATCGATGTCTGGATCTGCAAATCTCAATGTTTTTATAAAGATCTATCTGGACTCTTATTTTAACTTCCAACACACTATAAAGATGTGCAGAAAGTCCATCCATAGCTGTAGAGTGCCTTCTTCTCTCCGCTAAAATGTATATCTTCCTACGAACATCAAATATACGATAAAAAAATCTAGATTTTCATTCTGTTGGACGCATTTTCTGAAAATACCTACCTACCCTCATGTTCTTGGTTCTGTTTTAACCTGACACTAAAGTCGCGAAATTTAGGAAGGCTGTTGCCGCCTCTCTACTGTGCTGGAATTTGGAGGTCAATTGTCCATTAAAACATACGTTTAGGTACAGTTAAATAAATAATAAAAACAAATACCAGTAAACGAGATGTTTGGAAGGTTGAATGAAAATAGAGTAAGGTAATCGGGAAGACGATCTCAATTTTTAATTTTTTTATTATAAGAAATTTAATCAGAATTTATTTATTTTTTAAATATTTTATTTTTTTACATTTATGATTTATTTACTTTTACTAAGTCTTTCAATGAAGTTGAACTTTTAATTTTGAATAATAATCGACTTTTTCTTAACCAAATGCCGAAATAAACAATGATCTTTTTCTTTAAATAAAAAAAATTCATCAAATCTATTTATACAATTATCTATTTTTCATATATTATTATTATTTAAATGAATTATTTATTATTATTATTATTTAAATATCTTATAAATTAATAAAAAATTAAATATTTTTTAATTTTTTAAATTCTTATAAATTTTAAAATTTGTAAACCTTCAACCATATCATAATCCATTTCACATAATCATCACTCTCTTTTACAAATCTCATCTTCCATTTTTTTTACAAATAAATATTTGATGGTAACATATCTTGCCATTGAATATATGCAAGGATAAGGATGTCAAATAATGTGATATATTTGTAATTTTTTAAAAATGTTCAAAAATGTAAAATATTAAAAAAATTTGAATACATAATACAATGTAATTTAAAATTATAAAATGAAATAAAAAAATAGTCTTCAAATTTCCAAATTTTAAAAAATCCATAATATCAAATAATTATACTTCCTAAAATTGTTTCACAACATTTGAAACATAATTATAATTTATATTGTTTAAAGCTTACTTGTAACATTAGACAACTTTAAATCATCATGGAGTAGTAAAGACAAGCATAATAGGTGGAACTATATCATCACTACTCTCATCATCCTATTCTTGTGCATTCCTTAGGTTTTTAATTCAAATTTCAAAATATGAAAGTATAAGGACGTACTCAAAATTTTAACAAATCTTAAGGTTAAAGTTTTACTAACCCAATGACTTAGCCCTGGTCTGAATTTCAATATGGATTTTTAACTTTTGATCGTAACTGATATACGTTTTCAACTTTCCATAGTAATGGGCAAGTTTCTAGCTTTTGATCGTAACTGGTTTTTTAAGCTTTTAGCTTTTGGTCGTAACTGGCTTGTGAAGCTTTTAGCCTTTTTCACACGAGCTTTTATTTAGCTTTTGAGTGTAACTGGTTGCATCGTGGATTTAATGGTTTTCTAGATTCAAACCTTTCATAAAATTATTCAAATAATTAAAAAAATTAAATTTAACCAATGGATTGGATTTGAAGGTTTATTAAAGAGAAAATCATGCCAAATTATATTGCAAATATCATAAATGCAAATTATATAATTCCCAGAGAGTAAGGCACTAATTTTACATACTTTTAAAGAAAGATTTGCTGATTTATGGTGAAGGCTATGCATACTCTGGCTTACATCCCACCTAAGTTCACGGCTCCGCAATTCAGACAGCCATAGCCCATCAATGCCTGAAGGCGCTGGAGAGATTTGAACATCGGATCTGATGCTGCCATTAGCACTACTGTGAAAGGAAAACATCAAAGTTTTTCACGAGCTAAAATCGTTCTGAGTTCATTTGTCCTTTTTTGATTAAGTAAAACTCAAGGATCTGAGCCGCAACGACGGAAGGTTTGACATTCTGTCCACTGTGTCGGAGGAAATAGATTAAATGTCTCCGAAATCGCGGAAGGTTTTAATTACAGTCCTCCGCAATGGCGAAGAAACTCGCGTAAGTCTACCGCAACGGCATTTTTGACGAACAAGTCTGGTCCAATGGAAAAGTTAAGGTTCTTTTTCCGAAACGGCGGAGGAACTCGCCTATTTTTTTCCGCAACGGTGGACATTTCCGATCAACTCTTCCGCAAAAGGCAGATGAACCTTTCCTTCTTCTCCATATGTTTAATTATTTAGGAGAAGCTATTATCTTATTTGCCAAGAAATTCTTGAAGAGTTTAAATGAAACGCAAAATTCTGCCTTGCTGATTATTTAAAGAAATTCCAGAATTTAGTGAATGTCAATTTTTTATTTAATTATTTTGACCTAGTGAAGCTCGGGAATTGGAACTCAAAGGTAAATCCATGCTTGTTAAGCACTTATATTCTCACTGTGGATGGGAAGGTCTGCACTAAAAAAAAAACAAGGCAGTTTCACATTACATCCTTGAAGGTTGTGATAAGCATTTGCCCTTGTAGGGGAAAAAGAAACGCCAAAGGTATAATCGCGAGGTGTCAAAATGACGGCCATCATTTCGTAATTTTTTTTTATTGACGATCCCCCCGTCGGTGTTGATTTTTTTAAATTTGAAATATTTTAGTCGTTGCAGGTCGCTGGTCGCGGGTCGGCACTTTAAAAACAAATTGCTGTTAAGGTTTAATTTAACTTTAGAAAATTATGCGAGATGGTCACCCGTCGCCCGTCGCCGAGTATTTTTAATTGTTTAAATAAAGTTTTGAAAAATGATGCGACACGGTCGACTGTCACCTGTCGATCGTCGTGCGTCGCCAAAGATATTTTATTGTTTAATTTAACTTTTTAAAATGACACGACTCGGTCTTCTGTCGCCGGTCTTTCGTCGCCTGTCGCCTATTATTTTTTATTGTTTTATTTGAATTTTTAAAATGACGCGACTGGGTCGTTCGTCGTCGTTCATCTTTTATTGTTTTTTTTAACGTTTTGCAAATTATGCAAGAGGGTCACCTGTCATTCGTCGCGTGTCGCCGATGAATTGTTAATTGTTTAATTTAACTTTTTAAAAGTATGTGACTTGGTTGGCTTTTGCCATCACTCGTTTTCGGTGATTTGTTATTCTTTTATTTAACGTTTTACAAATTATGCGACAAGGTCGGCTGTCGCCGGTCGCCCGGCGCGCGTCGCCGAGTATTGTTTAACCTTTTTAAAATTTATGCGACTCATTCGGCTGTCATCGGTTGCGTGTCACCCATTGCGGATCAATTTTTAATTTACTTTTTTTTAAAGTTCAATTAGGGTAGTGGTTTCGTTAAAGCGTTTTGCGGAAGGAAGCAATCGGCCTTTGGTTTCGTTAAGGCGTTTTACGCCAAGAGGCAATCGGCTGCTGATTTCGTTTGGGCGTTTTACGGCAGGAAGAAGTTGCGAAGATATTTTTTCAGCGAGGTATTCGATTACCGCCAAGTAAGTTTTTAAATAACTGGTATCATTGAAACATAAAACAAAATCACAATTTAAGTATGAATCTTCAACTAACTAATAAAAGCACATCCAAACATCATGTAAACACTTTCAAAGTAACCTTGAAAGATAACCTGGTGAGGCAACTCAAAATCAAATACAAATACAAGATATCTAACACTAGTTCAACAAGAATAAGAGATATCCATATCTGCCTAAAGGCTCTATATCCCTCCTTAAGTTATCCTTCAAAATTATAATAGTCGTATTGTAGGTTTTCAACGAATCATTTCAAAGGGGTGGCAAGTGCGGGTGGGATCTTGTTGGATCCCGGAGGACAAGTGGAACAAAGATTTGCCTGGGGACTAGGCTATAGAACCAACAATGAAACTAAGTGGATGGCCCTTCTTCAGGGTCTTCAACTTATTCGAGACAAAAAGCTCCGGAAGGTTTTAATATTTGGCGACTCCAGGCATGTCATCTATAAGCTGATCAATGGGTATCCCACTGGAGCTATTAAATGTCGTCGGTTGTATAAAAAAGCTAAGCTTCTCATGTCCCAATCCTTCGAAGTTTTTCACATTCTTCGACATAATAACAAGGAAGCGGATAACACGGCCAATGTAGGTGCCAGTCTCCCCCAAGGCCACTACAGCAAGGATGGAAATCTTCCCTACCTCAAATTCATTCCATGACGAGATGTTGTAAAATATTCCCCGCATTCTCTTCATGCGATGTTTCAATGTGAATTCTTTACCCTTAAACAAAAAGATTGGATGTCTTCTAGGCTTACTCCCTTCTCCCCTCCTTTCTCTCTTCGTTTTCTTCCCTCCCTCTCTTCTCATTATCCCCCTCTCCCACCGCCTTTCCTCTCTCATCCACCTCCTTCCAGCTGGTCCTCACTTTCCCCTTCCTTTTGGCGGCTCTTTGCTTTCAATTTTGTGTCATGTATGCCCTCCCCCAGTGGCCGCATGGACTTCCCTTCTCTCCTCGGTTGCAGCTGAATTAAAGTCCGGCAGACCTTCAATTTATTGCCTCACCCTCTCGCACGATTGTTGCCTCTCCATTCCTTTTTCTATGACGCTTCCCTGCAAAGACTTGCTCCTTCATTATGCTCCGGAATTTGGTTTTGGTTCTCCAGACTCTGGGAGTTTTTTTCTGAATGTAGTTGATGTAGTTGGAGGAGGGAGACTGCTGGGAATCCCGTGGCATGTGCTCCCTCTCATTCGTGCCTTTGTAAAGGAGCACCTTGCTCTGTCTGCCTTCTCCTTATGTCAATGTAGTTATCCTTCAGCGTCTTGGGGTTCTGATTGTAAAGTTGGTACAATTCCTTCTCGTGAAGACAGTCTGGTTCGGGTTTTGGGCTGCCTATGCACTGGTTGGAAGAGAGGCGCAGTGGGAACGTTGTCTTGCACAGATAGACTTGGGGTCAGGACCTATTCTGGAGGTATGGCTCAAGCTGGTGATAATGCTGGGTTGCTCAACATTAAGAAGAACCTGAGCAGGCTGTATGAGATGACAGCAATTGGGGTTATGGACAATAAAGAAATGGCCAAGGAAATCAAAAGCATGAGTGAAACTGTGAGCTACACTTCGCTTCAGGTTAGCAACCATGATGCCCGTATAGATGATAACGAGAGCAACCTGCGCGAGCTGCTGGGCAAGGTGGATAGAATTCAGGAAGACCTTGAGAAGCTCATCACCATGAATCAGGGAAGCAAGGTTAACGGAGTAAATGAAGCAGCTAATCATCCCATGGAAGAAGAATCGGTAGTGCAGCCCAGGGCTCTCAGAGGCAACCCTTAACTTATGTCTCTTGGCTATTCTGTTTTAATTTTGTATGGGTAATGTTTCTTTGCATATTTCTATGTAACCAGTTTGTGAGGGTATATACTACCCGAGAAATAGCAATTTTGGAACGATCATATGCACTGTTTTATGGAAAACTTTCAGGACAAGCCAGTTGTGCAGCAATTTTGATCTACCGGCATTATATATTTTGCTTCCTCTGTAATGAATGGCTGTGCACAGCCTGTTAATATATTTCTCCTTTTCTGTTTCTGTTAAAAAAAAACGAATCATTTCAAGAATGAAATTGGATTACAACAAACATCATCGAGTCTATATGGGCTTGAACTACCTAAATTGTGTCGCTCGATGGAAAATTGGAAGTTGCTCCATGCTGAGGTAAGCTGTGTACAAGTTGAAAGTAGTGCAATAACCAGAAGGGAAATAAAGAGTATTTTTCTCCATTCAATTGTATTTTTCACATAAAGTAAATGCACAAAATTAGCTAATTAACCTTTTTTGCCTAAAATAAAATTCACCTTATAAAATTCAATTATCAACAAATAAACCTAGAAGTATTTTCCCAAACACTCTCAATAATCTTATTGTAAATAATATAGAGCAACATCCTATCTCAACACCTTTATAGAGAAATTCACTAATGTGAACATTACAAGGTCATCATCATTTAATTGTTCCAAATGTCAAAAATCCATGCAGTTATTTAACGATTTGGAAAAGGAGGCTATCAAGCTCTTTAAAATCTTCTAAACAATAATATGCTTAAGAGTCCTACCATAAACTTATATGGTACATACATGCAAGAGTTGCAAAATAGAAGCTAATATTTTAAGTGCACCACTACAGTTTAAGATTAGTAATATGGGCATCGTTTACTTGCAGTGAAAACAAGTACAGGGAATGGAAAAATGAACATGGAACTGAAGGCCCAACTTTTCTAGGAGACAAAAACTATTGCAGTGAAAATTAAATAAATCACCCTTTCATCTGAAACCAGTATATAAATCGCATACATGATCAAATACTAAATTTAAAGATTGAGCATACAAGTAAGACTGGATGACTACACAATACGCTTTATCCGCGACAGAAACAACCATACAAGTAATACTCGCGAACTCGCAGACAGAAACAACCATCCACGGGGAAGCATTTCATTAACTTTATGAGCGATGAATCTAGCTGATATGGACTGGAATGCTTCTCGTTGGTGAAACACCTACAGCGTAAATATTCATTTCATTTCAAAATGTAGAAGAATTTTTTTGATAAATAATATTACTTGTACATAAAGTGCTTTTATGAACCACTTATAGTAACTAATTTTTTCAAAAATGAAGTCAACCAACACCATTCCTATATCCACTAATGATCACCCAGTTCCACTGCTCTCCCTAAATGATTCCAAATTCACATCACAAGTATCATAGAAAGGATTAAAAATACAAAACAAATTTAATTGACTACAAAAATAAAAAATAAAGTTTGGTTGGTATGTAGATAATGATTTAAAACAAGAATACCATGGGTAAGCCAGTCTTCTACTTCTAGCAACGAACATACCTGCCTGAAAAGAAAGAAGTGGAAGCCAAAGGAACTATGGAGGAAAAAGGATTGCCCTGAGAGTGTAGTTGTTACCAAAGAAAGGAGAGTTTATATTGGTCCGGGTTGCACCCACATGTGAGAGCAGAGCAACCTAGGGCCATGAATGTTGACCAATATTTAGCCTCTTGCTAGATCCTACCATGCCAAGAACCACCAGTATGAGGAGAGAACCCACTCCAAACCCTGACTCTTTTGAGTTGACCTGACATATAAACGTAAATCCAAAGAGTTCTCGTCATTAGATTTGAATGCTGAAACTTAATGCTGGAATAAAGCATTCCACAGCTGACATTTTTTACAAGTTCCATATGGTAAATATCTTACATTCTATGAACTTCATCTTCGTAATATTAATTTGATGGATAAATACATACAAAACTATGTGGGATTTTTGCAGTTAATGTAATACGATGCTCACTACGTATACAAAAATTACTCTGGAGACTATCTAAGTGCCAGCTTCCTCTCTGAGATGCTTATAAATCTGCATTAAGACTCCTATGTGAACCTAGCTACCAATGTCCACTCATTTTTCATCAAAATGAAATTCATATTGCCTCTTTGATGAGTCCTCCTCTACAAGACTTCATTTCTTGCATGAATGTCATCGACTCATGACAACTCTAAAAAAGACTCAATGGCATGCAACTACAAACAATGGCATGCAGCTAGAACCACAAACCAAGCAGAGGTTGATTTATGCATCGAGATAGATAGGTGGCACCAGGCACACAATAGAGAGAAACAATGAGTTAGAAAAAACATTTAGACCAAAGTACCACAATGGTTATTAATACAAAAAAAAAAAACACATTTACCAAAACTGCCAACTCAATTTTCTCATAGCCTTGCAATGGGTTGACTTGGTCAACCAACGACATGGAATTTTATTATAAGAAATTGTCATAAATTATAATGTTAAGATTAAAAGGAAATTATATTAATTAATATAATATTAAGATTTAAGAGGACATTATATTGAAAAATATTAAATTAATATTAATGTAAATAAAGTTATTAATTATAATATTAAAATTTTAAATAAATATATTAATAAATATTAAATTAATATTAATTTTATAATATTTTTAAATTATCTATATATTTATATATTAAAAAATAAATATTATAAAATTGAATGTTAACTTTTAATAATTATACTAATAACAAGTTAATAACTTCCTCAAAGGATGTAATAAGACATGTTTGAGGTTAATGCATAAGAGGAAGATAGAGATACTAATGTATTTGAGTGGATCACATCTATTAATAAGTATTAGTGACAATGTTATTTTATTACCCTAACTTTCTAACTTCCTCATAGGGATGGACTAAGATGTGTTTGAGGTTAATGTATCATAGGGATGGACTAAGATGTGTTTGAGGTTAATGTATCATAGGGATGGACTAAGATGTGTTTGAGGTAAATGTATAAGAGGAAGATAGAGATAGTAATGTATTTAAGTGTGTATCATATTTATGAGAGATTAATAAGTATGAGTAGTAATGTTATTTTAATACCCTTTCCTTAATGTAGGCATTATTAATCATATTCATAAAAAAGTATAGGGAGCTGGTGAGTTTTCAATAAAAATTGATAGCATTTGGAGTCTTTATCTTTATACGGTAAAAGGACTTTAGTTTTGGAATTGTTGTGTTAAAAAATATCAGTTGAATGGTTTTATAAAGTAATGTTATTTATTTTTTTAATGTGGTTTTTTATTCTTTATTTATGAACTCAGAGTTGGTTAATAGTATTAAGCTATGTCCATATGTCAAATGCAAGGCATTATTAAATTTTTTTTCATGTTATTTGAAAACAAATCACCTCTTTAATGATTTTTTTTATATATATTATACATTTTCCAAAGCTGGTTAATAATGTAGTGTTTTGTACTTTTTTTTCCAAAGAAAAAATCGTACTCCTGCACAATATATAAAGGATGAACCTATGCCCAAAAATAGGTTTCGCATCACAAAAAGATTCATTATTCAACTTAATCAGAAATATGATAATTGCGTAAAACAGTAATTAATACTTATCCAAAAATGCTAAAATTCAAAAGATATGGCAACTTTAACTTGATCAGAAATCAAGATTCTTCCAATTATTGACCTGTACTCCATTCCTTACTGAGGTCTGAGGTGAGCTTAACCTTCCCTTCAACGAGAAGAAGGCCTTAGGTAGTGTTTTGTACCTATGCCGTAATTTCCATATTATTTGGATGTAAATGCAATGCATACTAAATTATTTATTAAAATGAAAATTTCCCATATTATTTGGATGCAAATGCAATACATACTCAACTATTTATTAAAATCATAATTTTCATAATATTTAGAAAACAATAAGAATTACAATTTATTTTGTTTAAAAATAATTTAGAATAGAAAGATGACTAAATTATATTAATGTGAGGATCAATTAATAATAATTTTTCAATAAATCAATGGCAACAAACCCTAAATTGTATATATCTACTAAGCCCCCAAAAGTATGGAAATGCTTAAAAATTTACATTTAAAATTTTTCTATGTAAAAACAATTAAAAGAAGAATTTTGACTTTCCAAATTTTACTATATTACTAAAAGAATATTATAAATTACAAAATTGAGTAAAATTCTTTTCCTTTTATTTTAAAAAAATTACTAAAAACAATACCATAAACCATAAAATGAAGTAAAATTATTTTCCTTTTATTTGAAAAAAGTTAATCTTTACCCAAGGTTTACAACAACATATTTTTTTTTTGACAGAAACATAGTGGTAGGATATATTAATATCGGTAATCAGCTATCGAAAACTTAATACAAAGACAACACAGTTACATAGAAGCAATAGGACTTCAGCAAAACGAGACAGGGGAGCCATAGCCTCCCAACGACCTGAAACATTTATTTAAATAGTACTGTAGAGATTGGAAGCTAGAGCGAGGAAGAAAGGCTTGCAGCGCAGGTTCATTTTTCCAGTTTGGACTTCATCTTGGCAACTTCAGTTTCCAGGGCGGTGATTCTGTTGCCAAAGTTTCCACGAGTGTTAGCCGCGTCCTTGAAGCCTGTACGTGTTTCCTCCTTGAAATCCTTCATTTTTCCAATGAGATCAGCACGCAGTTGCCTCAGATCCTTGTTCAGGAGATCCCGGGAATGTTCTCCAACTTTGGAGGCCGCTTCCAGCTTTTTGTCTTGATCATCCAGCTTGGCTCTGAGACGACCCATAGCAGCTTCCAGCGAACCGATTCTTTCCTCTGCTGATACTCCTGAGCTAGAGGAACCTTCAGACGCCATTCTGAGGTGGATTTGCCCTTGGATCAGGGATGAGCACGAGCTATCAGCGCTGGAGGGGGCAGCGTGAAGGTTGAAGAGCCTGATCACAGTGTTATCAGGAACTGAAGTCGCAGAGCAACTGAAAAATGTTTTGAGATAATGGAAGAGGAGCAACTTCTTTATTAACTTGCGATGAGGCTCCCAAAGGACGAGAAGGCCTAACGGATTGCAAGTTTGCAGGGAATCTCTACCATGCTTAAGGAGGGAGAAAACGTGGGTTGAGTAGGTCTAATGAGGAAGCTGTGAGCAGATCTTGGATCCCCTACAGCTAAGGAATGTCACATCTTTGATAAACACCATCAATACATAAGATGCTTTGGTCCAGCGCAGCTCCACTATTCGCTTCTTTATCTGCTTGCATATTCAGCACACGAAGCACATGGAAATATCTGATGTTTTGGAAGTATTTGCTCAGATGAAGGATTTTTTGAAAGATATGGCGAAGTTTTATATTCGGAGGGTTCTTCTTGGTTATGAGGGCGTTGATAAGAAGCCTGGAGTCCCCGAAGACTAAGATTTTGCCAATTCCTTTAGCCCGCGCTATTTTTAATCCTTGCCATAAACCATAGAATTCAGCAGTATTATTAGAATCTATTCCAAGCCCCCATGCATATTTGCTGAGCGTGTTCCCATTGGCTAAACTGATTACTCCACCGGCACCTGCTGAGCTTGGGTTTCCCTTCGAAGCACCATCGAAGAAGAGGCAAGGTTCATTCAAGGATGACTTCCAGCGCCTGAAATCAGCTTCCTCAAGTCTAATTTCCCACTGCTCTGTCTGAGGAATAAGTCGAGTGGTACGAGTCTGGAGATTGGGAGTTAACGAGATTAACCAGTGTAACTCATCGTGCAGAAGCTGGGTGGAGTTTTTTAAGGATAGGTTACTTTCCAGAGCTTCCCCCAGAATGGCTCTAGCCTGCACTGCAATTTTTCGGGGAGGAGAGTCTTGATTCCTGAAAATTCTATTGTTTCTCTCGAGCCAAAGCTTCCAGCAAATGGCTTTTGGGAGCCATTCCCAGGCAGTTTGAAGCAGAATCTTTTTGATCAGCCTGAAAGGAGACAGGGACATCCAGGAGGAGAAGAGGTCATGAACAGAATGGGGTAGGTTAGTGGCTTGGTTTAGGTTCAAATCTTGGAGCCAAACTTCTTTGGCGAAAGGACAGTCCAGCATGATGTGATCCACAGTTTCTTCATGGAGCTTGCAGAGAGGGCATCGGGAGGGTCCTTCCATGCCTCTTTTCTTAAGGTTATCTCCTGTGAGGATACTTTTGTGGGCTAAAGACCAGCAGAAGATATCAATTTTTGGGATGAAAGGTTTGGCCCAAATAAACTTCCAGATATAAGGATTGGGAGCGGCATAAGGGATGGCTTGCATATCCTTGTATCCTTCAGCGGTTGTGTAACTTCCAGAAATCCCCCAACCCCTTCTATCTATGGAATATTTTTTGAAGGGGGATTTGCCTTGGAGGAGGACAATCAAGGCTTCCGCTTCAGAGTTCAGCTCGGGAGGGAAGAGGCCTAAATCCCAACCTGTCCAGTAATTTCCTTCCCAGGCAGAAAGATCCCATAGCGTGGTGGCACCCTTGTCCAGAAGCCATCTTTGGATGTTGCTGACTTTCATGTTTGAACCAATGGGGGGATCCCCTAGAATGGAGTCTTCCCAAACGTTGATTGAATTCCCATTTCCAGGGATCCAGTAAAGATTTTTTTTGAAGGGGTTCAAAGCTTTAATGCATAATTTGTAGATTGGGCACCCCTTCCTTAGAGGGGGCTGCAAGTCCAGACACCTTTTCCTAGGTCCTGGGAAGTATTTTTTGCGGAGTACTTCTTTGCTCCAGCTTTTTTTCCCTGAGATCAACTGCCAAAGCAACTTAGCTCCCAAAGCTAGGTTTTGGATAGGTAAACTTCTCACATGGAGACCACCTTCATCACGGGGTTTTTTAATCTTATCCCAGTTGACCAGATGGATTTTTTTTTCATTCCCTTTACCTCCTTCCCAAATTAATTTTCTGAGCATCCCTTCAATCTTGTTAACTACAGAGCTTGGAGCGAGTAAAATAGAGGACTGGTAAATAGGCATGCTATTGAGAACAGATTTTATGAGAATAGTTTTACCTGCTAGATTTAGCCAGTTGGCCCCCCAATTTTGGATTTTTCTTTTGAGCTTGTCAACAATAGGTTCCCAGTCTGCTGATTTGATTTTGTTTTTACAGATGGGTATGCCAAGATAAGTGAAGTTGTTCCAGTCTCTGGTTCCTTCCATCCCCAACATTTTGGTGATGTTCCTTAGTTCCCTGGCTGTACAATTCCAACTGAAGATTTTGCTTTTTTGGAAGTTTATTTTGCTTCCGGAAATATTTTTGTATAACTCCAACTCTTTTTTGAATTGTTCAGCAGAGTGGACAGAGGCTCCACCTAGCAGCAGAGTATCATCAGCGAATTGGGCATGGTTAATGTCCCTGACATTGTTCACAATTTTAAGCCCTGGAAGCATGTAGATTTCCTGACTGAGGTTAAGTTGAAAGCTGAGCATAGAAGCCTGGATGGCATAGAGAAGAGGAGATAGCAGGCAGCCCTGCCTTAACCCTCTAGAGGCTTTGAAGAAGCTAGTGGGCCTTCCATTTACTAGAGGGGCTATCCAAGGGTCACCTACACAGCCTTTGACCCAGCTTGTAAAGTTGAGGGAGAAGCCGAACTTTGCCATAACTGCAAACAGGAACTCATGTCTAACACGATCAAAGGCGTTGGCTAAGTCGAGTTTGATGACCATACCTTTTTCCTTACGGTGGAAGCTAGAGTGGATTGCTTCTTAGACAAGAATGATGTTGTCGAGGATTTTCCTTCCTTTGATGAATCCTCCTTGATTTTCCGGGATGATCCGAGGGAGAATTCTTTTCAGTCTAGAGGCAATGATCTTAGTTATGAGCTTGTAACCAGTGTTGCACAGCGAGATGGGCCTGAACTGATTGAAGGTAGTGGCTCCTTTTTCTTTTGGAATCAGGGCCAAGAATGAAGAGTTAGTGCTGCCTCCCAATTTGCTGGTTTTCTGTGAGTACCGAATCATTTTTAGGGGATCATACTTTATTATTGCCTAGAAACTAGTGAAGAATCTAGTTGTGAAGCCATCCGGGCCAGGTGCGCTATTTAGTTTCATAATAGAGAGAGCTTTTTTAACCTCGTCCATGGTGATGGGCGCAGTAAGAAAATTATTATCCTCCAAATTGATGAGCTGAGGGATGAGATCAAAGGGGTGGGAGGAGACGTCAATTGGGTCCTCAATGGGGGCGGTGAAGAGATCTGAGAAAGTTTCCACAGCTGCTTTCTTTATGCCTTCAGCGTCTTGGATCAATTCTCCTTCAAACTGTATTTCTGAAACAGCTTTGTAGTTCTTACGTGCCTCTGCTTGCTTATGAAAGTATTTTGTATTTTTGTCTCCACTCAATAGCCAGAGGTTATGTGATTTTTGACGCTGGTACTCTTCTTCTATTCTGCAGGTGGAGAAGAAGTTTTTTTGCAGGGTCTCTTTCTTAAAGAGGAGATGACCAGACGCAGGAGAGGATTCCACGCTGGTTTGGTGCGATTCCAGCTCAGCTTGGGCGAGTTCTCTGTTAGAAACCGGAGAGGGGATGCATTTGGCCCAGGCTTTAAGGACGAATTTGAGTCTCTTTAATTTGGATTCCCAGATGAAGGAAGGCGAGCCAGAAAGGTGGGCATTCCAGGAGTCAGCTACAGTTTGTAGAAAATCATCATGGTGAATCCAAAGTGGGCTGAAACGGAAAGGGATCGGCCCGAGTTTTTGGTCAAGAGAAAGCTCAAGAAGGATAGGCTTATGGTCGGAAGTGCAGTGAGGGAGGATTTTGGAGGAGGCTAACAGGCCCAAAGCGAGAAAGGAGGATTGGACCAGGAAGCGGTCTAGCCGGGCTGCTACATGGCCAGGACCAATTCTTTTGTTTGTCCAAGTAAATTTACCTTTGACAGGCTTGATGTCAATCAGATCCCATCTAGAAATGATGTCTTCAACCCATTCTCTTGAAGGATCTCTGACCGGATTACCTCCTTTCTTTTCATTAGCTTCCAGAGTTACATTCAGGTCTCCAGCTACAATAATATTTTCTCTATTTTGCAGCTGAAGAAAGGATTCTAGAGTATTCCAGCACTTTTTTTTCCGCATGCGAAATAGGAACATAGAGATTGAAGAGGCTTACCTTTTGTCCAGATTGCTTATGGTTGAGCTTGGTGAAAACCCAATGCACTGTTCGTTCTTCAGCTTCAATGTCATACAGGTAGGGGTCCCAGAAGGTGGCTATTCCTCCGGAAGCGCCTCTGGATTTGTTGCCAATACTAGTACCTTTTTTCCAGAATTTTTTCCCGATTTGGAGGATAGCAAGCTCCTCCATTTTAGTTGCCTGGACTAGCAGAATCTCTGGCTTATGAATTCGGATTAGATCTCTCATTGCATCTTCCTTTAAGGTAGAGCCTAGACCTCTGCAATTCCAGGAAATGTATTTCATTAAGAATTATGGGAGAAGGGGTTGGCCTCTTTGGAGGCCTGAATTGTACCTTTTTTTGATCGAGTGCTCATGATCCCTTTTAGAGTTTTTTGAGAGCCTTCAAGGACTGCAAGATGGGTTGCTTCTTCTCTTTGTTTCTTTTTGGATTTCCTCCCTCTTGGAATTTTGATAGGAATAGAGTACAGACCGCTTGAAGAGGCGTCTTCATCAGTTTCTTCTCCTGGATCTGAATCTAGCAGCAGTAGATCTTCATTTACTTCTTTGTGGGAGCTTGGGTTGTCAGCCCCCACCAGAGGTTGGGTTATTTCCCCAGGCTCCAGTTGATCAGCGTTCTGGCTTCCAGTCTCTTTTCTATTGGGCTGCTTGGACGTTTGGGGTTCATCGCTTGCTGTGGTTTGATTCTTCCCATTTGGATTGGGATCCTGGTGCTCTTTAGGGTTTGGAATCACGATTGGGTCTTCTTTTGAGGCTTCCTGGGACGACTTATTTGTGCTTGAAGGCTGGGTTTGCATGTCCATTGTGGTCCTTTTTTCTGGGTTATTGGTATTTGTCTTGCCTTTCTTGACTTTTTGCCATCCGTCTCCTTCTTCCGAGCTCTGAATTTTCGGGCAGTTTCTTTGAAAGTGACCATGTTCGTGACATTGGCGGCATTTGAATGGCAGCTGTTCGTAGTCAAGCTTTTGGTAGTATAGCCAATCTCCAACTTTGAGTTTAACAGCTTCAGGAAGGCCTGCTTCTAGGTCAACCTCAACACATATTCGGGCACATGAGTATTGGCCCTTGTTATCAGCTTTGTCAATGTATTTTCCTAGAGCGTTTCCAATTTTTTCCAGGGTTGGAGTGTTCCAGCAGTGGACAGGGAGATTGGGGAGCCTTACCCATACTGGAAATTCCTTCAGCACATCTACTTCTGCGTTGAAATCTGGAGTCCATCTGTTGAGGTACAGTCCTTGAGGTCCCATGAAATATGGACCATTTCTGAATATCAGGTCTCGGTCTTCTTTGGATATAAACTCAAAAATGAAGAAGCCTCGCCCTACGGAGTAACAGGTAACACTATTCTTGAGTTGGGGCCTCCAGTTCCGTTGGATCCAGTTGTCTGTGGTTTTGGTTGAAGGCCAAAGTCCCATGAACTGGCCAACCAAACCCCGTTCAGACAAAGCCAGAACGATCTTGATGGGGATTTCGCATGGCAGATCAATTTTAGGAATTGAATCGAGCTTTTTAATGAATTTCGGGATGGCAGGGGTTACAGGCTTGGATCCATAGGGACGGAGAAGCTGATTGAAAGCATCTGTAGCTGAAGAAGAGGGAGTGGGAGGGGGAAGCCCTCCCTCAGGCGCAGGCATGAGCGCCTGATCAAAACAACCAGAGCGGCGGCAGCTAGACGGCTAGGGCGCGGCTCCAGCAGCAATCCGAGAAAGAACGTTTACAACCACATATTATAGACATTTTGTTTACTATATATTTTTGCATATAACATTTTACAATATAGGAATATAGGATACATCACTCAAGTTTAAGCAATCCCCTTCTCCACTAAAATCCAATGTTTGAAGTTTTAACTTCTTTCCACTTGCAAAGTATTTTATTACCTTTTTTTTTTGTAATAAATGAATTATAATATATATGATTTTAAACATTTTAAACTAATATATATTAAAATAATAATAGATACTAATATTTTTATAATTAAAAATGATAAATAAATTGTTATATAATTTTTTCTTTGAACTAAAAAAGAAGAGTTTGAAGCCTATGATTATTTAAAGATATATAAAATATTTTTATCCATATAAAATAGTATTTTTCCATAACAATCAATCCTCCTAACCATCTAATTTAAATATATATATATATATATAAAGAAGTATAAATACTCTTAATATAAATATTATAATTAATAATAATAAAATATTTTGAATGTTATTGTACCTAGAGGAGCAACATGCTCTACAATCCAGTATGGAGGAGATGTTGTCACATAACAAAGTATAAAGTAATAAAAAAATTAAAACCAATGAAAAGTAATTAAAAAAATCCATGTAAACTCATAAAACATAAAAATTAAAACCAACATAGATCAATCTTAAATCCCAACCTATAAAGCACAAAGAGGGATCAAATTTGTAGAGGTGTTATTTTTTTTAAATGTATAAAAGATTGAAAATAAATAAAAAATTACATCACAATAGATTGGATCCGTCTGGGTTCTAAAATAAATAAAAAATTACATCACAATAAATTGGATCCGTCTGGGTTCTAAAATAAATAAAAAAATTACATCACAATAAATTGCATCTGTCGCAGAAGAGTTGATGGGAAATGTCCGCCGTTGCGATAAAAATATGTGAGTTCCATTGTCGTTTCAGAAAAAGAACCTTAACTCTTCCGTCGGGCCAGACCTGTTCGTCAAAAAGGCTCTTGCGGTAGACTTACGCGAGTTTCTCCGTCGTTTCGGAAAAAGAACCTTAACTCTTCCGCCGTTGCGGAGGAATTTAATTAAAACCTTCCGCGATTGTGGAGGAATTTAATTAAAACCTTTTGTATCTTCGTCCTGCTTCCACCTTAACCTTAACTCTTGCGGAAGAGCTGATCGGAAATGTCTGCCGTTGCGGTAAAAATAGGCAAGTTCTTCCGCCGTTTCAGAAAAGGAACCTTAACTCTTCCATTGGGCCAGACTTTTTCGTCAAAAAGGTAAATCAATCACTGTGGTAGTTTTATACTCTGTGCAATTTAGAAAAATATGAATCTACTTGAATGCGTGTATGGTAATATTCAACTTATTAGTATATATTCATAACATATGAAATGTCATTTACATACGCACGTTACCAACAAATTCCGGATTTTTTTTCATTGTTTAATAGTGTATGAGTGGCAATATTAAACTTATATAAGTCATTGGTTTTGGCAACAATAACATTAGAATTATATTAAATACATATTAATATAATTAATAGTGTAGTGGTTGAAATGTGATGCTATGCAAATAATCTGGTTTCTGTTCAGTTTGTTTTATATTCAAATTTTAATTGACATAAAATCTTTGGATATTTTCAGTTTGTTTTATATTCAAATTTTAATGGATATAAAATTTGTGTCTAGTGTTTTATGTTGCTTGATTCTCTGAAATAGTAGGTATTAACATTTCTTCTATATTATATTTATTTTATTTTTTATAATTCAAAATTTAACAGATATAACCAAATAAATTTAAAATAATTTACCATACCTAACATTTTTTAATAAAAAAAATAAAATAAAGTGACGTGTGATTTACAACATTAATTTTATTTTGTTTATTTATTAATTAGTAAATCAATAGCGTGATGTTTGTTCAAAGTATCACCGACCACAATGACACCATTATTCTACTCGCAGCCGCAACTTTTGAGAGTTTCACATTTTAGAAGATCAAGCAAGCAATCTCTGTGAATTGGAAAGATGTTCTCTGCAGCCAATTTAATGTTATTTCACAAATAAAATTACATAAAAATTGATAAGTTTCATCTCCATTGCTGCTCAACACTATAATAACAATGGAACTATAAAGACCCCAACCTGGGTCTCCCTTATGTCCCAATAAAATCTAAGTATTTCACTGTTTACATTCTGGTCAACTCTTTTGTTTTGTTTCTATTTTGTTTCTGTTCTCAGTTTCTAGTTTTGTTTAGATTTCATGCTTGTAAAAATAATGAAATCTACATTTAAATTTCAGTATATTTACCTCTAACCAGTTATGTTTGTGCAGGAGTAATAGAACATAATAACAGCATAAAATCATTTTCAATTAACTTAAAACAGAATTTGACAAGGTAGAAATGATAAGCATACCTGCTGAAAAATACCTGTAGTTAGCTAGTAGATCCACCCTTGTTGTCCCTGTTTTGTTGAATGCCTTGATGTTTTCCTTGGCTGTTACCTGCAACCAAAAGCCTTCCCCAAAGTTCTGAAACTCAACCAGCCCAAAACAGTCTTGCCACCCTACCAACTCGTGAGGTCTCGCCGACCACCCAGCTCCAAAGGTACCCCTTTGGACCCCCGAGCCCAAACCGAGTACAATCCAACCTGCTATATCCCTTCAGAAATCTCCAACAAGAAACCCCCTTTCAGCTCTGCTCTGGAAATATCTAAGGTAAAAAAAGATGATCCCCCTTTCTTCCCTTCACTTCTCCTTTTATCCTATGTTTGTCGACTCTTCTTCCCCTCCATTAATGCCTTATCCTCCCATTAATGAAGTCCGAACCACCTCATTACTACTCAATTAGCTCCCTCGAACCATTCCAATGAAATATTAATAATTTAATAATTAGACAATTTAATATTCACCTCTCTTTATGAGGTTTACTGACACAACTTACAACAATCATTTTTTAAACATTTGTTTCTTATTCAAAGTTAAATTTTTTTATTTAATAATAAATGTTACATTATCTTTATGTTAAAGTTTGGGGTTGGGGTTGGCTCACCCACCGACCGTAAGAGTTTTAAACCTTCACGCTTCACCAATCCAATTAATTAAAAACAATTGTCCATTGATTAATTACTATTAACCTAATCATTTAATCAATGATTTATAATATTTCTAATATGCTAGTTCCCTTTAACTGTAAATTCAACTAATTCAATTTATCAATTATGAATATTAATCTTATCAATGTAATTCATATCATTATCAATGTGTAATTATATTAATTAAATAAAAATTAACTAAGATATAATCGACTCATTTACATGGTCCCATATTAATTGCACCTTAGTTGTAATTAAACTAATTAACAATCAATCAAGCATTCTAATCAATTACATTAATCACTACCTAGGTTAACCTTAGCTTTGTTTATTAATCAACAATAATTAATTATTAATAGACAATAATTAATCATTAATCAACATTATTAACCCTAATCGACTTTATTAACCTTAATCCACAATAATTAATCGTTAATCTACATTATTAACATTAATCATCATTATTAACCTTAATCGACATTTTTAACATTAATCAACAATAATTAACATTATTATTCAGCAAGATTTCATGAAATTCATAAATATGTAGGCGAGTTATGTAAGCGTAGCTACTGCTTACATACCTCGCGTAAGTACACTAACAGTAATAATTCACACACATCAATCATAATCATGAAACTTGTTGTTTACTGACACAAGTTCTAAACGTAGTTTGCAAGGTACAAATCCATTAACTAACTGAAATCCAAGTTACAACAATATTCATACATCACTGATTTATGACACATACTAACCAAGGGTTTTACACACCTACAGTTAGATCTTGTTTTCACCCCTACTTCACTCTACACCTATCTACCTACATCATCACTAACTTCCACATCCTATCCTGTCCTCTACTGGACTACCATGAAATGTCAAGTCATGACCGGTTCCAGCCAGAACCCGTAAGCGAAAGTGTCGACTACATCGACCAAGCTTCCCCAGTAGGCAACCACCAGTCATCATCACACACCTTGGGGAGCGCGCCGTAGCACAACCCTCCCATGACTCTGGGTTTCGGGGATAAATGGTGGGTAAATCCTCCACCCCCCTAATGGAACAAGGGACTATGTCTACTCGACATAACAACATCGTTGCACTTGTACTCGATCTGTCATCGTATAACCAATCTGGGCGGTTGAGTTTCCTGAAACCCTACCCCACCCATGTCATAATATACATCATAATAAACAACATAATAACCACACGAAAGTAAATAATGCATCACTCACATAATATTTTATCTTTCGAAGTCCATGTCCCCGAGGACCTCCCACCTCGTAGGATCCAGCTATCACTTAGCCATTTCAACCTGTAAGTTAGTCCTCGACATACAATATAGAATATCGTGCATAAATCCTCTACATGTACACATATATTTCATCATAACATAACAACAATAAACTCATTTATTCGCCATGCTCCTAGCATAACATTCATTATTTCAACATATAACTGTAACGGTATCCACGTACACATCATTCAGTAATTTCCATATATGAGACATAATTAACACATGATACATATCTAAACATGACTACCAATCATAATACTATCATGACACACACACACATATATATATCGGCAAAATAATAGAACAATATGTCCACAGTGTCGTCAAACCGACGAGGTCTCACAATCAAACAAATACAACATATAATAGTAGTTCAGGTAGTAATGTCAAAACGGGGTGTTACAGGAACAGTTGGATTACTTAAGATACCCAAGGTAAGTTGACAATTCTTTATACAAATGGCAATGGCCTCTCGATAAGTCTTTGACCATGGTAATGCAACAACGAGCTTCTTCAAACTTTAAATGAGCAAATGGACACACATTTTTCTTTCTGCGCCTATTTTTTATTAGCAATTCTTTCAAACTTCAAAGCAATGGTCACAACGGTCTTCACAGATAGAGAAATATGAATTCACCATCTTTCTTCATGCACTTCATGCATATAATTCAAATACTTCCACGAGATACCCATGCAGCACACCTTAAATAAAAATGCATAATTTGGTTAGAATGAATCACAAAATTTTAAATCATGAAGTTGGTCTATTAAAATGGATTTTGTTGTGTACCTTTTTATTATATTTTGGCAATGTTCCATATGTTATAATGAACTGAAATAGCATCAAGGAACAATGTCTGTTATTGCTAATGTAATTTGTCTTTGGATGTATCCAGTTAGGTATGGGCAGTGCTTTGGAAACCCTTTGCGGGCAAGCTTATGGAGCTTGGAAATATCACATGCTGGGAGTATATTTCCAACGATCTTGGATAGTTCTCTTTGCTGTTGCAGTCCTCCTCTTACCAATTTATATATATGCCACCCCAATTTTGAAGTTACTTTGGCAGTCAGATGAGGTTGCTGAATTATCTGGATCAGTTTCAAACTAGTTCATTCCTGTGCAATTTGCATTTGTATTATTGTTTCCACTTCAGATATACCTATAGTCGCAATTAAAAAACATGGTCATTACGTGGCTCGCTGCAGCCTTTGGAAATTGACAGAAATGGGCAAACAAAGGGAAAAAGGAATTATGACTTTTAATGAAGGTGAAAGTCTTGTTTGTACACCTTTTCAACAGAAAAAAGGCACGAAATGCCAAAGTCCAAACCTGTCAACACTGAAAATGGAGACCACCATGGCGATCACATTCACAAGCCCAGTGATCACAAAAGAAAACAAAGAAGCATTCGAACCAAAACCGATTGTCTTAAAGAGGACAAGAGCATAAAACATGATAACATTAATCCCCGTCAATTGCTGGAAGAAAGGAATGGCGATGGCCATAACCAGATGAGGCCGATATTTTCTCTGCAAAATGTTACGGAAAGGATGCTTCACCATCTTGGAAGCTTCGCTTGCCTCGATCAAATCGTCGAATTCCTCTTGAACATTGGGCATTCCTAGAATCTTTTACAGGATAGCCTTGGCCTTCTCCTGATGGCCTCTCTCGATCAGGCTGTTGGGTGTGTCTGTAAGGAACAATGATCCTATCGTTATGATGAGTGCAGGAATGGCTGTTAGAGGCAATGATACGCGCCATCGGCAAGATTAACCTAACTCCACCGAAACGGTCGGCAAGATTAACATAACTCCGCCGAAACGATCAGCAAGCTTAACATAACTCCATCGAAACAGTCGGCAGAGGAACTCACCTATTTTTTCCGCAATGGTGGACATTTCCGATCAACTCTTCCGCGAGAGTTAAGGTTAAGGTGGAAGCAGGACGAAGATACGGAAGGTTTTAATTAAATTCCACAACAATCGTGGAAGGTTTTAATTAAATTCCTCCGCAACGGTGAAAGAGTTAAGGTTCTTTTTCTGAAACGGCGGAGAAACTTGCGTAAGTCTACCGCAAGGGCCTTTTTGACGAACAGGTATGGCCCGACATAAGATTTAAGGTTCTTTTTCCGAAACGACGGAGGAACTCGCATATTTTTACCGCAATGACGGATATTTCCCATCAACTCTTCCGCGACGGATGCAATTTATTGTGATGTAATTTTTTATTTATTTTAGATTTCGGTGGACTATTTTAGCAGAGTTAGGTAATGGCCACCGACCATTTTGGTAGAGATATGTTAATCCTGCCGACCATTTCGGCGGAGATATGTTAATCCTGCCGGCCATCTTAAAAAACCGCTCACAATCTATGTTAGGTGTCGCAGGGTTATACGACGTTCCTAATTTAATGTTTAACACAAGGAGATAGTAATCAAGGCACCAACCTGCATCGGGAGACAATCTAAAAGACCGACATAGCTCTGGAGTGTCTCGAAATAGGAATTAGCATCTCCAAAAGCTCATCCTTCTCGTAGTCTACTGCAATCCTAAACGATATTAAGAGATGCAAGAAGGCCTGTCTATCCAATGCACATTTCCTATTCATCCAATTTCTCCAAACCTTAGCAATCTCCCGTGTATTCCCAGCATGGACAGTAAGCAGGGACTGACCTTGGTGCCAATGAGACATAGGTCCAGGAGAGCAAACATTGGTAAGCGCCATCTGAGGAGGCCATTTAAATGGCTACACATATTTTACAGAGATCCTCACAAAATTGAATGAATATTTCATCGTTCACAACTATAGCAACTATAGAGATATTAGGAAATTAGACTCTGCTTCTATGAATATTTGTAAGGAAATCCTAAGGCTCCTTGACTTGATTGGCCTGATATCTTCAGACATAGTTAGAGACTTGAATCACGGAATCACTATTCTGCGAAGATATTTTTCGGTGTAGTAATGCTAACCATGAGTACGCAACAACAGTAGCTGATTAGTACGCAGCAGCAGTAGCTGATGCCCTAATTCTCTGCATCTCAAGGGAGATTGAGATATCGGACGAGAGAGAATTTACGGAAGGACAAATGCGCGAAGCCCGAACTGAGAGATTCCATAACTCTCATGCCTTTCAAAATGGTTTAAGGCTTATCTCTGATATATGTTTGATTATGTGTACAGGTCGGAAAATGTGGGCTTTTTTGAGATTAGCAGGAGACTGTGCAAGTGGCTGCAAGAAGCAACATAAGAAATGGATGCAGCACAACAGAATCATAAATCTTGCTTAGTATAACTGATTTGGCATGCCGAGAATTTATAGAATCACGTTGTGGTAATGAAGCATTTTTAGACTATTTGCAGGTAACGTTGGTCCAGGAAATTTATGTTTTCGGGAGCTTGCGTAGAGAGGAGCGCGAGCAGCGGCGGGAGGCGGCAGCAGGCGACGCACGCAAGGAGTTCAGCGACGGGAGGAGCATAACCTCCACGTGGCAGGATTCCATTCGCTCCATGAGCGAGGAATCTAAATGACATGGAGGTTATGGACCTCCATGATGGAACACCTACGGCGTGAATATAATTTTTTTTAGATTCAAAATATTTAAATATATGTGTGTTTTGTTGTAGATATGTATCACATTTAATGCTATTTTTTTATATTCATTTTTATTTTTATTTTTCATGTTTTCATTTTCAATTATAAAGCTAATATCATTGAGTTTGTAAATATTAAAAAGATGCATAAGACCAACAAAGAGTTTGTTGACATGGTATACTAACTTAACCAACATTTATAAGTGGAACAAGAATTTAGATAAATATTTTCAAAAATGGATCACTACATAGGCTCAATGGACTTAACCTCTACATGACATTAGATTTCAAAAACCAAGAATCCATTACAGACCATGAGCACATTAGAAGCAACAAATGGTACCAAATCATAAAACAAGGACAATGGACTCCAACAAGCAAATGGTTTACCAAAGGAAGCCTCCTAAATGTTTATGATAATCTAATGGATAAGATGACACATAACCATCATCCTCAAGAAAAGCCATGATGTGCCCCAAACCAAATACTCAATGCATTGTAACTAGAGATAATGATGCCAACAATCAACATAAACATTGAAATCAACTTTGAATCAATGATCAAATAGATATATTAAAAATTAAAAATAATGTCAAAAGGTGTGAGTCAAAACATGTCATAGTTTCCCCATGTTGGCTGTCCGTTGGTGACATCTCAAGCCGCATGAGATCTGGCAAGTGAACACATGGCACAAGGTGGCCTCCATCTAGAGGCTTCCCAGATCATAGCCCTCATCAAATGATTTGGGGTTTCATTCGAGAAGTAAATGTTGAAATTGGAAATTCCGTCACCCTCATGCAAAGTTACCAGTGACAATTTAGTTTGCATCAATGCTTCTATGACAATTCAAGGGACATTATGAAACTAATTGCATTCGCCTCTAGTCGAATTCATCACCCTTTGAAGGACATTCAAGCTTCAATCATAATGAAGCAGTTGGGTGGGATTTATCATCCAAGAGGTAACCACGACTAGCTTTGAATTTATCATACAATATGGAAAGACATTGTAGTACTCAGTTTTGGGGAAACCATGACTCTTTGGCTTGTCTCACAATCCAGACTTAGGGGATTCCCTCTGGTGTTGTCATGGGTGAAGAGGACTGAGCATAACTGCCCTGATGGCATCAGTTGCTCCAACATGATGTGAGTAATGGAAGAGTAGGGATGTCCTCGCACAAAGATGGTACCCACTTTCATTGCAACGGAACCATGTGAGCACTAAATTTCAACAACGTGCATGTGTTCTTGGTTTGGCAATTGTTGAACCTCCATGCAAGCAGCCACGTGGATAAAGGAACGCGTGTGTGTTCCTAAAGAGTGCATGCGTTAGTAACACGTGCACATTCTTAAATCACAAATACATTAATAACATGCATGTGTTCCTCTGTGTATACAAAAAAAAAATCCCATGACCCAATTCTTTACCATTTGTCTCCCTTTTCAACAACATCAATGACTTCCATGGTGACTCTTCACAATGCACACATTACTCCACCACCAAACAAGCATCCAAGTCATCCCTCTAGGTAATTTTCTTAACATTTTCTCGATTTTCTTTGATTTTTTTGTAATTTTATAAAAATACTTGATTGCAAATGAATCATAATTTAAAAAAAAACATTATTTTTACATGCAAATTGTCTATCCTTCATCACAAAGGCAGAAAACCCAGAACCAAATTCATAAACAAACATTAACCCTGAGGAGAACCCAAGCACAGAAACCCATATCAACCAACATTTAAACCAATTAAGAAGCTTGGTCCAAGAGCTCAAAACCACAAGGGAACCATCAAGAGTATCCTTAGCCATGTCCATTGATAGTATCATTACCTCTATTGGCAATGCCCATGGTAAATTGTTGAGCATATTTGGATATAAGGCCATGATGAGACAATTCTATTCCACTGATCTTAACAAAGAACAAATCAAATATTTGAAAATTTCCAAACAAACTATTGTAAGATTTTTCATTAACCCCAAGATCGACCAAACCCCTGATCCACACAAGAGGTAGCTTTGCATGGATTGGTGCACATAGGATCCATGGAAACAAAATTGGATGAGTCATTGGTTCATGGTTTCCAACAAAACTCCTTGCAACAATAGGGAGGTTCCACTATATTTTCTTTGGAAACTATATGCTGAGTTGGTGTTGGGTCTCCACATGAACTATTTTGACATTGGTGAGTTTCAGGGGATTGGTCTTGGATCTACCCAGGATTGACCAATATCTAGGTGTAACCCAATGAGAGCGCCACCTGCTCCTAGGAATATACCTAACCCCCCCCATTAAACATCTTAATTACTAGATTTCCTAGCTGACACTGCCATTGCCTTATCACACCTTACACATAGTGTATTACAACATAGTTCATTTTTGGTGTCATCCACACATGACCCATTGGAGCAATATGGAGGGCATTAAGGTGCAGATGCTTTGGGCCCCACTGATCATGGATGTTCCATGAAATCCAGTCAGGAAAAGGATTCTTCCGAGAGCCAAGCATTACCCCATCGATGCACTCACTATAGTCATACTTGTCATGGCCTAATGGAGGATCCTACATGAGATAGTTTTTTTCCTGAGGTTAGTATCATTGAGTATATATTTAACTATACAATTGACAATTATTAGATAAACATTGCTTAAAGCATTGATATATAACTGGAGGATCACACTTCCAAATTGAGAGGATCTTTGGTCTTCAAAAGCTTAGAGGAACAATCTCTAGACCAATGTGCCTTTTGTCTTCTTCCCTAGAACATATCGTTGAATTTGAATCTTGGCTATAGCTTTGGATCTGCTTTGTGATTCTAGCTATTGACTCTAGCTCTAACTTGGATGTTCCCATAGTGAAAAAGTCTGCTAATTGAATCCAATGCGAGCAATCTCCATATTTGAACTTTTCGACCAAAACTCACTTCCATCTTTGGCATGCAAGTCTCTTCCATTATTAGTGTTGACGATGGTCCATCTTGGCAGTTAATGAGACTGCGTCAAATTCTAGTCTTCTTCTTTAGTGTGATCCCAACAAGTTATTCCATCATGTAGAAATTCCACATGAGATTGTGTGGATTTCCCTCTTTAGCTAGGATCAATTACTTCCTAGCATGGAAACAACTATCTATTGCTAAGTGTGTATACCAGTTCACTCTATTTTTGCAACAATGGAATTTGGATGACAACCTTCATGTGCAAATGCAATCTTCATAAAGTCTCCAACATCTAGTTTTTTTTATGGATGTCATGGATTTCCGAAGAACCTCTAAGGTCATTGACAAAGGAGGGAATATTATTTTGGAAGAACAAAGGAAACAAATGGATAGGGCTTCCCTTTATGTCTGTGCACCAATATTTGATACATCCCCAAGGAGGGAATCTTCTTTTGGAAGAACAAAGTAAACAATTGGATCTAAGGGCTTCCCTTGATGTCGACATCATCCTGCTATCATCTTTGATGGAGATGGAGACCTCTTATGGTGCTTCAACTCCTTCTACAACTTTTTCTCGTTAGGCTAGAGATGCAAGAAACTATTCATTTTTTCCTCTCCACTCTCCACACTCTTCTATTGGGTGTTTGGTTTCTAGGTTGAATCTCTTGAAGAAGTCACCCACACTTATCTTCCTAATGTCCATTAAACTTGCAGTTTTCTTGGCGCTAAATGGGCTACTTGATATGTTTGTCTTCTCCATGTGCCTCTGAGTTTGTTGTTGATTTGGGGAAGCCTTCGTATCATTATTCCTTTGAAAGAAATCTATCTTGTGGCATGTGGCTTACTTCTCCCAACAAAATGCCACATGGTGACCTTTCTTCGCACAAATTGAAAAAGCATATGAGTACCAACAATGCTCATCTTTGTGGCCTTTCTTCTTGTAGTAGTGACAAACAAGGGTTTCCTTACTTGTTGCATGCCTCTTATCCTTATTCTTCATTCTCTCACTTATTATTATATAATCCTCCACAAGAAGGATGGAGTAAGAGTGTGTTTTTTCCTGATTTTAGCATGTCTTTTTCCTTCACAAAAGTGATCTTGGAGTTTGTGGTATTTTCCTCTCTACAATAAAAACTGACGCCTTCATGCTTGGCCCTTGTTTTGGTGACAATAGGGATTTTGATATCTTATGTTCTCTTGTCTATCCCTTGTTCATCATAGCCCATCTACCTCAGTAGCTTGGAACCAATGCCTCTTGTGTGGTTTTCAAAATCACTGAAAGGTTCTTGAGGAAAACCTAAATAATAAAAAATTACCATGTCAGTCAGTGTCATGGTGTTGACTTCGACAGTGGAAATGGAAGTTATGTTTGCTTCATGGTGATGTTGAATAGTTGCATGTAACTTTCCCAAATCTTCTTCCTTCTTTGCCTACTCATGTTGTAGCAAAGTCATCATTTGAATGATCCTATCCTCTTGCCAACTATATTCCATTTGGATCACCTTCTCTCCCAATTGCACATAACAACGGTGAGGGAGCCTTGGCATTCATCAAATGTGTTCTTTAGCTATGGCAATGACTTGGCAAGGATCTCAAGTTTATTTTCCATCGCTGCCATCCTCCAATCATGCATCTAGACCTTCTCTTTCAATTTCTTGTTTTATTCTTCAGAAGTTGAGCATTGATAGCATGTAGGTATTCCCACTTCCTCTATTTTATTTACCAATTCCAGGACTACAAAATTATTCTAGTTGTGTCATGATCAAGGATTAAACTTATCTTATACCATATGATTCGTAAATGAGGGACTTATTCTCCACCCATTTCACCAACATGGATATTTTGCGAAATTTGACTTTCTATTTTTGTTCTCAGTCTTGTACAATGGTCTATGTTTCTCTATCTTAAGCATAGGCCTATGTTTCTAGAATGCACCCAAGGATCTCATCCTTTATGTAGCCCGCACACAACACATTCATCTAAGAAATGAAAAAATATCCAAGACTCTATGTATTCAAACAAATATATCAACACACAAGCACATGGGGCTTAGAAATGCATCTTGGCTTGTTGTCTTCATGGACCTAACAAATACTAAGTAGCTCTCTCTCTCTCTCTCTCTCTCTCTCTCTCTCTCTCTCTCTCTGTTTAACTTAATACAATCAACATATGTTTTAATCACCAGAAGGATATACAAGCAACCACATCAGCAACTAGTGGCTAGGCCAATGTACCAATTTTGTAAATAATATGTCTTAAGTATCTGGATCATTGCTTGGGTTATTTTTTTCTTGTAGTATCAAAGTCAATGCCAAACATTAGAGACCATTTTTCCTTGGTCTTTTCCTTATGTGCAATCACAATAATGAATCTAGTTTGGTTGCTTGTATTGATGGATGGAAATATCTATACTCTATTTTTACGACAAAATTCACATCTAGTTCTTAAACCAGTTACTTTTTTATTGTTACTAGTTGAACCATTCCCAACTACTCATGATCAATATATATATGAAGCCACAAATAAATGGTCGTATGTGATTATATATATAAACTATACAAGTTCCACCCAATGCCCCTTCATGTTGATAATACACCAACAATAAAAAGGAAAACAAACTCTTAAAGTTATGATTCCCAACTAATAGAGCAGCAGTGCAAGATTTAAGTATTTGTTTAGAAGGGCATGTGATCCTTTAGCAAGGATATAAGTTGAGGAGCATTGTGAATACCAGACAAATGTAATCAATTCAAGATAATAGCTATAGGTGGCATCATTGCACCATCTTACAAATCCTTTGAAGATGGAACATTGTTATTAGCATATATTTCAACGATGTTGTCACATAGCATATCATGCGGGGTCATAAAATAAAAAATTAAAACCAAATGAAAAGTAATTAAAAAAATCCATATTGATTCATAAAACAAAAAACATTACAACCAGCATAGAGATCAAATTTCTAGACATGTAAAATTTTTTAGGATGTATAAAAAATTTAAGTTAAAAAAATTACACCATGAGACATTGGTTTTAGGGTGTAATTTGGATACGTGGTAAGACAAATTATACATACTCTTTTGACTACCCTGCAATAGGATTAAATTGAGCTTTCAAGGATATGCTTGAATTCTTTGCAACTGTATCTGCATAACATGCTATTAATATTGATTACATTTAATGACCAATCATATGATAGTTGTGCACTGACCTTGTTTCTTAGGGTGCAAGTTTAATATGAGGACATTGTTGACTCTAATTTTTTATCATTACAAATATGTAATGATAATCGTGTTGGATGGCTATGACCATTTCTTTGTACCTTATCTTTAGTTGATGTGAAAATTTTCTTGAAATCATCTTAACATTTTGCTTACTACTGTGTTTCGTTGTTTTCCATATTAGGTTAATTTAATCTCGAAATACCTTCTTGTGTTTTATTCAAACTATGGAAAGCCATACAATGATTTTCTCTACATTTATCCTAAATGAGGGTAGAACCAGTGTGCTTGTGTGTTTGGAGGTTCTCTTTGTGAATGAACCTCTCTGTGAACTATATAAAATGAATAGGTATGGAATCCATTTTTTGAATTGGCATAACAATTTTGTTGAACTTTAGATGACATCATATGAATATGTTTTTGTCTTCTTTTTGCAAGAAATGAAGCTAAAAAGTTTGCTAAATTAATCAACGACTTTGTAACTTCACCAAATTGGACTTCAAACTATGGCTAAAAATAGTTAAGAAAAAGCATTTCCATCTAGAGTGGCTACCAAGCACTGTAAATGGAGTTTACATGCAAAAATGTTCCAAGCAGAGATTCGATGCAAAATTTACGCCCCCAAGAAGTGGATGTATCAACTAACCACAACTGGGTCCATAAACCTTTTGGTGTTTTATCTTCTGGGATTAAGGTTATGGGTGTTTATAGTTTTTTCATTGATGTTTTCTGTTAAAAGGCCCTTTTGGCCTCATTGTAACTCAACTTCTGCAAATGAACGTAGCCGACACATCTCTCTTCAGAGATAAGCTACCACCATTTGAGCTAGTTTGTATTGCTTTCCAATTTACAGTGTTTTTCCATTCCATTCATTAATAGAATTTGTGTTTTACTGTACTAGTCTATGTTTGATCCATTTTATATTGTTGCCTTCACTTTTCTATGCAAATAATCCATATCAACAAGAGACTTATACTCCACTCACTTCACCAATATGGATACTTTGCAGAATTTGACCGTGTGTCTCTATTCTTAGTCTTGTACAAAGGTTTATATTTATCTATCTTAAGCATAGGTCTATGTTTCTAAAATGTTTTCGAGACTCTCATCCTTCCTATAACTTGCACATAGAACTTAACTAACAAATCTAGAAACATCCAAGACTTACTCTATTCAAACAAGTATATCACTAGACAAGCACACAATGCATGGGTTCTTTGCTTGTAGTATCATAGTCAATGCTAAACATTGAAGGCATTTTCCCCTCTTCTTTTCTTTATATGAAATCGTTGAATATAGTTTAATTGCTTGTATTAATGGATGGAAGTATTTATACTTTGTGTTATGACAAAATTCACATCCAATTCTTAAACCATTTACTTTGTAATTGTTGCTAATTTTATAATTCCCAACTGCTCATGATTAATATATATATATATAAACCCACAAATAGATGCTTGTATGTGATAACAATTATGTCCATACATATATACAAGTTCCATCGAGTGTGCTTCTTCATGTTCACAATACACCAACAATAAGAAGGAAAACAAACACTTTCTTAAAGTTAGTATTCCCGACTAATATAGCTGTTGAGCAAGGATACAAGCTCGGGAACACTATGAATACCATACATTGAATGCAGTCAATTCAAGACAATAGTTGTAAGTGGCATCATTGCACCATATTACAGAGCCTTTGAAGATGGAACATTGTTAGTATATATTCTGACAATGTTTAATTCACAATTGCTTATAGTGATAATTTAATTGATGGGGAATTGCTTTATAGGTGTAGGTAAACAAATTTTAAAATGTTCATAATGGTCATTTGTTCCTTCCTTTAGATTGCAAGAGGCATGGTGCTTGTTTTGACCATATTTACATAGCAATTAGAATGCCCAAAACAATAGGGCCCAACCTATTAAGTGTAAGCTCTTGGTCATGGAGAAAATGTTGAGCAAGGTTGAAATGCTAAGTAAGCACTCCATTGTTCAACAAGAGGCTAATAGTTCTGGGTGAAGAAGAAAAAATGTGTAGCAAATGGGTAATCACTCAATAATTAATCCAAATCTCAACAAACAAGGAAATTTACCCAATAATAGTAACAAATAAGCAAGAGTAAAAACATCGAGACAATGATAAAAACACCTATCCAATGAGGAAAATGCCCCTGGGTAGTGAGGATAATACAAGAAAATAACAAATAAATAACTACTTATATTTATGGAATGACTCTGAAATGGAGGCCATTGATCTCTCGGACTCGATAACAACTAGGAGTTTTTTAATCAACACAGAAACAAAAAAAACAGTGACAAAAACAATGACTTAGTGGAGAGCGGAGGTTGTAAGATGGAGTTGGAGAAGTTTTAAGTTTTGGATTTTTTTGGGTTTATTAAAATTATGAGTTTTTATTGTTTAAATTGTATTTTTTATTATAAAAATAGATTAGCCATCTATTATATTTAATGAATATTGAGGTTTGATGCTTCATGTAACTCCATAAGATGTATTGCCATACCCTTTTTTTCATTCCTATATATCTAATGAATATTGAGATTTAGTATGTGGATATTTATTCACTTTTGTACACTTCTACTACATATCACGAAAACAATCAGATCTTTCAATGGAAGAAATGTGAAGTCCAATTTCCAATGGTGCAAGGAAGATATATATTCTAGGACATAGATCGCAAGGGACCATGGACCTAGAGCTATTTTGTTGTTTTCATTATCATTGATTACAACCGACTGGCAAGACTCTAATAATGGCATCTCTCATACATATGAGAAAAAATTTCAAGTCAAAACAATGCTACCTACCCACATAATAGCCAATTTTGTTATCAAAGGGGATAAATAAGCCCTTCCACAATCTTAAGGAAAAGTACATGAAAGAGTGTATTATTTTCATTATAATAGCAATTGAAAGAATACTAAATCTTTGATATGATTACATTGAAAAACTCAATAGCATACATAAGTTTAAAGCCGAAATTAAAAGCATTGTAGTAAAGGTGATTTCATCTCAAAACTTGATTTTCACACATGCCATTGCATATGGATTTGTTTTTACTTAGAGGAATTTCACGCCTAAGTAATACAAACATGAAACTAAAAAATAATTTTTCCTCATGTCACATATCAAAATCAATTCACATTGTCTTTAAATACATGTTGAATTGGCTCTGAAGTTGAATTAAAGCTTCAAGTATTCAAAATCAATTCACATTGTCTTTAAATACATGTTGAACTCGCTCTGAAGTCGAATTAAAGCTTCAAGTATTCAAATACTCTTTACCATATTCAACACAACAATCAATGGGTCAAAGGCATATGGATAAGAACAAACATATAGGCACATGTGCGAGTGTGTTTGTACTTGTTTAAGCATCCTTGAATTGAGAATATTTTGGGAACATATTTATTTATTGCAACTAATAAATATTTCAACACATTTCCAATTTATATTGTCAAGCTACAATTGCATATGTTGGCAATGCATCAATTAGCTATGTTGGAGTATCTCAACATACTTCATTGCAATGCCCATCCCATAAGCAAGCAGATCCTTGTGCATACATGAGTATTGATAGTTTTAGTGAGAGGAACTATTGATACCTTTTTTTTACATAGAAATCAAAATGTCAATGGTGATTTTTAAAGTAAAATTTGTAAAGATATACTAGTACCAGCCTTATTTATATTTGTTTTTCAAATAAATATAAATTTTTCTAACTCAATAATATTGTATTTTCATTTTTGTTAACTCAATAATATTGTATTTTCATTTTTGTTAACTCAATAATTTTGTTTTTTGTTTTTTAATAGATAGTTATTGGTTGATATTTAATATTGACTCTTTCTCTTTTAATTAAGGCAGGGGTTAAGCTGTAGGCAACTCTTGTTATATATATAGATAGATAGATAGATAGATTCTTTTATATATAAAAATATATGTGTAAGAATTTTCACTCTCCTCTCTTTTTATATATAATAATTTTCATTCTTCTCTTATATATATATATATATAATCATTTTTCTTCTCTTTTATATATATAAAAAAAAAATTAAAAAACATAATAAGAAAAAAAAAAAGAGTGAGAATTCTCATATATATATGATAAAAAGGAAAAAGAGAGGAATGAGAATTCTGGGTGTTTCTATTGCCTCATCAAAAGGGTCTTTTCGTCACATAAAATTATAATAATAAGTGGAGTGAGAATTCTCATATATATGATAACAAGAGCTACATGCAGCTTAGTCCCTGCTTTACAATATAAAAAAATAATAATATTAAATAGTAATTAATAATGTATACAAAATAATATTAAATATTAATTAATTAATATTTATATTGTAATAATGCTAATAATCCAATAAAAAAAATAATGTTAATTTGAAAATACAAACAATAATAATATTGTTAGAATGCAACATAAATCAAACCAAATTTTAAGTTTGACATTATGACCTAACTATAGGTCAATGGTATTTCCAATGATTTGATGGTAATTAAGGTATTTATGTGAATTTTTGTGAGCGAAGAGATTTTGAATAAAAACCACATGAGCATACAACTTCTTATTACTTCCAAATATAGTTCTAGATTTCCAGCAAAAAAAACACTTTTGAGTTAGATCCATTGTGAAAAGAAATAACTTTGGTATATGACAAAAATATGTCCAACGATTCACATGGTTTTGAAAATATACTTAAAAGACATTTTTAAAAACCTCACATGAAACATAAAAAACTGTCCCAAATATTAATATCAACATGTATAACCTTGTTCATACTTAAAAATGGTCAAAAAATATAAAAGAATCTGCAAGGCTATAAATAAAAGCATTTACAATCGTGTATAGTACAAGCATGTTCAAGCTGAATGTACATAGTCCACACATCATCTCCAAATATCACATATTAACATGCTTAATCCACATTGATCTTATGAATTTAACATGCCTAATCCATATTGATCTTAGTCAGTACTTGGCAATTTTAATCAAAAGAGAGTGATTTACACAACAAATTTCAAACTAAACAATTTTCGCACCATTGTTTGAATTTACAATTGAGACAACATTTTTTTAATCATATTCATTTCCACTATAGTAGAAAACAAACCTACGATCAAAGAAAAAACTATAGACTTTCTCTCCACCCCTGTCACATACTCATAGTTAAACCTTAGAAGCAATCAGAGCTACATCTCAAGAATTTAACAACAACAAAAATTGGAGATTAAAAATTGACACAAAGAAAATAGCTCTATGTACTGTTCCATTAACTCCGATGGACTTGTAAATGAAATGTAGTAAGTACAATTTATGGCACATGAGGAAGATAATCCTACTTTTCATGTTTAGAAGCAAGAACGCGGCTCAAATTATGAAACAAATGCAGATCGATTGGCATCATGCATATCACAAAATAAATGAAATCAAACTTAATGAACAGTTACACTAAACATTAATAGAATTTAAATCCCATAACCTGAGATAAACTTTGAGTGGATTCATTAAAAGAATTTACATCCCATAAACTGAGAAACTTTGAGTGGAATTCATTCAAATTCTGTAGGATTCTATTGAGACAATGAGTTAAATTTATAAATTTTCCTAACATGTAAAACTAGCTCGAGACAACCTTTAATAAGATATTCATGCATTCTTCTAATTTACTATATGACAAAGTAATTTTAAATCTTAGACATATTAGCCAGTTTCTAGTGGCATCGTGTGAATTCAAAATGAAGATTATAAAATTGGGTTCAAGTCTTTGAACTCAAACAAAACAAAGTTTATTTTTCTTGTTGTACTCAATAAAAAAATAGCAGGCCAATGGAATGACTAATTCACTACTCAGGTCAACAAAATATTAAGTCATCCAACAATGTTTCCATTATCACCCCTGGATGACATAATCTTGCTCATCATATTTGGTATTTTTTAAAAAACGAAGTCAATGAATCTCAAGTCCTAGAAAATTTAATTGTGAATCAAATTGGAAAAGCACTTTCTTAAACAAAATTCATGAGAAGTATTTACTATTCATTTTTTTGTAAGACTAAGAAAACCATGATACACAGGGAATCTCACTGCAATGATTGTACATGTGGTTGTAATTATTCATAAGGTTGAATAAAATTCTCTAAAATGTGTATAGAATATATCCAAGTGAAAGATTGAAGGAAGCTAGTGCCAAAACTAGCAATGAGGTCTTACAGTTTATGGTAAAGTTATTTCCGAGATTATAATATGATCTAATTTTGGCACGTGTCTTCAATTCACTGTGTTGAAAACATGTTATTTTGCTCTACAATGACATTAGGTTTCTAATTAACAAACACACCTCATCTAGTATTCGATTTGTTGTACAAATGGAACAGATTCACACAAAAAAGACTGAATAATATCATCAATGTTTCTCCTAATGATGTATATTTTATAAAAAATTCACTTATTCCTTGAATTGAATATTTAAAGGCCAAAATCCCTTATGACATTGAAATGACCCTATTCCTCAACCAAAAGCACAGAAGCGCAAAAAGAATCATACAAAAAATAAAAAAGACAACAAACTGAAACAACAATTTCATCTCTACTCCAGACAAAACAAAAAAACTCGCAATCGAGTAATACTGTGCACACCACCAACAAACACATGCACGGAATAAAACTAACGAAGAAAAGGCACATAATTAGCTAGAACCTTAAGCCAAAACAAGATCAATCGTTCTGTGGCAGAATGTTTTGCTGCTCGAAGCCAATGCTAAGAATATGCACAATAGAAAAAGAATTAGAACTATTAACAACTAAAACTATATAAACATCAATATGAAACACTAGAGCAAAAACTATATAAACGTCAATATGCTTACCCAGACTCAAGTAAGGGTTCATATCTGCAAAGGGGTCGACGTCTCCATGTCTCCACAACCGCGATACCTTTGCTAAGGTGAGAACTAAGAAGATGTAACACTTTGTCCCATAGGCTGACATGGTCTGATGGACATTTAAGAAAATATATTCTATTATATTTTCTCTCTAGATGAGTAATCCAAAAATTATTTGTACTAAGCCATGGATCTTGCCTCGTACTCACTGTGTCTTGGAATTTTTTGTTGGATGCAAGCCTTTCCGATGTGGAGGCTACTTAGCCACTTGGACATTTTAATAAAATAATAAGTTCAGTTAAAATTAATTATATTATCTCTCCCCACTATCTCCACATAAAAAGACTGAAGCAATGATGTCTAGAAACAAAACAAAAGAGTTATAAGTTTACCTGATTGATAAAAGTTTACTTGAATGGTAGCCAGAGTCCCTACAATACTTTTCACATTACCTTGCAACAAACCTAAAACATAATATAACATTATCATGAGAAACAATGCACAACCGTAGTATCTGAGTAATAAAGTAACAAATATAGCGTTACAGGCATCTTTTTCTTGTACAAGATGACAATCTCAAAGTATACACAGAAAATATTTAAGTATAAATAATTAGAAAAAAAAACCTTAGTGCTTACCATATGAGCAATGCAAGCCTCAGGAGCGTAATGTAGATGATTCACAATAGTGACCAAGACATGGTTAGTCAAGAGTACCATCCTACAAGGCATGCAAACTCGTCCATGGTTTAGCATCCTGACACCTCTGCCATTGACCATGGTCTCCTATGCAAGTTCGCATAAAACTCTCTCGAACGGGAAAATGAAGAAATGAGTCCAAACAAAAGGTTTTAGGGTGAAGAGCACATAGGTGGATATGATGTTCATCCTACAGGTGGACGACATGCATTCAACTTTCATGTAGACATAAATCCATGCACACATAAATCAATGTGGAGAGCATTGCCAGATGGAGAGAAGGTGGGGATGACCTCGATATGAGGCCCCTCCAAATCATTGGATCATTAATACAAAGTTGCATTGCGCAGAAATAACAGGTGATTACTTGCCATGCAAGGTAAATTAGAGAGTGAAGTTGTATGGTGGTAAAGTTTGAACATAAGATTTTATTTTATTTTTATTTTTTGATTTATTTTAATGCTCAGCAATGATAAAAAATAGTCAATTCAAGATGATTGTCCAATTATAAAATATAAATTTCTTTTTCCTAACTAATTTAAAATACAAATTTTATGGTAACATTAATCTAACTTTAGTAAAAACAATATCTAAAAAGTAATACCAATTACATAACAATTACATAATACAATAAATGACACAATACCATAAATCACAAAAGCAATAAGAATTAAATAATAATAAATTTAAAATTAAATTACAAACTATAAAATGATAATAAACAAATTAAAAGAACTTATAAACAAATTAAAAAAATCAATAACCATAATTTACTTAAAATTTGAAAAACAATTATAAACTAAAAATGATTTACCAAATGTTAAGAGGGATCAAATTCACATTTTTTTTCTCAAATTTTGAGATCTAATAGAGGTTTACATATGAAAGGATTTAATCCATTTTGTCACTTATCCGTGGTTTAATGATGTCTCAACTCCCCATTAGTATCTCAAGAAGTATTAAAGTTTCATTAATTTTTAAATTTTAATTAATTGAAAAATACATCTCTTTGATTTTGAAGATAATATAGTTTAGTATAGTATAGCAATAAGTATCAAAGATTCAATCATTTCTTTTAATTTTAATTAATTGGAATATATATCTCTTTGATTTGGAATTATAAAATTTATATGTACTTAATAATTTATTATTTTATTAAAATGTATATCAATTTCAAGTTGAACATGAAATTATCTAGGACTAAGAAGTAACACCAGTTACATAACAATTACATAATACAAAAATGACACAACACAATAAATCACAAAAGCAATAATAATTAAATAATAATAAATTTAAAATTAAATTACAAACTATAAAATAATAATAAACAAATTAAAAGAACTTATAAACAAATTAAAAAAATCAAAAACCATAATTTACTTAAAATTTGAAAAACAATTATAAACTAAAAAATGATTTACCAAATGTTAAGAGGGATAAAATTTGCAACTTGTTTCTCAAATTTTAAGATCTAACAAAGGTTTACATATGAAGGGACTTAATCCATTTTGTCACTTGTTAGATCCGTGGTTTAATGATGTCTCAACTCCCCATTAGTATCTCAAGAAGTATTAAAGTTTCATTAATTTTTAAATTTTAATTAATTGAAAATAACATCTCTTTGATTTTGAAGATAATATTAGTATAGTATAGCAATAAGTATCAAAGCTTCAATAATTTCTTTTAATTTTAATTAATTGGAATATATATAGCTTTGATTTTGAATTATAAAATTTATATTTACTTAATAATTTATTATTTTATTAAAATGTATATCAATTTCAAGTTGAGCATAAAATTATACTTTTCCTTTATTGTGGACTATAGAAAACCTCTTTCACAATTTTTTTTTCAAACGGAAAACAAAAATAACTTGGTATTAGATAAAAACAAAGTTACAGCATGCTAATACAAAGTGTTCCATTGGAGGTGAAAGTTTGTATAACTTCCCATATAATGGGAAAGAAAGAAAACAACATAAAATAACATATACCACAATCATTGCATCAAAATGAATTACAATTAACCTTCTGAAATCAAATGATCCATTTCCCTATGGATATCTTTCCCTCCCTCTTTTTTCCTATCCAACAATCAACACTAGTGAACACTACAAAGATACAAGGGGAACGCAGGCCAATAACCTTATCCTGCATCCCAGAGGAGAATCAAACTAAAGTGTGTTTTCAAACACTTCGCTGATGAACAAGCTGTCATTAGATCAAAACCCAGTTTAGCTAACAGTACAACACACGGTTAATATGATTACCAATCAAAATTTTCAAGCCTTTTACCTTCTAAGCAAAAGGAACTTGAAACTCGGAGTTGACTCCATGTCCATTTGCCCTGACAAATTCTATCCTATCATAGACGGCCTTACTTTTTCAATGAAGTAAGTTTTACCATAGAAGATTACCTTTGAACAAGTGACTTTATTTTGTAGGAATTGCTTGGCATTCTGAATATGATATGTTGGTGACATATCTTGTAAAACCACCAATTGAACCCTGTGAAGATGGAAAGGAATTGTATAATGAGAATTTGAAATACTAACTCCGTGTATATTCTTTGTCAGGCCCTCTTCTTCATTGTAGTCAAACAAATCTGTAACAGTATTTGGACTACCATATTCTTAAACCCTAGTAATTATAATACTGCAAAACTAGTTAGTGCAAGGAAATATATCCACTAACCTGCCCATCTCATTGTTGCCACGTTTCATCTTCATCTTTTTCTTTGTAGGTTTTAACATGGATGAAGGATCACTAACAACTTTCTCTGCTAAAGATATCTGAGACTGTCTGTCCACAAAATACAGTATTTCAAATGTGAACCAAGTTTTAACCATAGATCACACCAGTCAACATTATAGTCTTTATACTCTGGTAAGATGACACCATAAAACCATAATAAACAATGTTCACATTGAAACACTCAATATTGAATCAATCTGTTCTCTCTCATTCTTATGTGTGTTCCTGTCTACACTTTTGTGTGTAAAAACTGACAATTTCCTACAGGATATTGTTGCAATCACACCTACTGGTGCTTATGCAATAATAAAAAATGAATTTCAAACAAACATTCAAGGGAAACACACTAAGCTGGTCATGAAAACAAGATGAAACAAGGCCACCATAAGTTTGGCAAAGGAGTTCAGTAGTGATTCAATTGTATGAAGTTCCAAAAGTAGCACACAAATTAATTGTTGAAATAGCGTTACCAATAACCTTGAATTCTAGCCGATTCGAATACTCGAGTCAAGTTGAATTAACACAAAGTAACTCATCATTTCTCTTATCATCTATCACAATACATACAACAAATATGTAGAAATGTAGCATACATATATCTGCAGCAATTTATGTCTGTAAGGAACTAGCCAAAAGATGAAACTTTAAAAAACAGATATGCTACAATACTGGAAATAAACATGAAAGATCAGATCCTAGAAATGTATCTTCCTTTTATTAAATGTTTACAAATTTGAGTCAGGCACCAAAAATGCACCAGGAAATACCGTTGAAAGACTTAGCCACACTGGGAAGAAGACCAAAAAGTGACACTGGGAAAAATAAATGAGTCCATGAAAAAAATGGACAAAAATAATTAATGGGCAAAAATAATTCACATATATATGGCAGATGGAAAGGTAAAGAGTATACACAATGCTCTTTAAGTTTATGTTCTTATGATGAGTTTGCACTATGTTAGTACAATTACAGATCAAAATCTAAAACTTGAATTTGATAAAAGCTAGTACCTTGTGGAAGACAAATTCGTCACCGCACAATCTTAATGCGTACAATGAAAATACAAACTTTCTTTACCAACCGTGACTGTAGAATATTCAGAAAAGCAGTGTATAAATGGAATAAATGCTTGGACAGTCATGTAGAAGAACATAGATGCATTTCCACAATGTCTCCGTCAGCTAACAGGATACAAGATTCACATCTACTAGTGAAGCGCCCAGCTGGTAGACAGTCTCCAATAAACGCCCAAAACTAAGGAAAAATGTTTGCTGCCTTATATAGACGATGTGAAATGCGCCCAGCAGATGTAACTCTATTCCTTTTTGCTTGGAAGTAGTGTGGGAACTCTAGGAACATACCCAGCTCCCTTGTGAATGTGCTAAAACCTTAGAACGCAATCCAACAAAGCCAAAGAAAGCTAAAAACTTCAATTGAAATGTTGTCATGGAAACTAAAAATTCTATGAAAAATATTCCAGATAAGTATGCAAGAAGAACTGAAAGAAGGGCATGTAACTTGAAATATCTTGAGGAAAAGTTCAAAACATGCCCTGAAGTGACAGGTTTATCTATACTGGCTGAAAGAGGGCTTAATACAAGCACCAGGCCATAGATTCTCTCTTTAAGTTTCTAGCTACCTGCTTGACGATTTCCTCAAAAGATTCCTCTCTCAGTTTATGAAAGGAGTTTTTCAACTTGTCTTTAAAGCCTAGCTAAGTAATTTTGATTTCCCCTGAACCTGTAACCATAATAGTAAGCATGGCTAAGTAATTCTGATTTCCCCTTAACCTGTAACGGTAATAGTAAGCATCGTCTTCAGTTGCTTCAATGAGCCTTACGAATTCCATGCTTGATCCAAAGCAGCCTCCTAAGGCCACTTAGGTTTGACAAACCCTCCCAGCGTCTCTTTGTTCATCCTACAGGTGGACGACATGCATTAACTGTCGTGTAGACATAAATCCATGCACACATAAATCAATGTGGATCATTAATACAAAGCTACACTGCTTACAGGGGATTACTTGCCATGCAAGGTAAATTGGAGAGTGAAGTTGTATGGTGGTAAAGTTTAAGCATAAGATTTTTATTTTATTTTATTTTAATGCTCGACAATAATAAAAAATAGTCAATTCAAGGTGATTGTCCAATTATAAAATAGTAATTTCTTTTTTCTAACTAATTTAAAATACAAATTTTATGTTAACATTAATCTAACTTTAGTAAAAACAATATATTGATTGCAACAAATAGAAACAACCAAAACATATAGTCTCATGCCTCAGCAAAGACTTAAAAAAAAAAGAGGAATAATAATTCTTAGTGTTTCTATTGCTTCATCAAAGAATCTTTTGGTCATATGAAAATTATAATAATAAATAATAAAAATTATTATATATATATATAATTTTCATTAATATTTTCCTCTATCTTTTGTTTTATTCTACTTACATTGAAAATTATAATAATGAATCATAAAAATCATTTTATACATATAAAAATAATTGTTATTATTCATTATATTATAATTTTCACAGAAAAAGATACTGATTAAAAAAATTAATTTTATATATATATAATTAATTTTACAATTCTGATCCATTGAATATTTTAAAATAACCTATAAAAAGTTTCATAATTAAACTAAAGCTTTTTTCAGTAAATAAAAAATCCAAACTGAATAAGTTTTTCCACTTTTTCGAGTTACTTTACATTACCTCGGGATTAAACCACCGACCACGGCTAGTCGAGATTCCATTAATGCCATACATTTTAGATATCGACTAAATTTCTTCTGGATACGACGCTTTTAATTGGCGGTTGGCGTCGGACGTCGGACGTTCGGAAGTGAACAATAAAATATGAGGGCGCCAAATATGAGATCCTACTGGAACTTGACTCATATTTCATAGGGTGTTGTGATGTTATACTCAATGGCAGAAGTTGCGATACCTAGATGCTTACTCTTACACGTGTTAAACACTATTAGTCACACGCATCCACTAGATACAATACATTGATTTGGGAATTAAGATGGGAGTATTTACGAGGTGATGCAATCTTATGCATCTTAGGATATCATGGTTATGGTTTTATCCCACATATTATGATATAATATTGTCCAAGGGTATGTGATGATTTCATGTGGTTTTATTGTATAATGATTTCATGGTATGATTTAATAACAAGTGATAATTAGTTATGATGTTTATTTATTTCATGAAGATGACATGTGAAACTTAATTTGATACTTATTGTTCGAGTTGAAACTCAATGGGATGCTTATTTACATGTAATATGTTGTTAGTATATGAAGGATTTTCATGACATATTAGTTTAGTAAGATGCTTAATGATCTCATGGCTTGTTCTTTTATGATGATTATTATGTTGTCTCATCATATTCCATGGATTTAATTGATCATAAAGATGTTATTATGATGTTTTAATTGATGATGATGAGTTTTTGTTTCATTATATGCTTAGATTAAATTGATCTTGCTGGTGTTTATTATGTTATTTCCACACATAATATGGATTAAATGATTATGATCATGTTATTATGTCGTTCCATCATATGCCATAGATTGAATTGATTGTGTTGGTGTTTATTATGTTGATTAATCGCATGCTTTGTATGGATTGATCATGGTGGCAATTATTTTGATCTTAATTAAGATGTCCTGACTAATGACTGAATGAGTATTATGAGATCTTTATTCCATACTATGGATTGGGATTATTGTGATGCCATTATGGAAATGATTTATGATTCACTATGAAATATTGTTTTTGAGGTTAATAAAGATAACCTTATTATGATAGCTATATGCTAACATTATGTTTCATGATGCCATGTAGTAGAATACAGTTCATTCACATTCGTAGTGATGATGTTATTTTTTCATGATGAGATGAGGTCGCATGCGGTTCCTCATATTCAGAATGTTGATGTTTGTATACATGATGGCATACGATCACATGCAATTCATTGTTAACCTTGAATATGTTATGTTACATAATAGCATGTCGTAACATGCAGTTCCTTGGTCCTTATGATGATAGTATATTCTCATAAGGGCATGTGGTAACATGCATATTTTATTCATGATGTTGATAGTATATAATATCTAAAATGTTATACTAATGACTAATGCTATGATGACATGATGAGAGGTGGGTGTGACAGGAATCCACTCGAGGCCCGGAAGGTCAGTTCATTCTGCAATGTGGTTCCTTGGTAATGGTATACTCTCATAAGGGCATGTGGTAGCATGCATATTTTGTTATTCATGATGTTAATAGTTTATATGATCTCTAAAATGTTATGTTTAATACTAATGCTATGATGGGATGATGAAAGATGGAGTAACAGGAAATCCACTTGGGGCTTGGAATGTCGGTTCATTCTGTGATCTCATGGGAGCCCATATCCAATGAAGGAGAATATATTCTTAATGCTTTATGGTATAACACTTTATGGGAAATTGAATTATTGGCTACAAGCTCAACTAGTAATCTATACCAGTAGTCCTTTCACCCTAAAATACTGAAATTCCAAGAAATAAGTGAGAATGCACTCACCAATGGAGTTGTGAGTAGGACTTTCGATGCCTAGGGTTATTGTTGATGGGAGTTGTGGAGGGATTTTTGGGCCAACCCTTCGAGATTCCTGGTGTACGTAAGTTAATGTACTGGATCAAATGTTTGGTGCCTCTAGATGAGGTCTTGGGGGGCATATATCCCAATGAAGACCGAAAGGCCTTAAGCCTTCTCATGATGCCAGAAGTCAGAGAAGAGCAAGGAGTATACTTGCAACTTCTTGAAGTTATGACGAAACTTCTTATGCCTGTTGTGGTCACACCACGCTAGGTGACCCTTATATTAGTTGTAGCGGAGGGCCCATTCCATGGCGAGCGAGACCATTTGGAGTATTGGGGGGTATTCGTAGGTTGATCAAATGGTATCATGTTGGAGTGAGGGTACGTGAGGATGGATTAGACCCTAGGATTTTATTTATGCCTAGATGACTCCTAGGTAGGATCTATTATCTATGAAGGATGTGGAGGATAGGTATCAGTATTCTCCTTTTGTATAATTAACCATTATTGGGTTAAAATTAATTTTAGCTCTTTAGGTGGAACTAAAACCCCCACCCTTATTGTATGTGTATGGAATATAAACACTTAAAAATATTTATTAGAACATATAGTTATATTAGGTCTTTATCCTTTTATTAGTGCAGATGAGGTATTTACCCGTGGTGGTGATACGAGTAAACAGGTATGTACTGGCACAATAGTACTAGTTATCTAGTTGCATATTGTGTATTGATTATGCATATCATGTATTTGTGTATGATGTAACTTCGAGACGAGGTTTCCTGAAGAGGGAAGGTATGTTATGCCCAAATTATATAATAAATATAATAATAATTCTTAATAATAAATATTACATGATGTATATAATAATCATAATTGAGGATTATTTACAATTAATTAAACATGATTTGTGCATGCAAAAAGGTCACCCCCCCGCATGGATGACAAGTGGAGTCATCCATGCAAAGGGGGAGATAACCCCATTTAAGGAGGCTCCTTCCCACAAGAAGGGGATCTTTTGGTTGGAGGGGGTTCAGGGGTTTGGAGCAGGGGAGAAGGGTGGAGAAGGAAATTTCATAGTGGTTTTGGGAAATTGAGGAAATTTAGTGAGGGTGGTGGTGGGAAGTTATGGTGGTGTTTTACCAGGGGTATTTACTCGTGCATAGCTTACTGGTTGGGGGATCAAGGGCTCTTAGGTTACAGCTGAGGGGATTGATTGGGACGAAAGAGGTACCCAAGAATTCAGTTTTGAAAGGTGACAACCGGCGTGGAATCAAGGATTTGATAAATTCAAGGTAAGTGGCTCTAAAGCCCTCTCTCGAATTGGTAACACTAACAAATTTGAATTATTATTTTTAATAGGTTTGGTGTTTAAATTTCACGTAACCTCTCTCTCGCCTTGGGATTATTCCATATAAATCCCTTGTAGTTTTGGAGCACTTAAGTTTACTCTCATTTTTTATCATTACAAATATGTAATGATAATCGTGTTGGATTATCTAACTTGCTAAAAAAATTAGGCACAAATGGGAAGATGGATATGACCAGTTTTTTTCTTTCTACCTTATCTTTAGTTGATGTGAAAAAATTCTTGAAATTATGTGAATAGTTTGCTTACTATTGTGTTTTGTTTTTCTCCATGTTAAGTTTATTTAATTTCGAAATCCCTTCTTTCTTTTGTTCAAACTATGGAAAGCCATACAAATTATTTTCTTTAGATTTATCCTTAATGAGGGTAGAACCATGTGTGCTTGCATGTTTGTAGATTCTCTTCGCTAACTATATAAAATGAATAGCTATGGCATCCATTTTGTGAATTGGCATAACAATTTTGTTGAACTTTAGATGGCATCATCTGAATATGTTTTTGTCTTCTTCTATAAGAAACAAAGCTAAAAAGTTTGCTAAATTAGTCAAGGCCTATGTTGACCAAACTGGACTTAAAACCGTGGCTAAAAATCGTTATGAAAAATAATTTCCGTCTATAGTGCCTACCAAGAGCCCCAAATGGAGATCAGATGCAAAATCACCCCAAACAGAGATCGGATGCAAAAATTACGCCCCCCGAAGTTGACATATCAACTAGCCACAACGAGGCCCACAAACCTTTTGGTGTTTCATCTTCTGGGGTTAGGGTTTTGGATGTTTAGGGTTTTTTCATTGATGCTTTATGTTAAAAGGCCCTTTTGGCCTCATTGTAACTTAGCTCTTACAAATGAGCGTAGCTGACACATCTATCTTCATAGATAAGATACCACCATCTAAGCGAGTATTGCTTTGTAGTTTATAGTGTTTTTCCCTACGATTCATTAATATAATTTGGGTTTTATTGTACTAATGTGTTTCCTACACAATATTTGTATGTGTGTTTGATCCATTTTATATTGTTTCCTTCATTTCATTCTACAAATAATCCAAATTAGTGAGTGACTTATACTCCACTCACTTCACCAACTTGGAGACTTTGAGGAATTTGCTTTTTGTCTCTATCCTCAGTGTTGTACAAAGTTCTATGTTTCTCTATCTTAAGCATAGGTTCATGTTTCTAGAATGTTTCCAAGGCTCTCATCCTTGGTGTAACCTGCACACAAGACATTCAACTAACAAATATAGAAACATCCAAGAGTCACTGTATTCAAACAAGTATATCACTAGATGTACACACAAAACTTGGTGTTGCTTCTTGGCTTATTGTCTTCATGGACCATACAAGTAGTAAGTAGCTCTCTCTCTCCCTCTCTCTTTCTATGTGTGTGTGAAAGTTTAACTTAACAAAGTTAGCCTATGTTTTAATCACTAAAGGGACATACAAAAGGCCCCATCAACCAATAGTGGTCAAACCAATATATCAACTCTGTTTTAATCACTAAAAGGACATACAAGAGGCCCCATCAACCAATAGTGGTCAAACCAATATACCAACTCTTCAAATCACATCTCTAAAGTATTTGATTCATTGCATGGGTCCTTTGCTTGGAGCATCATAGTCAATGCCAAACATTGAAGGAAATTTTCCCTCGGTCTTTTCTGTATGTACAATCACAATCATGAATCTAGTTCAGTTGCTAGTATTGATGGGTGGCAGTATCTATACTCTGTGTTACGACAAAATTCACATCCAATTCTTAGTGGTTCCTTACCACCGACGACAGTTCGTCAAGATTCCATTACAGTCACCTCAGGTTTAACATCGATCTCCGCCAAATCACCGCCGAAAGGCGCAGAGCTACCAGTCCAAAGTCAATTTTAATCTCCATCATATCAAATGTGAACTGTTGACCGGCATATATCGGTTACATGTAACTATGAGTATGGACCATACAAAATCCTAAACCACCCATAAATGTTTGATATACATTCTATTTCTTCCGGATACGACACTTTAAGTGACGGTTGAGGCCACTGTGTTGATTACGTCGTCCAAGCAACAAAAACAGTGACGGTTGAGGCCGCTGTGTTGATTACGTCGTCCAATTAACAAAAGCAACGACTCACTGGAAATCGGAGGCTGTACGTTGGAGTTGGATAATCGTTTTATGTTTTGGATTTTTTTGGATTTTTTTGGTTTTTGTTTAACGAATTTTTATTAAAATTATGAGTTCTTATTGTTTAAATTGTATTTTTATTATAGAAATAGATTTAATATCTTTTAAAATCTAGTATATTTGATTATATAATTTCAACAATGTATATTTATAAAAACATAATTATATCATAGGTGTTTAAATCTTAAAATTTGGTGTCGACTATCATCTATACTTCTAAATTCAAACTAAACAATTATAAAAAATAACTAGTAGTTAATGTATGTATAAATCGTAGTTTATGTATGAATAATAGGTAGATAACATGTAGTGACAGTCGACTCATTTAACCAAAAAAATTCGTTAACTGAAACATAAACAATACTTGATTAAAAAAAAAGTTCTCCATTCAAATCCATGGCATTTTCACTCGTTTTCATGGAACTACACGACAGCAATTTGTAGCTCCATTTAGTGCGGCCGGGGCCAGCCTTACAATGGACCCCGCTCCTGTTACAATGTATGCCCTCTTAAATTCTCTCATAATATTTCACGGGAAACCAGTTATCTCCCATAAAGATTTGAACCAATCACCTGAAAGACAACAGAACGTAGGTTTCACGCGAACTCAGGACGGCTTTTGCCAGTTGTAAGCCAAGTCCAGAGGAAACTTTGGTAATAGTTTACAGTTGTTCCGTGCGTGGGGCGATCACTAAATTTCTACGAAGCTCGTGGAAGATTAGTTGAATTTCCATTCAACGTGTTATGCTGTGACGGTATGCTCTCTTATGTGATGTGATTCTTAAAAGTAAGGTTAAAATAAGGTTTTTATATATGTATATTTGGGCTGTGGAGACTTTTATCTTGACTCTTAAGAGCATTGAGATTGAGTGAGGATTATGTTGTTCTAACTCTTAAGGTGCACTAATTACCTTACAACTTGAGGGTCCCTCTTTACCAACATAGAGTTTTCTCTTAATAACATGTTCCTTAGGAGTACCATATCTAGTACATATATTCTTTAGAGTGTGAAACTAAGTAAAACTTTATATTCCAATGCTCTCCCTACTACAAGATTATATCACAGTTTTTGAATTTCTGGAAGAATGGACACTATGCTTCTATTTTTCTTAAGAGTTTTGCATTATGTAGTGAAAATTCATAGCTATAAAATCGGACAAGTACAACATCTCACTGGACTTAACAAATAATGCTTTGTTGTTGCAATTGATGCAACAAAATTAGCAGAAGCATGGAAGTGATTTGACTATCTTGACCACTAAAAGAACCTATTATTTAAATATTGGGGAAGTGATAATTACATGTCAATGAACATTTATATTCCTCCATATGAATATAAATGTATCTCGTTGCACTAGTTTTCGGCTCAATAATGTAGTGTTCTACTATGGTTTAGGACTAAGATGGTATAATATAATATTCTTGCACTAAGGCCTCTCAATGTGTTTATCCTCTTTCAACTCATAAATTCAAGAACACTACAATCGATCCATGCCTTAATTCTACGTGGATGTATTCCATAAATGTATGAAAAGATCAAACATGAAATTTGTGCCGCAAACTCCTTTATATTTCCATGCATGCATTATCATTTCAAGCTTCTTGTTGCAAATCTCAACATGTTCTTATCTAGACCTTAGTTTTATGAACTAGGATCTTCACCATGGGATTTAGTCGATCTCCTTAGGGATAGTTCGTATCATATGATAATTATTTAGATCAATTGCAAACTACTAGTAGCTACTAACAAGGAAAATCAATAATATTACAAATGATGTAGGGTAACAATATGCCTTAAGAACATCCAACAATGAATAAGGAGGTTGAGAAGATTGTTACCGAAAAAGTTGATTGGGAGATTCTAAAAATATTGCATATACATTAGATTCACATGGAAAACTATCGAAAATTGCTTGTTGACATGGGATAACCTTGCTCGTTGAGGTTCGAATGGTCCGAATATATCCAGTCTCTGTCATAATGATGAGGAAAATATCAACCACCATTTTGTTCAATGATCTTTCTGTTGGAAAATTTGGCAAGTTATGCATGATGATTTGCAGCTTCCTCAAGATTGGGGTACTTCAACTGTAAGGACAATTTTGAACAAAGGTCTCGAAATAGTGGTTCACATAAACTCCTACCTGTCTTCATCCATTGGGAGATATCGAAAACAAGGAACTATACAATTTTTGAAGGTAAAAGACTAAATGTCTATGCTAGCTATATAAGAATCTTGGGCTATTATAAAGACTATTTTACTATGGTGAATTCCAAACGACCTATATAGGTACTAGATCTTCATATCACTTCATATGCAACAGGTTTTTATGATGGTGCAACACATGATAGTATATGTGGTGTAGGTAGGGTTCTAATGATAAATGAGGATCATTGCTTCAATCTTTGGATGAATTGTGGTGTTGGTACGAATACTAAATCCGAGTTACTTGCACTTTGGGGGCTTATCAATTTTGCAACCTTAAATGGTATTTCAAATCTCGGGATTCATGGAGTTTCAACGATTAGTGTGGATTAGGTAAATGGAAAGTGCAATTTACAGGTGTTTCCAATTAAGCAGTGGTGTGGTAGAATTGAAAACCCAATATCTACCTTTTCAGATATCAGTATCTGCCATGTTTTCAGAGAATCTAATGTCGTTGTTGATGGTCTTTCAAAAAAATATCTTGGTGAAATAGAAGGAGTGCTATTCTACGAAGAATTTGTTGAAGATGCTCTATCCAGTGAAGGTTCTTTGTATTTTCTGTCTTAATTTCTTTTCGTCCTTCTGGTTCATTGGTTTGGATTAAAAAAAAATTGATCAATATCTTTTTGCAAAGATATCAAGCCTGTGTAACTTCATTGGATGGAATATTTTGGAATTTTAGCTCATCTTGTAGACAATCAAAGGAGATGTTTTTATGGCCATAAATGTCTCTTAGTTGATGATGTTTCCATTGGATATGGTGACTACTGAACTTATGTATGTTTTATGTGTTCTCTTTGATTCTTAATAGAATATCAAGGAACATGGCTATTTTCTACTTGAAAAAAAAAACAATGTTAATTATAACTAAGTGAACCATCAAGAACAAAGAGTGAAACTATAAATTATTGTTAAGCCATTCGCAATTCCAATCTATCCCTTCATAATTCTAAACCATTCCAAGCAAAAGTTTACATGGCGCATAGTCTAAAAATTTGACGATTTGGGTCGGATTAGATGGATTTTTTTGGCACGATTTTGAAAAGTCTGGTAAGAATTTTTCAAAATCTACGTTACAACTATCAAGTTCTGGAATTTTGGATGCCTTGGGGTTTATGAGGGTGTTGAATCCATTTTTATCATCAAAATCGTGATTAAAACACAGTTAAATTCAAATTTTGCAAAAAAAAAACGTTGGATTCCAAAAAAAAAATGGTCATCCAACCTAAATTGTTGAATTTTTAGATTTCTTCATTTACATGATACTTAATTTTAACAATAGAAATCCAGACTTTGGCATGGTGATGTTCTCTATACCTAACATGGGGATGTGGTTGAACGATGGTAATCAAGACTCTGCATGTTGATGGTCCCTAGATTCTAATGCATTGAAAGGGGACCATAGTATAGAGACCAGTGATTAAGACTAAAGAGACTCACTTAGAAAAGAGAATATGAGATTATGATCATTGGGGCTCGTGATGAAGAGATTGGTGAATAAAGGTACACTTGGAGTAGTACAACTCATGGAAAATATCAAAAGTGGTAGATGAGTTGTTTCCCCTTCGGTTGGGTAAAGAAGATATGGTAATTGATTATAAACACAGGTTAAAAAAAGGATGGATAATAATATTAATTTTGACAATTGAGTGGTTCATAACTTAGGTACACTCAAAAGAAAGATAGTCCACATCAAGGAAATAACTATATCAACAACCTAATCATTTCCCACACCACAAAGTTTTAACCAAATGAGGTTGATAATACTCGTGCCTATTCTAAAGTTTAGAAAGGTTGGTTGTGGATTCGTATGCCAGAGGCAGACATTAAATATATGTGTTCCGTAGGCCATCATTATATGAAGAAATTAAAACAGCATTCACCACTTTCGGAAATTAGAATAGCTTTGGTATTTTTTTATCATCATTTTGGTAGTTTAAACTTGTATTTGCTTAGTCTAAGCATAAGGTCGTAAAATTATCTGATTATAAGATGTGAGTACATGTATTTTTATTTGCAAAAATAAAGAAAGGGATTGTTAAAACTTTATTAGAGTATATGTCTAAATTTCCCAATGTTAAAATTAATTCAAACTTTGAAAACACTCATAAATTTGAGTTAAATTACTATTTTAATGACCAACATGACAAGTCCTATAGACATTTATGTTTGAGTGAAATGCCAAATATTAATGAGGTTTGACCAAATATAACTTGCTTTTGAACTTTTAGCCGTATAGTAAGGTTGACGTGTGGAAATGTTCACTCCAACTTAACAATGAGGTTGACTTTGTGAAATATACTCGTGATATATTAAAATGAAATATACTTTGACTAAATATGGAAAGGGACACATTAATATGATTTTTTTGGATTTAAGAAGACATTCAAAACATTAACATCAAAGTATATTACTCCAACTTAACAATGAGCCCGACTTTGTGAAATATACTTTTGATATATTAAAATGAAATATACACTAAATATGAAAAGGGACATATTTCTATGATATTTTTTGGGGGATTTCAAAGACATTTAGAACATCAACATTTAAGTATGTATTTTGTTTTTGATATCTATGGCATTCAATGTCATTTTGTTATATTTATTTTTACTTCTTTTCATTTTATGTTTTATTGTTAATCACAAAGCTAAATATTATTGAGTTTGTAGTATCAATAAGATGCATAAGATCAACCAGGAGTTTGTCGACATGGTAGACTAACGTAATCAATATTTACATGAATTCAAGGAATATCTTTCGAAAAATGCATCATTATATAAGCTCAACAAACTTGATGTACCAAAACTTTTATACCATTATAGATTTATTTTAAAAGGGGATTTACCAAACGTTGAGGTCTGAGAGGGATCAAATCTCTTGAGGTGCAAACTCCTTTTTAGAGTGTAAATGTTGAGGAAGCGTTTTATTTTATTTAATTTGTATAGTCTTTTATATATGCAGTTGTAAATGTTTTAAATAGCCCATGTATTATTTTTTATGATATTTTATTATTTTTAAAAAAAGACACGTATCAGCTCTAGAATGAACACAGAAGGAGTTACAAATCCCCCTACTGGGTTATAGAATGCACCTCTTCGACGCAATGACATTAGATTTGAAAAACCAACAATCCATTGCAGAGAAAGAGCACATTAGAAGCCACAAATTTTATCAAATCATAAAACAAGGACAATAGACTCCACCTAGCACTTGTGATTTACCAAAGACAAGCTCCTAAATGAATCTACTAATATGATGGATAAGATGACACATAGACATAATCCTAAAAAAAAAGTTATAACAATGAGCCTTGAACAAATACTCAATGCACTGCAACTAGATAATTCTCAAGAAAAGGTACACTGAGCCTTGAACCAAATACTCAATGCACTACAACTAGAGATACTTATGTCAACATGAACATTGAAATCAACTTTGACTCAATGATCAAATAGATATTAAAATACAAAAGAAAAAAAATCATACCAAAAGATGTGAGTCAAAACCTATCATAGTTAAAACCTACTATTTTGGCCAAAGCTATTGGTCATTTTGCAAAATTTAAAACCTTAACAATGGACTGACAAACTCTTTCAAAAGGACTGATTAAATCATCAAGAATTGCACAAACTGCAAAGTTTCAATTATATCGATACATGTCGGTGACTTTTCAAACCCTAATAAATGTTTTTCATTGGATATTTTTACAAGGATCAAACTTACAAGTCAGCTCAACACTATTGAGGATTTTGCAAAGTTTAAAATTTTAACAATAAACACATAAACTCTTTCAAAATTATTTATTGAATAAGGCTCGGATTGCTATGCTCTTTTGATGGAATGAAAGATTGATTATGATTGTAGTCCCTTTATTACTACTATCCATGGTGAAGAATATCAATTAAATTGCAACACATGCCATGTCACCTTCTCACTACAACATCCAATTACAAGTAGTCCTTGACGTTATCTTGATGCATTATAATCAACTTATAACTTTTGAAAGGTGAGAGAGCAAGGTTTATTTAGGGATTGAGAAAACCCATGGTTTATTAACTACAAATATTCAAAGTAAACAAACAATATCAATGTTGAATTGTTAAGAATTCCATTAAGTTAGACAACTCAAGGTTAAGTTATCAAACTCTAGCCATTCTCACAAATTAAGGTAAAACAAACTTGACTACAAGCAATATATATGATAAGCCAAACACATAAAACAACACCACAAATTAGTACAATTGCATTCCTTTCATCTTAAAATCTTAGCTTTTGAAGCAAATGTTGCACACTTGCATGACCATCCCATATACAAACTAAATGTAAAATCCAACCCATATTATTTAAAAAAAAGGTAGAATGCCATTTCATTTTAGTGCATGAGTTGAATTCACTTAATATTCAGTTGATGCAACTCTTTGCTAGCAAATTGACCTTCAAATCCTAAACAAACCATAACATCAAAGTTCTTTGAATTGCGGAAGATTGGAAACTAAAAATGAAAACAAGTCAATTGAATCACTAGGAATTATAATTATTGTTGAGGTAGTTCACATTATTGAATGAAAGAGAACTGCAAAAGATCATCTCGGATATAAAAAGATACAACACGCAAAACTCGAAGTCAGTCAATAGCACACTGAAGTGGTAATGAAAGAAAGAAAAAAATAAGTTAATTTTTTTTCCAACTCTAACAATTTAATCCACCCCATCAAACACACTAAATGAATCGTAAAAATAAGTGGATTTGGTTTAAAAATTAATAAATTTATTTTTTATTTTGAAAAAAAAAAATTAATATCAATGCTTATAAAATCATATAAAACATTATGAAAATTTATATATTATAAAATAAACTAATGCAAAAAGAATTCACTTCTAAACCTCAAATGAATACTCCTATTTTGCTAAAGACTAATAACAATAAAAATTAAATTTAAAATATATATATATATAAACACAATTTTCAGTACTTTAATATCATCATCCTTAGTCTTCCTGAGACAAGATAGGGTATGGAAATCAATCATTCACATAAATTTAATCATTCTCAAATGTTTTAAGACATAAGTAAATATTATTTATTTCTTAAAATATTTTAAATAGTTAATATTATTTATTTCTTAAATATTTTAAATAAGTAAATATTATTTATTTCTTAAAATATTTTAAATAATAAATATTATTTATTTCTTAAAATATTTTAATTATTTAAATTTTAATGTTCCTGAGTTTTTGGTGGGGGATATTATTTCAACTGTAATTGGCAATTTTTTAAGCTCAGCTATAGTCTGAATATAAGAAAATGCAATTGCTTATGCCGTGCTATTTTGCAAACATATTGAGTTGCAATGAACTTTGGCTTAAATTTTTACTTTATATTCTTATATGTTAAAAGAGTTCAAATTAATTGTTATGCCGTGCTATTTTGCAAACATATTGAGTTGCAATGAACTTTGGCTTAAATTTTTACTTTATATTCTTATATGTTAAAAGAGTTCAAATTAATTGTTAGTAATCCCCTATTGCATGTTTGACATACTAGTTTGAATTGACAATGCAAGTTAACGGCTGGAAAGGTAAGTACTCGAAGGCTGAAGCATTATAATATCAAAGGCTGAAACATTATAATAACACGTTAATGGAACATGGAGCATATAGTGCCGTAACTGTTCAAGGTAAAGATGGCCACTATAGAAACGGGTATAACCTAGTTGTAGATTCAATGCATGATACCAGAACATTGTGAAGTTGATCATTTGCAAGTTGCGTCTGTGGATTAGGGTTGCCATTGTTACAATGATGGGAGCCATTGCGTCCGTGGATTAGGGTTGCCATTGTTACCGTGGGAGTCATTGAGCTTTTGATGTTTTCAATCTTGCAAGGGTCTCATTAGATGTAAAGACTAATTAAAGGACATAAAAATATTTTGTTGTTATTGGTTAATTGAGGAGTTAGTATATTAGTGATTAATTATGGATTAGATTTTTATTCACTAGCACAACTACAAATAAAGTGGGGATGGTTGGCTATTAAACAAAAGCTAAACATTAAACTAATTACCAAAATGTTGTAGTTATCCATTTATAATATAACATAAACATTAAACTAATTAATATAAAAAAAAATCAACATTAAATTAATTACCAAAATGTTGTAGTTATCCATTTATGGTATAACATAAACATTAAATTAATTAATATAAACAAAAAAACAAAAAATTCAAGCTAAAATCTTTACCATATTGTTACCCCTTTCTTTAACCACCGCTTAACTTAAGCTTATTTAAATCTTAATCAAGATGCATTTAAGTATAACAAGATACAACGACCATGAAATGAATCCCGCTACACTTTAATCTTGTTGATCCGCTCAAGGAAGCCCAAAATCGAAGATAATATCTAAATGCCTATCGACCTAATTACAAATTATTAGCATTCATGTGTTTGCAAAGGTTCTTTGTGGCCACTTTTTGAGGATTGACTTTTGATTAGGGTCTCAATGAGTTAGTGCGGAATTATACATAAGAGACAATTACAATATGCTTTTGTAGTTTCTTTTAGTCTAGAAGAATTCTTTTTGTTGTTGAAAGATGGGAAAAGAATGGCCAATCAAATCGGTTAGACATTGTTGATAGTAGTCTCTTCCCTAAAACAACAAACTAGCACATGATAAAGTTCAATACTCATTTGACAAAAATAAACTAGTACATGATAAAAGTTAATTACAACTTGGCAATAAGAATTGAAATTTTATATTATTCGTACTTAATATCTCTTGCTAAAGCCACGGCTCTTTCTCTTTCTAACAAAAGTCGACATTACCACTTATTAACAATTGCAAAATCCCGATTTTTTTTTTTTTTAAATGTCTCTTACCTCGGCATTAAACCACTGACTGTGGTTCGTGCGGATTCCATTAAATCACGTCGGGTTGAACATCAGTATCCACCAAATCACCGCCCAAAGGCCCACTATTCCAAAGTGCATTTTCATTATTTTGCCACCCCAATCCTAGTTGACGGGGTCCGTCGGTGCTGTCGGAATTTCTATCATATCAAATGTGAACTGAACGGTTGGGCTGTCTATATCCATTACATGTAACAACTTATCTCCACTGTGGACCATACAATCCAAAACCAGCCCTACATTTTCGATATCCATCAAATTTAATTTCTTCCGGATATGACGCTTTAAGTGACGACAAAGGCCGGCGAGTTGATTACGTCGTACAAAACCAATTATTCGGTGGAGGATGGCATCCACGTAATCTGACTTTCTTTTAAAGCTAATTACAGGGAATTACAGTTTTAGGTGACTAGAAGTTGCATAATTGTAGTATAAAGGGTAATAGAAGCGATAAATTCATTTTTCAATCAAAATTACAATTTAAATAATATAGAAATCAGGTAACATTACAAGATAATAGAAGTGATAAATTCATTTTTCAATCAAAATTGCAATTTAAATAATTTACCAATCATGCAAATTTAATTTGAACTGACCACACTCTTCTAAATACCAAGCCCTCGAGCATGATTGGGGCTTATTGATCACCCTTCCCCAACCAGGCATACCTGAGTTTATACCAGGCTTTCATATAAGAGTGTCATTGTTTTATTCTTATGAATTAAATTTGAAGCATGGTTAAAGAGAAATTAATTTTAATATTACATTGTTAATGAATAATTTTTTTTTATTAACTTAAAATTAAGTTTTTTTAATTTGTAATGAAATTTTATTGAAGAATTTTTAATAATATGAATTTATTTATAGTAAAAAAGAAAATTAAAATAAAATATGAAAATGGAGAGAGTTTTCTTTTAAATATGAAAACAAAACAATTAAGTGAAATTTATAAATGATATAAATATAAATAAAACTTTGTCGATGATTTGATTATTTATTCAATTTATTATTTGAATGTTATCATAGTTTAATAATCAAAAAAAAGTTTCTCAATTTCGAGTTTTTTTTGGGAGTAGTTTAAATTTTTTTTGGTAAAATTTAAATTTAGAAGTGTTTAAATTGTGTTTTTTGGATTCAAAAATAGATTCAGCACAATCAAATACGTATGGCACCCAAATTATGCAATTTCCATAGCTAATATATATGATTCTAAGAATATTTAAAGATTTCCAATCAGAATGCAACAAAATAAAACGGAAAATATGCTAAAAAAAAGATTAAAAATGTAAAATATTTACACATCACCTTTTTTAATACAATTAAGCAAAATTTATAAATGATTTAAATATAAATATAACTGTATCGATGATTTGATTATCTATCCAATCTACTATTTGAATGCCATCCTAGTTTAATAACAAAAAAAAGTTTTGCTCTCTTATAAATGTAAATTTCAAGTTTTTTTTCTTAATAAATCAACTCAAAAATGGTCATGACCACGATAAAATAAGCATAGTCTAAACATTTAACGATTTCACCCCTTTTGCGAGAACATTTTTCGGCATGATTTTTATCAAATCGATAAATATAAATTTCAAAAAACTATATTTAAATTTGCATAATTTGAATGCCCTAAAATATTTGAGGGCACTAAATTCATTTAAAAAATTACTAATTTCTAATAAAAAGACTTATTAACCAACAAAAAGAACAAAGTCCTCGAATTTTTAGACTTCTTCCAACAAAATATATTGCAAGTTTTTTTTTTTTCAATCAACAAATAATTTTATAAAATAGTTATGCATCTATCGATATTGTAATATTAATGATTTCGTTATGTATTATTAGTCCCTCCCGAAGGCCAAGGTACTAATTGTTTTCAATCGTTGTTGGCTAAGTATTAGTTTCAATAAACTTAAATGCAATGTGACCTTTTAACCAAAGTTTCAAACTAATATTTTATTAATTAATATAAAAATTAAATTTTTCTGCCAGCTGATTGGATTATAGTTTGAAGCATTGTTTCCACGGTGGCGGCATGGGTATTGGGAATGGCTCACTCTCCCTGCTGGGCGTCTGACAATGCTATAACGCTTTCCATTCTTCAACGGGATCTGATATTTTTGCATTGTTTCCTAAGCTTATTTGGATTCCCATTAAATTACAACTAAGTAAAAATTGACTTACCAATGTCTTGCGCATTTAATGACTGGTTTCATGGCGGTTGTTGTTATGTTATAGGGTTTCCTTGCAATAACTCCATATGTCAGTACTAAATTTGTGATGACAGACTTCAACCTCACCGCGAGCGCTCCCTAAACTATTCACCGATTGTATACAAGAACATTGCACTTACTTATGTATGCATTTAATGTACTAACACCCACACCTCTGTCAATTCTGCCACTGCCATATCCTCTTCATGGGAATGAGTCTTATGGACTGAGGTTAAGGACTCCTTGCTTCCTCAAGCTTATTCTTCTTCTAGGCTGCATGCAATGGGTTCCGGCTGGATTCACAAAGAAGAGTGTCCAGTGCTGGGTGTGATTGTTGGCAAGGCTGATAGCACCATTGGTGCAAATGTATTTCTACATGAGCAAATTTTCTGTATAAAATATTTGTAAAGTCATTAATGATATCTGTCAAATTCTGTCAAGTGGTGGAGGTGGAATGAGATTTTTTCATCGCCCCATGACTGAACCACTTCTTCTACCTCTACTTCACCATCGTCGCCGCCTCTCGTTGTAGTTAGGATATTCTATATCTACACAAGATGGAAAAATCTTCATCAATTTACAAAATCTTCATCATTTTGAAAGACATATTTTCTGTGGATTATTCACCAATGGCAAATTCAAATCATTGGTACACTGCTACATACCTTGGATCACATGCTAAAAAGTTGTTGGTACACCAATTTCAAATTCTACTTAGAGCAACAAGGTGGCTCAGAGGTCCAAATTCAACAAACCTGCATCGCAATCCAAGCTCCGAGAGTCCCTGAGGTCCAAATTCAGGAAAATTTCATCGCAATCCAAGCTTCGAGAGTCCCTGCTAGTTAATAATCTGAAATGGTATGTATTTCTTTAGTATCTCAAGCTCTTATTGAAGACCTAAATATCTTTAGTATTTCAAGATATCTAAGAAACCATAGTGATCTAAGCAAGCGCGAGAATGAATTGTTTTCTTTGGACTTCCCAATGCCAACACAAAACAAGCCTAGGCTACTTGGACTACTTAGGCCAGACAACATACCAATGCAAAATAAAAAAAAATAAAAACCTATAGATCGCTTTTCCTTATCTTTGTATTAATATAAGCAAGCCCGAGTCTATATGAAACAAAGTTGTATTTAGGACAGTAATAAACCCAAATGTTCCATATGCTTATGGTTTTCCTATTTCGTTATTTAACCCATACTCAATTGCTACTTGATGTGCTAAAGTCTTGGCCGCCTAATAAAATTGCACATCTCTAAACAATAATCAACACTCTTACCTCCATTGATACTAAGTATAAACCACATGCCTCACCAATTTAGATTTAGCTCGGGAGCAGGCATTTAATACATTCAACACCCCCTTTACAACAGGCTTAGCATAAATTCAATACATTCAACACTCCCTTTACAGCAGGCTCAACGAAATCATCGAGAAAACCTGTAAGAAAGACAAACTAGAAAGACGTATTTGTATTTGGGAGAAATACAAAGTAATTAACAAAAAAAATAAGTTAAAAATGTAATTATCAAAATTAAAATGTGATGGATTGCCTGAATTTGGACACTCCTTGGTTGGAAAGTTGCAGTCCAGAATTCCATCTTGAATATAGTTGATTGTTTTTAATGCGAAGTTTGCAAAAAAAAACACAAACCACAACAATATTAAAGCTTAAAACTTCCCTCAAAACTCAAAATATTCTCTTTTTAGAGTTTGTTTTGTTATAGTGACCATGCCCATTCTATTTGCAAGTATTTTGGAGAAGGTAACTTTTGACAGACTAGCCAAATTAGCCAGACCAACACCATATTTGTGTGCAATATTTGTGTGCAATATTTATAAGCAATATTCTTTGAGTTACCAGCTCTACAATTTAATGTACATTTTCAGCCTCAAAATCGACAAGTGGGCATTACTAGAGAGTTATCTTTCTTCTACTACGTGAGCAGAGCTATCTCTTTCAGCTATAGAAGGTGATAATCCTTAGCTGGCTAGGATGGATACCCAGGTTGGAAACATCAAAAGGAAAGGATTGTCAGCTCTCTTAAAATCGGTGTGCAAGGCCTTACACAACTATACAACCCTAGAGATTCATCAAGCCAAATAAATATTTCGGCTTCACTATAAAAGGGAAATGCACGGTAATGGTCTTTACACAAAATAAATGGACACGATTGTGACAATCTATAGGAACCATTACATTCATGTTTAGTAGAGGCCTTGTCCTTTTCCATTATCTCCATCGCCATTGCTACCACTATTAGAGTATGAAACAATATGTTGCTTTTTGTATGGTCCCACTAACCACCGATTCAAACTTACACGTCTGTAAGACAAATAGATTAAACAATTTGGAGTAATGGTTAACAACTCCAAGCAACAACTGTGTGTAGTATTTTAACAGGAGCGTGGTAGGTCTACAAGTTTTTTGCATGCATGGGAAGATTCCAGACACTTGGAAAACCCAACACTATACGACCATGCTTTGCCAAGTGTTAACATTAGATGGAAATTTGCTACTGAGTTACAATGTCATGGCAATTGCGGGCTTTAGTTTTTAGTGTTTAGGTTTTTTAATTATTATTTTTAGCTTATGGACGCCAGTCTTTTCCATGCCTTCTTTTATGCAATGCCTAGAACATTCAGTGGGGAATTTAATCAATAATTGTATCGATTCAGAATTCGATGCAATGTTGTGCGTTGATTTTCTACCACAACATCTCATCACCACTTGTGCTTCCAAACAACAACCAAGTGGAAGACCACAATTGAACAAATTTAACTCTTCATGCAAGGACACGCATACAACTTCAAACTCAGTCATAACAATATAGATGGCATATGAATTGAAGAGGGTGGGATTTATTGTGACATATCCCATGTTACCTTAAGTCATCGAATCTCTACACCGCAAATTCACGACATTCAAGCTATGGGAAGCAGAGAACCAAAAGGATTTCTTGGACAAACAAGTGCAACCCATCTGAGGAGTGGTGTGTAATAGTAGAATAGAGGTTGACTCGGAGCTCATCAACATATTTCCCTGCTTGGAAATCGTGGCCACAAACAACGTCAGTCTCGACAAAGTGGATTTGAGCAAATGCGAGCAACTGAACATCATAGTCACTCACACTCCAGACATGGTTACTGATGAAGTTGTTGACTTGGTCATGGCTCTCATGCTCGACATGCTCCATTATATTTCAGCAAAAAATCGCTATTTAACCAACAATTTTTAAGTGGCATGTTATACAAATTAACAAACTCCAAGAACATTGTCACCAATTTAGCGAACAATTTAACTCATACACTATACAAGTTAACAAACCGCAAGGACATGGCCACCTGCAGTGGCACTTGTTAGCTGCCAAATTTTTTTTTTATCTATCTTTAGGAGGGTTTTTCCATTCAATCATTATATTTAACATATGTGAGACTCTTGGAGGGGAGAGAGTGACGTGATTATTAAAATGGAGTTTTTAATATATATTTGGGTTGTGGAGACTCTTTGAGCTTGTTTCCATTAATATAATTTAGATGGGATTATGTTGCTCTCACCCTTTTAAAAAATAAAGTGAGATATTTGATAAAATATTTGGTTTTATTTATTTATTGGTTATACTTAATCTCTTGTATAGACTAGCACAACCACTTAACTTGTGGTTGGTGAACATTGATAGGTCAAAAGTTAAGTGTCATGACCAAGTTATATGTTACTTGTTCTCCATGGTTAATTGCAATCACCTGTTTTTTATGCCTCAGCTACTTGTTACATTCTTTAGTTAAATGGGTTGTTTGTCACTACCTGGTATCCATGCATGAGCTACGAGTTATCCATGCATCAACTACCAGTTATTTTTTTATATTTATTTTTTATAATTGTTTATTTCGAATTTTGAACTATGCTCATAAAATCAATATGGTCAGTACACTTGTCCCATCCTACTTCAATCTAGGAAAAACATAGATGGTATTCCACCCCAAATTCTAAGATATAAACACCTATCGGTGTAATTACATGTTTGGAATCATCTTTTTAAGAAGTATAGGATTAAGGGTGAGTGTTTATGATGATGCATCTAAACATTTTATACAATATTAAATAAAATAGTTGATTTAATCAAACTTAATTATCTTCATTTTCGATTTATATATAGAATGAAATCTCATAAAATCATATAAGTCTAAGTTTTGCATTTTATATTTTATTTATATATCAATTTGGTATTAGAGTGATTTCCATAGTTGCATAAAGGGATTTATTCCCTTCTTCTACAATAATAGATCCACATCATAACATGGATCCTCACCCTATGTATTCAAAAAGACTTATTTACTACATTAGTAGTTTATATCCGATATTTTGGAGTGTGTCTTCCCAACCAGATCTAAGATTGGCACCTAAGTTCATTTATTTTCCTACTTTAGTTATTCAATGACCTCAATAAGAACTCCATGGCTCCTCCATGAACTCCAACCAGATGAATGTTTTTCCTGTAAAAGCACAACTACAATTTTTCTATCAGCAACACTAAATTATTCAACATCAAAATCAACTTTTTCAAGAGCACACTTAGGTGATACATGATATGGCAATAGAAATACAAGATCTAAATCTCAACAACATCACATATCATCCAACCTTTGGATTGTATTGGGACCCTAAATTAACCTTGCCACAGTTTTTTGGTGCTTTTTATTATGATCAATGTCATGTCCCCAAATTCTGCATTGGGTCACAATGGCCTAAGCCACTTGGCCATACTCATGAATCATGATAGTTTGTCAAATTGGTGCTAAGGCTCAAATAATTACCAAGAATGATGTCCAAGTTAGTAATAATGTAAAATTAGATCCAAATGGAAAAGGTGGGTCACATTAAGAGAAAATCCCCAATTCAAAGTTTGTAATATACCCATCAAAATGAACTATCATGGAGGAAAATTACTAGTTCCCTAGGTTGGGGTGGAAGCATTAAAAGTTGGAATAAGGGGGCTACAAGACCCAAAATGACATTAGACTTACAAATTCACATTAAATGGGTCAAATAAATATTAATAAAAAGAAATAAGGTGGCATTGGCTCATGAGGGCACATAAGAGGTTGTGGGACCCACATGTGGCAAGATTCCCCACTACACTTGGCATTATTCTCTCACCAATTCGAGTTCAAGATGAAGGGTAACATACTTGGGGGAGTTGAAGAGGTATTATTCATGGGATCAATCATGTAAGGTCTAATTGGAGTGGAAGAGAAACTCCCATGGAAGAGGAAGAGGCATCTTAGAAGAATTGTGACACTTGGAGCTAGATTTCCCACTAGTGGATTTGGACCCAAAATCCAACGACAAAATCCAATGACCTCCGACGAAGAAGGCCTATGTCGTCGGATTTCACCTTAAAAATCTCAAAATTTGATGATCTTTTTAAAATTGATAGAAGGAGACGTCGAATATCCGACAGATATGCCCATATCCGACGGTTCTGTGGATATCCGACATCATATTATGCATTGGGATGTCGGATATCCGACATCCATTCTCCAACGGTAACTAGGTTCAAGGCGTCGGATATCCGACGGAAGGATGACTTTTAAAACTTATAAATATTGAAACATTCCGACATGTTTGCTATACAAGCGACGGTTTGCGGAAGTTTTTTTATTCGACGGACTGTTTTTCATTATTTCCATTGTTTTTGAGATTCAAGCTAGCAAAGTGTGGAGCTTCATTTTCTAAGATCGATAATCTTTATTCAAGCTCTTTACGAGAAAATGTCAACTAGCAATATTCCTGATCCAGATGTACAAAATCGACAATTGCTTGCTAGATTGTGGGAAGGAGTTGAAAAAAGGGGTGATAGGAAATGATATTGTCCATGTACTCAATGTAGGGGCTTTGAGAGGAGAAGAATTTTGATCAAAACAGCCACAAAACATTGTAGGGAGCATGGGTACGCTGAGGGGGGACATGAATACCATCCATTTGTAAGTTTTGCACTATATATGTTTTTATTTGGATTGCTTTTGTAAATTTATGTATTGATCGTGGTTTCAATAGATGGGGACTAACATGCACAATAAATATTATTTTAATATTGAATATTTATTATACTATTTATTTTTCTTTTGTGCATGTTGAATATAGGGTATAGTAGAATAACTCATTTATTTGTTCGTTAGTGAGACTAACCCACTCACCGGGGAAAGCACTTAACTCTCTAGATTTGTGACACTTTCTATCATGATAATAGAAATAATGACTATATTGGCATGTTGTAATTTCTCTTACATTTTCTCTATAGAAATTACCATAGCATCACTTATCTTACCTTAGTGGAGTACGTATGAGAAATTTTGTGTTATATTTGAGTAGCTTTGCTCAGTAATTGGGTCAATTGTTATGTCTCTTGGATAGTTTGGATGCACCTATTTGACCAACAGTTCAATAGGCCGTTGCTCTTTTCATCCCAACAGTACAAAATTTGTTACATTTTAAATGCATCACATAAATGTTTACATTTTGCGGTTGAATTTCTTATATTAATTTTTATCTATTGATGGTTTCATGTAATTATAAAGGAAAGACATCCTAGGGCACTTCGTCCGGAGGAAGTGCTTCCACAACAAGTACCAGAAGCTATGAATATTAATGGAGAACGAGTTAATGATCACATTAATGAAGAAGATGATCATTCTGAAAACATAGTTGAAGATGATGTTACAAATAATTTGATCCATGATTCATTTAATGTTGGAATGGTCGATGTTGATCATGATGATGATGATCATGAAAATGATGAACATTTTGATGATATTCATGATATACCTCTTCTTGATCAGGCATACGAACCCCTTTATGAGGGCTCCAAGACAAATCTTCTCTCTGCTATATAATTGATAATCAACTTGAAGGTTATGAATGGTCTTTCAAACATATCAGTCACACGGATGTTAAGGTATGTAATATATTCCATCACAAAATATATATGATTGTGTATAATTGTGTTGTTCATTCATATATAAGTCAAATTATTACGGATGAAATTTGTTCCATTAATATTATTTCTATATTATATTAACTAGATTTTTATTTTAATTTGTTGTAGCATGATAGGTGAATATTTGTTACCATCGTCAAATATTTTACCTCGCACATATCGAGATTTATCTGCCATCATGAAAGAAATTGGAATGCAGTATGAAGCAATTCATGCATGCCTCGATGACCATGTTCTATATTACAATCAACATGAATTTGCAACAGAATGTCCTGAATGTCATATCAGTAGATATCGCACAGATCAAGTAACTAAAAAGGTGCCTTGCAAGGTTCTACGTTATATTCCCATTATTCCACGTCTGCAACGACTGTTCAGGTGCAAAAACATAGCGCAGTTTATGGATTACCATGCACGGAACAGAAGTCAAGACGATATTATTCGGATGCCTGCATATGGGTCTGCATTTAGAGATATGGAGGGAAAATGGCCCCACTTTAAAGAAGAACCTCGTAATATTAGGATTTCTTTGGCAGCAGATGATGTCGATCCATTTGCAGAGATGAGATCCGTTTACTCAGTGTGGCCTATTTTTGCTATCAACAACAACATTCCTCCATGGTTGACAATAAAGAGGGACCACATAATGTTGTTGATGATTGTTCCAGGTACGAGGAAGGTTAAAGGTAATATAACACATTATTATATTTAGTATTTTGCATAAATTTATACTGTAATATACTTTGTTAAGTTACTATATTACATTTGTATTGAATTTTAATTTTATTGTCATGAAACAGTTGGTCGAGAGTGGGATGCAATTTATTTATACATCGCAAAGAATCTTGACTGGATGAAGGTATGGATCGAACGATGTGAACAATCTAGTCATGGAATATCATGGGAAGGTGTGGCTTCATTGGTTAAAGCTGCACATCGCAATGGAGACACCAATCTAACACAAAGGGAAATCGATTTAGCAAGAGGTTTAAAAGATAAGAAGGTAAGCAACGTTGAAATTTTTTAAATATGTGTTGGCTTGGACTGAAATTTGGCATGGTTAGTGTAGACGCATGCATTGACGGTGTTGGAGGGTTTTCGGACTCAAACTTGGCTGACACTCACCATTGGAGCATCAAAAACCATACCTATAGATTAAATAATGTGCTACATGGGGCCAACGTTGAAATTTCTTAAATATTTGTTGGCTTGGACTAAAATTTGGCATGGTTAGTCTAGACGCATGCATTGACGGTGTGGAAGGGTTTCTAGACTCAAACATGGCTGACAATAACCATTGCAGCATCAAAAACCATACCTATAGATTAAATAATGTGATACATGGGGCCAACGTTGAAATTTTTTAAATATGTGTTGGCAAGGACTGAAATTTGGCATGGTTAGTCTAGACGCATGCATTGACGGTGTGGGATGGTTTCTAGAATCAAACATGGCTGACAATAACCATTGCAGCATCAAAAACCATACCTATAGATTAAATAATGTGATACATGTGGCCAACGTTGAAATTTTTTAAATATGTGTTAGCTTGGACTGAAATTGGCATGGTTAGTCTAGACGCATGCATTGACGGTGTGGGAGGGTTTTCGGACTCAAACTTGGCTGACACTCACCATTGCAGCATCAAAAACCATACCTATATATTAAATAATGTGATAAATGGGGCCAACGTTGAAATTTTTTAAATATGTGTTGGCTTGGACTGAAATTTGGCATGGTTAGTCTAGACGCATGCATTGATGGTGTGGGAGGGTTTTCGGACTCAAACTTGGCTGACACTCACCATTGGAGCATCAAAAACCATACCTATAGATTAAATAATGTGCTACATGGGGACAACGTTGAAATTTCTTAAATATTTGCTGGCTTGGATTGAAATTTGGCATGGTTAGTCTAGACGCATGCATTGACAGTGTGGGAGGGTTTCTAGACTCAAACATGACTGAAAATTACCATTGCAGCATCAAAAACCATACCTATAGATTAAATAATGTGATACATGGGGCCAACGTTGAAATTTTTTAAATATGTGTTGGCTTGGACTGAAATTTGGTATGGTTAGTCTAGACGCATGCATTGACGGCGTGGGAGGGTTTCTAGACTCAAACATGACTGAAAATAACCATTACAACATAAAAAACCATACCTATAGATTAAATAATGTGCTACATGGGGCCAACGTTGAAATTTCTTAAATTTTTGCTGGCTTGGACTGAAATTTGGCATGGTTGGTCTAGACGCATGCATTGACGGTGTGGGAGGGTTTCTAGACTCAAACATGACTGACAATTACCATTGCAGCATAAAAAACCATACCTATAGATTAAATAATGTATCTTTTTTCTACTATAGGGTTTATCATTTGTTATTTCTCTTGTATCTTTTTTGCACTATCTTCATTTAAATCTCAATTGCTATCAAATTAGATAACAAACATTTTGGTCTCTTCATTAAGAAATATGGTAACATCATTGATGGAACTTATTTATTTGCTTTTACATTCATGTTTACATCAAAATACCAAAAGCAACCATTATGTCACATAAGACCTTTCTATTGCAGTATGGAGCATACACATTAAGTATATTAAGGGGTCTCTCCAACCCCCTAATACGACTTTCGAGTTGGATACCTGCAATTGTGTGAAATGGAGAGAAATCAACATGTAGCGGGTTCCAAGCCACTAACAAACCTTTTGACATACCATTGGCATCCACACTACAACACTTCCAGGTGGGATTTAGTGTAAGAAAAAATTTACATGCATTATTGCTTTATTGTATGAATCACACTATGTTATGGTAGCTCCCATTATTATATTGAATATAGCCCTCTATACTCTATATGGAAGCTCTCGGTGTTATATTGCCAGCCCCCAAGATAAATACCCAACGATCACCGGAGCTAGCACACCAAAGTTATAAGGTACTAAGCTAACAAAGCCTAGAATAGGTAGTGGGAATATTGGTTGTGATACTCTCCACCCAAGTTCAAATCTAGTTCATGACATGTTATGGTGGACATTGGGGATACCCTTATTCTTCGCAAATAGAAGGTGTCTATTATTTCCATGGATGTAGTCTGTAACGCCAATAAACCACAATTAAAAAAAAATACTAAACCATAAGGTACTAAGCAAATCCATCCCATAATTTGAAACTCCAAAGTTAGCTTTAAAAAATAAGCAACCTGGTTTCCATGAACAATTTAAAACCATGCACAATTTAAATAGTATTAAAGGAGTCACAAACAACAATAGAATCTACAATGATGTTTTTGATGGTACGAGTCATTTCCTTGTGAGGGATTTGAGAATATTTATAAAATCACTTTCTATAACAATGGGATGGGACTTAAGGTCTCTACCCACCTTCAAACCGGTAAAAAGGGCTTTAGATTTAGTAACATAATTGGTTTGGTGCCCTCCTTCTCTATAAAGAATGCAACTAACTTTCTCTGATCATCTCTTATTAGACCTCTCCATCAACTCCCGGGTTGCCCAACACATTAAAAATTTCTTCTTAGTCCAATTACAAAAGGGCTTATACCAACAGTTTTGTTGTTCTAATTCTTCTTATCAAAAGTTCTAATGCAATTCAAAGGCCCCAATTAATCCAATTCTTCTTATCAAAAGTTCTCATGCAATTCAAAGGCCCGAATTATGGTTTTAGAGAATACTAATTACAATTCAAAGGCCCCAATTATGGTGTTAGAGAATATATGAATATTCTCTGGTTTGAAAAGCCTTTTCATTTTACTTTGTAACAAACTCATCTCTTCTTTAACGAATTCAATGTGACAAAGATATTGGAAAAAGTTGAATATGTTTTAACTCTATCCACTCCCATTAAATGTCTCGAGTCTTGTTATTTTTCTAGTTTCTACACATTTGCATTTGAATGGGTTGAAAATTGATAATATAAAAACTTAATATAAAAAAACTTAATATAAAACAACTTAATATAAAACAATATATAATATAAAACAATATATAATATAAAACACTATATAATATAAAACAATATATAATATAAAACACTATATAATATAAAACAATACAAAATAAAATATTATATAAGAAAAAAAAACAAAAAAAAAACAAACTATACATAATACAAAAAAAAATCACTTACCATTTCACTTTCGATTCGACGTGGCCCCATTTCACCATGCCACCATTTTACTCTCAATTCGACACCAAGAGGAAGGAGGAGCTCTGCAACTCTATGAAACTTGAAGCGAAGAGCTGGATGAGAGCATGATTTGATACCCCATTTCAATTTGACGCGTGCGATTAGGAGAGGTGCTCTGCAAAATCAATTTTCAAACCCTAAAATATTTCAATCCGACACAGAGGAGCTCGAGAAGGCAGATATGTCCTCGGTATGTCTACGAATTATATGTTTAATGCATACATGTGCTTGTCATATACAATGATATCTTTTCCAGGATTGCTTTCTTGTCTGCCTTTAGGACAATACCGCACTGAGCTGTGACCTTTATTAGGCTGTTATGCACCTGCTAGCATTGGACCGTGACTTTTAGGGCTGTGTTGTGACCTGTGTAATCCTGCTAGGAGTTCCGTGAAATCTGTGTTGTAGGAATCTATCACCTCTGCCCAGCTTGTAGAGGGAAGTCGTGACTTGTCTGAGACTGTAGAAGGTTGTCGTGACTTGCTTCAGCTTGTAGAAGGTTGTCGATACTAGTGTTGATCCTATTAGGGTTGGTCCGTGACTATTGATGATTCTTCTTGGGCTGCCATAAGCTTATTTTGTTGGGTCGTGACCATGTTGACCCTATATGGGCTGCAGTGACTGTTATGTGTTTTTCTGTCCTTACTGGTACCTATCATGACTGTTTCAAGGCCTGTTTAGTGGGTTGTGTCCTTGCTGGTGCTTATAGTGACCCTTGTTGAGTAGGTCGTGACCATTCAAAGAGTGCCCTTGCACATTCTCAACTCTTTGAGGTTGCTACTGCTATGTATCAAGGTGTCATTGTCTGAGGGTGTATGGTTTAATGCTTCCTCGTTGTTATTTGATTGTTGTATGACTGTCCTAAAGAGTGTTAAAGTTGAAAGAGATGAAAATTATGTTTAAATTTATCTTACCTTGTCACAACTGGACTTATTTTGTTTCTAGCATTGATTTAGGAATTTATTTATGCATTTAAAGTATAAATATTTTAATTTTCTACTCCAAACCCTAACCTAACCCAATTTTCAACTCATACAACAAGCTGTAGCCTCTCCTGAGAAAACCTTAGTCCCAAAACAGTCCCAAAGTAGTACTTTTTGTAAACTAAAACCATCATACTTTGAACTTTCCTCAAGTCTCGGCATGGAAGAAGCCTCCATCTCTGATTTTGAAATGAATGCCTCAGCCTCCACCAAATTAAATGAATGCCACAAAAATTTGTTGTGAATTGGAGGGATGTTAAGTTAACCAACCAAACCATGAATGCAAAAAGCAAGACCCTCATGTTAGGTGGGTACACGCCTATAGACTTTGATAGGATGGCATGCTCCCCGCTATCTGTTTATCTGCCATTCATCCCTTATTCCCGTCGGATGGACACAATATATATATCAATTTGGAGTAAAGCCGTACCTTCCATACTTTGCATAGTTTCTCTCAATTTCTAGTAAACCTGAGACCTTCTCTTTTAAATAACTTCACAACTTTCATTTAACTACTGGAGAATCTAAATCCTACCACTCCAGGATTTCCTCATATATTTTTGCCTAGCATTTGATGGGAGGTTTTCCTTCTGTCTTTTATAATTGCATAAGATGTACCTTTAGAGTTGTTTGCAATAACCCCCGAGCTATTACTTCATTTTATACATTGTATCCCTTCAGGTTGCCACTCAGTAGTATCCCTTTGCTTCTTAGGGTATTGAAAAGTTTTACTTTATTTATTATTTTGCCTCTGTTTTACTTTTTGGCTTATCAGAGTATTAATGTCTTCTTGGATGTCTCGTTCCTTCACCATGCTGGCAAAATTGGAACTACACACATGGGCTCAACGATTTTATCTATAATGTGGGCCTCTTCATTGTAACCAGCTCCTTCTTTTTTTGCCTCATATTAAGTTAAATTACTAGCATATTGGATAGAAATCACGTAATCTTTAAACACACCTTTAGGGCCATACCCAGGATAAGCCTTAGCTTCATTGAAATGAAAGGAGTATAAACCCTCAGCCAATTCCTCTAAGCGTAAATTTTTTTATAGTGATTCCCACATATGTAAAAGGAAACTACAATAAAAGCTTCTTCTTACCATGGATAAAACTACACCATCCCAATCACTACCTACATAATTATACTAGAAAGAACCTGTCGCAAACAAACCTCAGCAGATAGTAGGGTTTACCTTCAAAACCATATATACTAATGTAGGTTTTTTGTTATTCATAAAAATATTAAACCTTTCCATCTAAAAATCCCTCACCTGTAAAGTGAGGTACTAAGGATATTTTCTAGTCAACGTCTTTCTGAATCTTCCCACAAATGCATCTTGAACTTTATAGAAATGAAGTGGGCCTTATGCCTCCATAACACGGGGGTACCATAACTGCATTAAATCTCGGTCGGATTTTAATTCTAATTTGGTGGCAGCTTCTCAAAAGTGTTACATAAAACCAAAGCGAAAGCTAAATATGAATACATGAAAAAACTCTTGGTTATTTTTCATTTAATTAGCTGAAGTGCTATTTCATACGAAATTATTGATCCCAATCAAAATTTTATTTTTATATATAGGATTTAGTAGCTAACATACATAACATACCTGAGCATTATAGCTGGGGATTCCTGTCCAACAAGTCTACCATATAACCATGTCATTTCCTTGTAGGGGCCATTCAATTCATATAATTTTACCTAGTACACCTGTGGTATTTCAAATTTCGGATATACCACTTCTTTAGAATGAAAAATCCTTCAACATATGCTCCAAGGAAAGCATCTCTTCTGACATCAAAAACACTTAGTAGGCTCTTACAACTTCAAAATTTATCTTAAAGTAATTGTGTCAAGGAACCTACACCTTCTCTGATTCATCCAATCTCACTATACGGTACCTTGGGTCCCAACGTTTTGCCCACCAGTACACTATTTCTCGAAACTTCAAAACTTCAACCACACAACCAGTGTTCACCAGGACAAAGCTCCAAGATTTTCCCTCCCTCTATTTTGAAACAGATAGCTCTATGTACCATTTGTACGTAATAAACCAATGGACAAGTCTATAAACTTGAACTAAGGAGTTTTTACTATCGCCAATGAGAGCTTGGGATGCATCCTTATTTCTTATATAACTTCGTAAAATGTAAACCAAATTTTGAGCACTTAGATAATCCCTAATGCAATACTTTACTCAATCTTCAACTTCATGCCTGGGATATGTACCCAATTATCACTTATTATGTACTTACTGTTATTGACAACATGTATGGAGAGATATCAAACTTCATTTTAACTTGAGGAATTTATGGGTCAAAGGCACTATGGTTGAATGTTTACATGAGTTATTTTCTTGTCGTGATCTTAGAGGCCACATATTGACCCCCTATTTGATTTGTTGGGGAGTTTGGTTGCTTCAAAATGCTTGCATTCTAGAAGAAAAGTGAATCCTCACATTCAGTTTTTCAACTCCAGTGATAGCTCCATTTAAATTATATTCCCTGATTATAGTTTTGAAGGTTCAGTGTGTTATTAGTGAAGTAGCAGTGAATCCAGATATGACTTGGAGTTTTTTTCATGGGGCCTGTCAAGGCCCCATAGAGTAGTGCAAGATCAGGTTTTCTCTATATATCTCACATAGCCATTCTTCATAGATAAATCCTACTTCAAGGGCTAGGAAAAACAATATGGGTGAGTCCAATTTGCTCTTCTATCTTTTGAAATTTGTTGCAGAATTGGGTCTCACCCAGATTCAAGTCATATGGTCTGCGTGTTAAATAACTCAGCAACAAATTAAAGATCAATTTGGTAGGGATGTCAACCAAATCATCATCCTCTTTAAATTGCCCTGACTCTATAAATTAGATTGCCCTAATATGTTTAGGATTAGGTTGAAAACTATACTACGGCTAAAAATTGCCCTGTCTATAAATTGACATATCCTTCCATGTAGATTATAAAAATTGCAATTAGGTCAAGTTCTCCTTACATGGTTTGGATAAAATTGAAAGCTTCAATTTTCGTACAATTAGAAAAGTTTGGGCAATGTAGAATGTGAGGAATGAGAATGTATCAATCATTGCCACCATATGAGTTTTGACAGAAATATTAATTGGCCCCATCCCATTATGAAGTAGAACTATGTGAGATAGATCCTATAACACCATTAGCATCATGATATAAGCAAAATCGAAGTTTTGTTTTCCGTTGAGGCTGCTTGAAGATGATAATTGCCAGAAAGTGGCCCCAGGGTACAAAGTAACGAAACATTTGATGGATTGGAAATGTATATATATATAAGGAACAGAATTATATAGGCCTAAAATTGCGGTTGGTGCCATTGCGGTCAAATTTAAATCAATTTGTAAGTCGCCTCGACGGAAAACGAAACTTCGATTTTGCTTACCCATTTTTGTTGTTCTGGTTTAGGAAATATTTCAGGCTATTATGGTTTGTTTTAAAGTCTTCATCTTCTTAAAATTGGCTTTCATTGTATCATTCATCAGGGTTAGTAAATTCATAAAATGTAAGCATGCATCATCATAATTCAGAATTCAATCAAACCATCATGACTTGGATTGTGGCAATTTTAGTATTCGACTAGGGTAGTACTGTAGCAGCTTTAACACTTAGAATATAGTAGCTTCAAATTTGGACTGTGGTGGCTTCATAAAAAAACAAGTTGTGGTATAGCTTCCCCAGTTGTGGTTACTATTTTTTTATTAATCTCATGAAGATTTATATGCAGTTTATTGTTTCTACTATCCCTGTGCTTTTGTGAAGAATGATTGAAGAATGTTATACGTGTTCCTAGAGAATTATGAACATGGATATGTACAATTCCTTATATTTATTATCACTTTGTTTTATGTGATGAATTCATTTGCATGACTTGAGTATATCTGAAGCTCTCCTTGAGGTCCATTGAATGAACTTGAACACTTGTTGCATTCATTTAATTTGAAAGAGTAGTTATAGTTTGAAAGATCTCTCTCCTTACCTTAGCTAGCATTCATTGAAAGGAAAGGCTTATTTTATTCATATGCATTTGCATGGTTTGAGTCAGTCATCACACCACGAGTTCCACTTCCATCACCTGACTGAGTAATACAACCATTAAAGTTTAACTCATTAACTCAACACACTTTAACCTCGCTTGAGGAGAAAAAGAATTTGTTAGTTAGGTAGGACACCGGGGATAGGCATCTAAATAATTCCCCCTTGTCATTATCATCCGAGACATAGTTGTTGTCCCCTAGGGTGCTAAAATCCTCTTGTACTTGCTGACACGGTCATCGACCAGTTTGTGGAGGGGCCTCCTGTTGTTTCAGGGGTTAAACCACCGCGAGATCGAGAACCGGACGGACTCTGTGGAATGCCGCACTCCACTTACCCCTAAGGCAACATCGATCATTGTCTTCCTTGTATTCTCCGGCCACCATACTGGTAATACAAGGGTGATAAGGCAGAAGCACCGAAAACCTTTTCCGACGTGTCATGAATGAGGTAGCTTAGTGCCTTTTCTACTAGGGCTATTTTACCCAGGATCCCTTTCGGTAGAGGGATATCCTTCCATTATTGGTCTCTCATTTTGTATTGTTCGACTTGGATTTCATCACCTTGCGAAGGATACAACTTGTTGAGGTCTCCAGCTCTTAGTTAGGAGGTTTTGCTTGCTATTTCACCTTTTTAGAGGGTCTTTTTCTTTTTAGTGCTGCTTGTTGGAATTCTGGCCACTTTTGTTTTAGCTCGCTTACTGTGACACCAGTCCCAATATAATTTTTTGAGCTTATATGATGATGTGTGATGTCCTCTTCCCCTAGGTCTTCGAGATGGTTGAGTTAGATGATATTCTCAAGGGACTTAACACCTCTTGATGGAGCCACTGATGCTTGACCTTAGGAGTAGTCTAGAGGACCACGTGATCCCATCATCCGTGTGGAATTTTCCGTTTACTGTGATGATGGTCTTTCAGGTTATATGGAACAATGGTACATTTGAGAGAGAGATGATTGGTACGTTGTACCCCACCTTGGTTGATTGCCTTATGGTCATTCCATTTTGTCGATAATATTTGTGTGGTACCTTGCCTTTTACCTTTTGGGTCTTTTACTCATCTTGGTATATCTTTTGATTTGTACCACCTTTTATGTTTTTGGTCTTTTGGGTACTATGGTAGTTTGTACACATTTGAGGTACACACCCTAATTTGTCCAAGTTGTTATGAGTCTTTATACCTTTTGGTGGTCCTATTTGAGTTACAAGAGGTAGTTACAAGGAGCTATTGCATATAAGAGGTAGTTACAAGGAGCTATTGCATATATTTGACATTATTTGACCTCCCATCTCTTTGGCATGTCAAATAACAGGTAGTTACAAGGAGCTATTGCAATATATATTTGACCTTATTTGTACCTTCCCCACAATGATTTATTTACTTTTGGACCTTACATCCCGTTGTTTATTGGTCTTGTGGTAGCTTGTCCTTTCATTTTTTTTTGGTACCTTGCCTCTCACCTTTTGGGTCTTTTACTGATCTTGAGTTATCTTTTGAATTGTACCACCTTTTTTGTTTTTGGTCTTGTGGATATAACTATGGTAGATTGTCCACATTTGAGGTACTACACCCCCTTAGTCCCAAGGGTTATGAGTCTAATTTATACCCACTCTTTTCTTTTTTACTTGTACCTTACTTGTTGGTTTTTTACCCTTTGGTTGGTCCTTGTATCTTACTAGGGGCCGTGAGTCTCTTTGGCCTTAGTCATCTGGCTGTCAGCTCATCTATATTGTGATTGTACTAAGCATTTTGACTGTCATTGACTTTCTTTGATTGACCGTACCAATATAGCCAGTCATCTCTCTTTCTTTGGTTTGTACTAACCCTATAATAGGGTCACTTGGTTCCTAGAGTTGACTAGCCTCTAAGAGGCACATTCATTTATGAAAGTAACTCTTCTAAGTATATTACAGGAAACGTCTACGCCTAGGTAATTAAATATGTGTTGGTTATAAGACTTAATTAGTAATCAAAGTGTTGGTAATCAAATACATGGTAAATAATTTGAAATAAGTAGTTAAGGCTTGTCTTGTCATACAAAATTGTTGGTAATGAAATTATATTTGTTGGTAAATAATTTTAAGAGTGGTGGAACTCGACCTCAACTGAACTTGTGAGGAAAATAATCTTGGATAATAAGTGTTCGAACAGAAAACTGAGTAGAAATATGACTTTATTTCTTGAACCATGACCTTATCATAACTATAACAGATTGCTCCAGACTTCCATTTGTGAGCTAAACAACACAATAAAATTTGTAACAACAAAATGAAAGTTTGCAAGATGGGAAGCATTGTTCTGATGTTATAACTGTATTGTTCATGAGCACATTTCTGGGAAAGCAAAAAGCATTCCTGACTTTATAACAAGAGAATATTTGACACAGAAGTGTGTTGTTAATTTTTAAGAAGCGGGCCTGAAGCAAGCGAGCCTGAAACAAGTGAGCCTGGTGCAAGCGAGCACGAGGCAAGCGAGCGTAAAAGTTCAAAGCGGAATCCAGTGGGCCCATAACCCACAAGTAAACATGAAAATATCTGCTTGGACCGGAGGAAAAAATCATATCTATACTATCAATGATAATATGAGTTGGTTTGATTATATGCAAGACTGGAAACCTAGGTGGGAGTTGAGACATGCTGAAGTATTAGATGCTAACTTACAAGGATCTGATGCTTTTATTAGACTAGTACCAGAACTCAGAAGAATGCCTATGGGATCTAGTATTGACGTACCAAAGATGATTTACAACAACTCCTTGAGAAAAGCAGCTGATGCAAGCAATTGGTTAACTCACCTATACCATGATCTTAACCTAATCTCAACATAGGGCTCTACAACCCACCCCGGGCTACAACTAGAACAACAATATTACGGTATTAACCGGATACGTTCTTTGGAAGCATGGCCACATGAAGATGCTAGTCTCCAGTTTCCAAGTACTACACACACTTATGAAAAATATAAAAAATTATGGTGGAAATTCTTGAGAAAAGAAAATAAAGATAGAACATATTATACCATGCTAAAGTTTGGACCTCAAATGACACATATCCATGAGGATCCTGCATGGTTCGTCCCTGATTGGAATAGAGACTGGTGACGGTCATTCGGCATCAACCTAGCAGCATTAGATCCAGGTGCTATTTTTAACCTAAAACGGTAAGTTGGAGAATCTCTCGAACAGGTCAAAGATATTTTGCAGACAAAGCTTACTGAGGCTCAAATCCTTCGGTACTACGTTAAAAACAAACGACAGTGGCTTGTCAAAACCCACATAGACGTCCACCTGCATCAGAATAGATGCGTGGTCCTGAGGTCTGTTTATTCAAAGGCATGGGTTGTTGAATCCAACGTCTTTCGAGAATTGTATGGTCCCCCATACTCCGATGAGTTGTAAATATCTCAAAAGTATTTGGCTTATAGTGGGGCATTTCCATTCAAATTGTCAAAAAGATTGAAAAGAAATTCTTTGTAACTATGTCATGATAAATAAAGAAAGCCCTACTTTTCTCTCTGTCAATATGATTGAAAATATATGTTATGTATTAAATACCCTAAGTCAATATTACAAGTAATTGTCCAAAGACATCATTAGTTGGGAGTATGACTGAAAGCTACCATTTTTCAAAACAACTTACATGTTTACGGTTCCGTTTTTGCTTGATTCAATTACTTTCAGTCATCTAAGAAGACCATGCTTGAATAAGATTATACAAGTTCCACAACATTGTATAAAATATTGTTTTTGAAGATTTGTGAACATTTATTAACCACTTAAAAGATCTTACTTTTGAAAGTCTTAAAAACTTTTAGACATTTTCCATAATGGTTAGTGATTTTTATTTTATATTATTATTGTTGAATATAAATATCTTACTAAATGTGACTGGACTTCAATTACCGAGTTGATGAACCCAAACTGATGGGATGAGAGAGACTTTAGGGCAATGACCACACATCTGATAATTGGATGGTTTGATATGGGAGTCAAGACCCAATGGAGCAATAAAAGAAATCTCATAATTGCGTGAATTTGTACTCATAAGAAAGATAAAGTGATCGTCTTCCTCATCGCTTGAATGCCTACATGTTGAGAAAGGGAATGAGGATAAAGTAACATTATAAAAGGCGTGACACGTCACCTTTTAAGAGGCGTTATGCCTTGCGGTCGTATCTAAACTTTTTTCCCATGTTGTAGGTAGAACCAAACAGGTATTTGTCAGATCTGTCTTCCTCGAGCGAGGGGAGTTTAGGAAGGCTAGAGGAAAGTGAGACATCCAGTAGGTCTAGAAGAGTTGTATATTCAACTAGATGTCAAAAGACCAGAAGAAAATTCGAGAAACGCAATGAATTTTTTCACGGTCAAGGGGGGTCATGTTCCTATGGTGATGAGACAAAATACGACCTCAAGGTGCCCTTGAGGTACAGACATTTAGTGAAACAATGGGTACCCAAGGATCTTCCTCAACCGAACACAGATTTTTGTGTGAACGATAAGATATATCGAATAGCACCGTCGTCAATACATTGTTTCAGGTTGTTCAGCATGGATGGCATAAGGGTCCCTTACAACACATGTACAGAATTGATGGAGTATGTTGGACCCTGTTACAGCTACAAAGATTGGATGCGCCTGGTCCAATTTACAAAAAGTATGCGTATCTATGGATTGTCAACAAACTATTTATAGTTGAAAGACAAAAATCAAAATAAAGGAGCAACGTTGTACATGGACTGAAGGCCAAAGGCCACAGGGAATATTGCAGGGTTTATAAACAGTACACAACCAGGGTCTACAATTAAGCAACCAAACTGCGAATTTGAGGGGCGTGAAGGAAACCTTGTTTTTTTAGTTGCCATTAAATCAATATCTGTAGGGGAAGAGTTGCTTATTAATTACAATTTGAACTGAGTAGATACAAAAAAGGTTACTATGGAAGTGGTACATATAATAATTTACCCAACCTTTTATTAATGAATTTAACATATTATGGATTTTTTCGTCGGTTTATTTTGTTTAAATTTTCCCCATTTACTTTGCAGGCTAGTGATCGGGATAAAGCACCGCCAGCAGATGGTCGGAGGAGTACATCTTCCTCAAGGTATCAGGTATACATCTTTGTAATAGTGCAAATATAATAAGAAAAAATAGTTGACTTTCACTATGTTTTTTATTTAGGTATCTGTAAGGGGCAACTCCCAGTTATTACCATATCAGGGCAAGTCACCTATGAGCATCGATCCGAGGAGTGGATCACAATCCTCTACGTTGCAGGTATAATCCATTGGAATTGTTCATATAATTTTAGGAATCTATCATGATATAACTCAATAGTCTTTTATATTTTTTTGTTGCAGCCCGATGAATCGTTGTATGAAACAACATCAGAAGAATGTCTAGTAGATCCTGAAGTGGCAGAGATCCTTAAAGATGATAGAAAAACTGGTGAATCCACAAACCAGTTTACGATGATAGACAAATTGTTGGAAAAATATACTGCGGAACTCGTTTCTCTGCTTATCAAGTTTCTGCAGACAAGTGAGAACCTGGCAAGGATTGAATTGTTGGAACAGAAATATGAATCCTTGGAAGTAAGTTGAGGAATCTTGATTCATAAAGTAATTCATTTATAACTTTATAATTTTCTCTTTTATATGATAGTACTAAATGTGTAAGACATGGTTTGTATTTACAGAATTATCCAAAAACACACAATTGTGGTGGAGGAGATGTTGGCCACAGCGAGGCTCGTGGAGAGACGTGGCATCATGAGCAAATGACTCAATGTACTACATTGAATCCTTCGCCATTGTTGTCGACTGAATAGTCGGCAACACATTTTGACACACCACGGACCCCAACTATGAGCGCACCGGCCGTTGGTGACCGACGCACACCAGATTGTCCACCGTAAGAGGTCGACAATGAGAATCTTGGTAATATTGATATCGACCTAGTTGCATTTCCAGGATCTTCTCGTGTCACTAGCATGGGAACAATGGAGGTAACATTTTTGGTCGATGCCGATCTCGTCCCAATAAAGATCGATAAGGTCCCAGGTAATTAATATACATTGATCAAGTTACAGTTTATAACTTCATTGTAATATACCGATAAAATGTTTTCTTTCAACTAATTATGATCATGGCATGATCGTTTCGCATGAAATGACGTTTTCTATAAACAAATAATTGACGCGTTCTTGGAGATCTTCGGGCCCACCATCCGAGAAAGGTGGGATAAACAACGGAAATGTTTAAAAGATGAACTCATGCATCGTTTGGTTGGATTGTTCGGCGACAAAACCTTTAATAAAGTTGAGGTCATGAAAAAGACTTGTCAACATGTGAAGGTTGTCCGAGACAAATATAGGACACATCTTGAAAAAAACCCTAAGTATGAGCGCCCTCCAATGATTTCACCAATGGAGTGGAGAGCTCTAGTGGATGATGGAAGGGAGAGGGCTCGGAGAAGAGAAGGAAAGATAACACCAGGCACAGGGAGGTATGCAATACTTTCCGCAATGTAATTCAAAACCTTATTATTATTGAATATTTCTATATCGAACTTGGAACATCTAACGTATTTCAACACTTGCATAGGCTATCAGACACATCAAAGGCCACAAAGGAAAGAGTTGAAAAAATAGGTCAACACAAGCTTGGGCTTGGTGGTTATTCCAATTTTGCGGCACGATTTGTAAGTTTCGAAAAACCAATAATGCATGCAAAATAATAAATTGCAATTTTTTTTTCATTTTATTGCACCGAAAAATGTTAATTAACGTCATTATGCAAATATGCAGGCCAAACGATTCAATGAACAACCCACTGGGGAAGACATGAAGCTTTGCTTCAAGGAAGGCTTTGGAGCTGTTGTTGAACGACGAAAAAGCTTGTCTGGCCAAACACAGTCTTATGGTACCAATCCATCCGGTGCACAGGTAAATAGAATCTATATACTTTATTGAATATTAACCGCTTGTGCAATCTATTCGTTATAAATACTTGAAAAACAATATTGACTCTGTTTTGAGCAGGAAAGCAATGATCCCCCTAATGTCGAGGAGGGAGAACAACAAATTGAAGATCATGCTTCTTATCCTGGTAATGAATTTATTCATATGCTAAAGTTTTATGTATAGCATTGCAAATGGTAAACATTAATTGTAGTTCACCATATTTCAACTGCAGAGCATGTAGAGGGTGAAACTGTACAGGTTGAGGCTGGACAAGAACATGAACTACATGATGTGGCCACACCAGGTAAAAAAACACCTTTGTAATGTTTTTTTAAATGAAATACTTGTCATTACAATATCAAAATACAACGATGTAACATTTTGACATTGTTGCAGCAAATCCGAACCCCTTGCCGCAGACATCACCACAAGCGCCTGATGAAGAACCAAGAAATGGAACAGAAAGTCCAGGGGTAGATGCTCCTCTTAGAGATTATTTACCATTTATAAAGAGAAGAAAAACTGCTAGTAAAAATAAGTGACTCGAAAAATGTACTCGTCTAATTATTTTTTATAACAATATATCGTCCATGATTTTTGGCCTAATGAATGAATGAATGGTTTAATGGTTTAATGATTCAGTGTAGTAAAATGTTACCTTTATTGAATGTCAGTTTTTATTGAATGAATGTGTTGACTGAATGAATGAATGATTTATTGAATGTTATCTTTTATTGTATGAATGTGTTGACTGAATGAAACAATGGTTTAATGAATGTTAGGCTTTATTGAATGAATGGTAGATGAAAGTTCATGATGAAATATGGATGAATTTGCACATATTTGTGTTTTTCAAGTACACGCATTGGGTATGGGGAATTGAGAGTGGTGTGAGGGGGGGGAGGGGCCATAAGAGCTTCCACCTTCATGTGGTTGGCCCTGTTCAGTAGAGAATATTAAATTATTCTCGAAACAAAGAGGAGCTCAATGAATGGCTACGATGCTGGCTTTCTACAACCCACTACCGTGTCATCTAAATTTTGACAATTTCTTGGAGCTTGTTGTGATGTTTGGTTGCTCATCATAACCAATTTCGAGTTTCCACAACTTCAAAGGCTGAGTAAATGATGCACTAGAATCAATATCCTTAACCTTCTCTTTAATTTCATTGGAATCAATATCCTTAACCTCACATTGAACCCTTCCAAAATGATCTATTTACCATTGAAGCTTGGCTTCTGAAGCATGATATTTGCAACTAATCTAGCATACACCAACAACAATTAGAAACATGCTGCTCATTGTCAATGTTCATCATTTTTTATGGCTGCAAATTAACTGAGGATATTCGAACCTGTGACCTATGTCTAGTCCCAAGCCTAACACCCTCAAGCTTGAAGTGCAACTAACAATGGGAGACCACCTTCAACCAGCTTGATTCATTCTGCATGCATTTCATAGTGGGAGACGACGGGCTACCACCTTGCTTGATTCATTATGCATGCATTTCACTATGCAACAGTCTCAAATCCCCTCTGCGCTTTCCCTAAATTAGTTTCTCGATTCATCATGACCCACGCCTGTCGTCTAAAGAGTGTTGCCAGCGGTCTAGAGTTTCATCCTGGCAACGGTGATGATCATGGTATTATGTTTCCCTTCAGCTGCAATATGACAAACTCAAAGCTCTCATACAAAGGTTTGTCTGACAAATGTGATGGTTTCGGTTTCTCGATTCAGCATGACCCAAGCAGTCACATTTGTCAGACAAACCTTCGCAGTGGACTATGAGTTTTCCATATTGAAGCTGAAGGGAAACACAATACCATGAATCGTCACAGTTTCCAGGATGAAACTCAAGACCGTTGGCAACACTCCTTGGATGGCAAGCATGGGTCATATTGAATTGAGACACTAATTCGGGAAAAACGCAGTGAATCTGAGACCGTTGCATAGTGAAATGCATGCAGAATGAATGAAGAGTACTGGGTGTAGAGAGAAATGGTTGTGGGACTTCGTATGAGAGTAAATGGTGATGGGAATTGATTGACAAGGTCAAGCTTGAAGTTGGTAGCCTTGGGACTAGACATAGGTCGCAGGTTCGAATCTCCTCATTTTAGTTCATACCCAGTTATTCTTTCGATGCAAATTATAGATTTTATTTATTTTCCTTTGTTAACTTTACGTATCCCTTTATGTGTTTTCTTTATTTTCCTTTTTTAATATTATGTATCCCCTTGTGATAATCGGAATTGTTAATATCGAGTCACTCGAGAATGAACGTAAAGAGGATTTCCACGGAAATCTGTTCCATCCAAACCTATCAAGTGTACTTTTAGGTCAAAAATATTCTTGTAACAAAGCGATGAAAGATCTTGGAAGCAAATGTAACAAAGCCCTGAAAGAAGTTTGCGTAACATAGTGGTTTGTGTTTGTAGGAATCCTTCCTTTTATCCACTCTGTTTTCTTTTGTTGCACTTTCAAATTCATCTGCAATGATATCAACACACTACACATTATGGAAATAAGACGTTCACATTTGCATCTTCCACTACTACATCTAATTAAATATCATCTCCTTGCAACTCCACCATTGTAACACCACTCTCTTCTATAGTGTCATCTTCTACAACAACACCACTCACTACTGCAACATATATGTATTACAACTTTTCCATTGTTTATTGAGTTTCTTGTACAAGCTCGACCTTTACCCCCAATCTTTTCCTTATTGTATTTTGCTACAATCAATTCTTCTACACCTTTACTTGACTTGATAGCTTGAATATTAAATAATGCTAAGTATGGTTTTAGCTTGGAGTGAACACTTAGAGTTGTTGTTTCAAGTTTGATAATAAAAGCCACCTTTTAAATAATGGACTATTATAATAATTAGAAAATATTTTCAACTTCATTATAAAGGTAAAGTTAAATTATTATATTAAAATCATATATAATTTATAAATGATTTTATAATAATAATTTAAACTTATTTGGAAAAATATTTTCAACTTTATTATAAAGGTAAAGTTAAATTATTATATTAAAATCATATATAATTTATAAATGATTTTATAATAATAATTTAAACTTATTTGGCTTTGAACAAGAATGAGGCATGGGACAACTTCAGGCATGGTACAACTTGGCATTTGTAATGAAGTAGGAAGGCTATAATAGACCTTAATTTGGACAATGAAAGGCAATGGTCGTTTAAACATGACTTCACAAAGTTCAAGACTCCGAGGGTGTACCAGAAAAGAAAAAGAGGAATTGTAGCAACATACACTTCCAAACAATATTGTTTTTTTTTTTAATTTTACATAGGTGTCGGATAACTGACGGTCATATCAAAGACAACCGATGACTTCTCCATAGATCCGACGGACAACGACGTCGGTGCTCATTCATTTTCAAGTGGGATAGGCATCGGTTTTCCGACCTGCATAGTGCACAAAACCAATGACTTTGTCATAGATCCGACGACAAAAGACGTCGGTGCTAAGCCATTTTCAGTTGTGAGAGGTGTCGGTTATCCGACTTCCACAGTGAAAAATACCGACGACTATGCCATAGAGATGACGACAAAAGCCGTCGGATCCATGCCATTTTCAGTTGTGAGGGGCATCAGTTTTCCGACCGCCACAGTGAAAAATACCGACGACTATGCCATAGATCCGATGGCAAAAGACGTAGGATCCATGCCCTTTTCAATTCTGAGGGGCGGCGGTTATCTGACCACCAGAGGTGTCAAATAACCGATGAAGTCCGAGCCATCGGTTTTAATACAAAATTGGACCGACGTTAAAAAAATACTGCGGTTGTCGGATAGTCGACCAAAAAATGTAGAAAATCCGACTTTTTGGCCATCGAATTTTGGGTCAAAGAAACCTAGTTCCCTAACTCATATGACAACAATGATGAAGACTCTATGACACTTATGAAAAATTTCAGACCTGATTGTTGACATATGAAATATTTGACATGTCAAGGATAAAAATAACCTCTAAGATGGTGCACAAGGGTAGTTAGGATAGCCAAGAGTCCCCCATTTGAATGGATGGAAGAGGAGAGCTAGGAAAAGTTGGACAAGTGGCATCATGGGAATCTCTCCCTAACTTGAGTTGGGATGAGTATCTTGGATGGAATTCAAGATAAGGATGCCTTGGGAGGTTAATAAAAGACAAGAGGAAAGAAAGAGAGCAGATTTTGATCATTTCTCATTTTGCAAATTGGAGAGCATAGCTTGTCCATGCTAGTGGAGTGTTTACTCTACTTGCCTTGGTACCAATTTCTAGGGTGCAAGATTCCCATCCTAATTGGAAATTGGAGAGGCCATTCATAACTTTCATTTGGAGCTACAATGGATTCATTTTTTGCAGGTTGAAGCTACAGGGATGCTCGTGATCTTCTCTTCTTCAACTTGCTCCCACATCTCTCTCACATTTCTCTTCATATTTTGGCTCTTGGAGGAAGGGCGCACTTGGTGAGATGCTGATCTCTTCGGGGGAGCTCTTGGGGCCCCATTTATTTAAAATATGATGTATGAACTATGTATTTTATGCTCATATGAACCTGAGGTCGAATATCCAAGTAACACCATGTAAAAATTCCAAACTATGTATGAATGGTGTCATTTTCCCCCATAGCTTTTGCATAACGCACTTGTTGTTGCACATAGTTAGTGAAGAAATGCTATTTATACTTCATGGACATGTTAGCTGCTATATATATCTGTACTAATCATATCATGAGAACCACAACTCGAAACATTATGCATTTCAAGTGATATTTACATTCAAGGAAGAGATTCGAGCCATTTCCCCATATATCTTGTTGAGAGAGCTTGAAGTTGTTTGGTATCGACTTGTATCAGTAAATATATATGGTTTTATTGATTTTATGGAGATCCATTAATATACTGAATAATTTTCATACACTTTATGCAAGTCCTTGTAACATTTCTTACAAATTTCATAGCAAGTTATAGAGTTTTTCTCTCATTTCCCCTTATGTTAAGACATATTTACCAATCTCTGATTTATGGGAGTTGAAGCAGCCTTTAGGAACTAATTAATGATTCATTTGGGTGCCCATTGAATTCATATAACTAATCCATGTCTCTGTTCTGAAATTTGGGAGGTTCGTACTGCATTTTGGAATCCATTAGTGACCTCTACCCTTGGGGGATTTGAACCTCAAATTTACTAGCAAATTTCCCTATTTTCTCCTGAACTTAAATGAATGTTGCAGAAGTATTTTGATAGTGTCTAAGAACCCATTAGGTTAATTTTTATGTCCTAATACCCTTCAAACAATATCAGTCCCAATTCGAAGTCCTTAGGATTCTTTTGGAGCCATCTACCCTTGGGGGTTTCAACATCGATTTTTCTAGTAATTTTTCCTTTCATTCTCCAACTGTAAATGAAAATTGATGAAGTAATTAGAAGGTGTCCAAGCATATAATAGTTGTATTAGGGTGTCCTAATACACCTCAATCCACTCTGGACATAATTCAAAACCATTTGGGATCATTTGGGATCATTTGGGGACAGTTTGGAGCTTCACTAATCCAAGGTTCGAAAATTGGCCAAATTGGGGACATTACAGTGGTATCAGAGCATGGTCCTTGTACCTATTCATTAATATCATACATTGAAGAAGAAATTGCAGTCATGTCTTACTATTATGATGACTCCTATGAGTACAATTCTTATGAGCATTGTGAGCAATATGAAGTAGAATGTGAATGGTTTGAGGAAGAGGTGCCATCATGCAAAACTTCTTACAATTTCATAAGTAATTAAGGTTATTCTTATGAAATTGAATCTGATGAAGATGAGTGTGTCACACTACCAAAGGATAATTCCATGAATGAACTACAAATATTGAGAGCAACATGTAAAACCTTTCCCCAACAATATCAGGCATATCTTGATATGTATAAGGGAGATACACAAAAGGCCATTCATTTTGAAGGCTTTGCTTATTGGGTGTTTGAAAATAGGCACAAAAATGAAGATGTGAAGTTAGTGAAGAAAGTTCTATGCCCTTCTTGCAAAATACCTTGGAGAGAAAATCATATATGTGTGAGTGAAAAGGAGGAGACCCATGAGCCACCTTGTTTTGAAATAGGTGAAGTAGAAGAAGCAATACATGAAGAGGATCGAAAGTCACTCCCAAGTGACTCTGAAAAATATGAAGAGACATCACATGAGCATGAAGAAGACTCTATTGAAAATATTGAAGATCATTTCGAGACACATTCTAACTTGGACATGAATCAAAGAGCATCTACTTATGGATGCTTGAACTATGAAGGAGTACCTACTGATGGGTGCTCACACCTCTATGTTGGTGACATAGAGATCACTTTTGAAAGTGTTGTTGCAATACAAACTTCCATTAAGCATGAAAATGAAGACCTGTATCAGTTGAAGAAGAACCAAGATCAACTTCCCCATCACCACTTGAGCTTCAAGAATTTGGTCCAAGCAAGAAGGAAGAAGATGAGGAAGTTCATTTGCAAGAGCCTCATTTTCTTGAAGGGTACTTGAAGATGGATGAAAATAAGATTCAATAGGCCTTTAAAACTCTCCATGACACACATACATTGGTTTCGAAATTTTGTTGGTGTGTGGAGGAGAAATCTTCCCTTGAATACATGGAGAAAATACATAAGGCAATGTTGGACACCAAAGGTAATTTTTTAAATTTTCTTTCTGATAGAGATTATTTAATTGAGCTTGTTGGTTTGTATCATGGAATAAACTTGAAGGATGCATAAGAGAATGACAAGATCTCAAATGAATTGGAGTCCACCCAAAATACACTCCAAAAATCTATGGTGCATATTGAGCAACTTCAAGAGAAGTTTCAAATGTCTTTTACACCCTCCTGCATATTAGAAAATCATTCAATGAATGAAATAATTTAGGTTACAAAGGAGGAACCTAATGTGATGGTGGAACATGAGGTACATGTTGATATGCAGGTTCTTGAAGATGCTACACTCAAACTAGAAGGAAGACAAGCACTTGTCTTTGTTTAGAGGGATTATGAGTTGCCTCATGGAGAGAGTTGCAAATCCTTGGAGGAGGCACATGATCTCACAATAGTTGGACTAGCCAATTACATGCAGAAGATGAATTAAATATTTCTATGGGTAAGATTTGCAAAGAGTTAAGGTTGGTTCATAATTCTTCACCCCCTACTTCTTTTTCAGCCACATCAATTGGGGATGAAAATTGGGTGAAAGGTTTTTTTCTAATGGTGCCACATGAGGAGTGTGAAACTCCTATCTCTCCTTTTGATGATGACATGAATAGAGAAACTTCTTATTTTTCATTTGTAGCAGCATCATTTTTACCTTATGATGATACATATCTTCATGGATGCACCTATGATGTTCACTTGAGTCACTTAAAGACTCATGATTTTCCTTGCTCCTTGCTTAGTTCAATTGATGTTGGAGGAACTTCATCCAATACTTGGGTGAAGAGATATATGATTGGAGCACATTTTTATTGGCAGCGACATCCTTTGTTATTTCTTGATGATACACATATTCATGGATGCACAAATGGTACTTTTGTGAGCCCCTTGAAGTCTCATTGTTTTCTTTGCTCCCTACTTGGTTCATATTTTAGTGGAGATTCTTCATTCACTTCTTGGATGAAAGTATACATGGTTGATTATTTTGATGTATCTTACATCCTTTTGGATCAGCTTTATAGGACATGGGATCCTCACCTATGTCATTGGAGCAGATTTGATTGGTCACTTGATGCTTGTATGCACTTGGCAAATGGTGGTCTACTTACCTGGAGGTAAAAGCACTTTCATGAATCTTTTATGAGGCACCTCCTTGATGTACATTTGTATTATGTTGTTATGTACTTTGATGATCTATATTTTGTACTTGTGATTTGGTCACTTGATGCTTGTATGCACTTGGCAAATGGTGGTCTACTTACCTGGAGGTAAAAGCACTTTCATGAATCTTTGATGAGGCACCTCCTTGATGTACATTTTTATTATGTTGTTATGTACTTTGATGATCTATATTTTGTACTTGTGATTTTTGGAAGAATGCATACAAGGAAATAGAATCCAGGAATTCTCTTGCCTGAAGGTATGGGTTGGAGAGCACTCCTAATTGTTGGAGTGCAATACAAGCAATGGGACCCTGGAATAATTTTTAGTCTCATTGGTTTCAAAAAAAAATTGTGGAAACAAGTAGTATGGGAGATTGAGTTCCCACTTAATAAGGTGATTTTAATCAGAGTGGTGCAGCAGCAAGCATGGTGGTTCCTCTCTAAAATCTTCATGGTATCTTGAAGACTCAAAGTTGGGAAACTTAGTGGCAACTTCTAAGAATTATACAGTGGTATCAGAAAGGGTTTCCAAAATATGAAAGAGGTAAAGAGTAATTGTGAAAGCTTTGATTTATTGGATTTAATTAATATTTTGGTTTTTAGTGGTAATGTTACAGGGGATATCAATATGAAAAAGAAAACCCACATCTCCTTGCTTTTGGAAACACACAATTGTAGTACATGAGTGCCACAACTCCAAGTTTTGGAAAGAAAGTTTTGGAAGCAAATTTTTGGAAAGAAAGAAGGTTCTTAAACATACATGTTTGAAATTGCTTGAGGACAATCAATATTGGGAGGGGAGGATTTTTCATGTCCCCAAATTTTGCATTGGGTCACAATGGCCTAAGCCACTTGGCCATACTCATGATAGTTTGTCAAATTGGTGCTAAGGCTCAAATAATTGACAATAATGATGTCCAAGTTAGTAATAATGTAAAATTAGATCCAAATGGACAATGTGGGTCACATTAAGAGAAAATTCCCAATTCAAAGTTTGTAATATACCCATCCAAATGAACTATCATGGAGGAAAATTACTAGTTCCCTAGGTTGGGGGTGGAAGCATTAAAAGTTGGAATAAGGGAGATACAAGACCCAAAATAACATTAGAATTACAAATTCACATTAAATGGGTCAAATAAATATTAATACAAATAAAATAAGGCAGAATTGGATCATGAGGGAACATAAGAGGTTGTGGGACCCACATGTGGCAAGATTCCCCACTACACTTGGCATTATTCTCTCACCAATTCGAGTTCAATATGAAGGGTAACATACTTGGGGGATTTGAAGAAGTATTATTCATGGCATCAGTCATGTAAGGTCAAATTGGAGTGGAAGAGAAACTCCCATGCAAGAGGAAGAGGCATCTTAGAAGAATTGTGACACTTGGAGCTAGATTCCCTAACTCATATGACAACAATGATGAAGATTCTATGACACTTATGACAAAGTTCAAACATGATTGATGACATATGACATATACGACATGTCAGGGATAAAAATATCCTCCAAGATGGCACACAAAGGGATTTAGGGCAGCCAAGAGTCCCCCATTCGAATGGATGGAAGAGGAGAGCTAGGAAAAGTTGGACAAGTGGCATCCATGGGAATCTCTCCCTAAATTGAGTTGGGATGAGTATCTTGGATGGAATTCGAGCTAAGGATTCCTTGGGAGGTTAATAATACACAAGAGAAAAGAAATATAGAAGCTTTTTATCATTTCTCATTTTGCAAATTGGAGAGCATAGCTTGTCCAAGCTAGTGAAGTGTTTACTCTACTTGCCTTAGTACCAATTTCGAGGGTGCAAGATTCCCATCCTAATTGGAAATTGGAGAGGACATTCATACCTTTTATTTGGAGCTACAATGGATTCATTTGTTGCAGGTTGAAGCTACAGGGCTTCTTTTGATCTTCTCTTCTTCAACTTGCTCCCACATCTCTCTCACATTTCTCTTCATATTTTGGCTCTTGGAGGAAGGGCGCACTTTGTGAGATGTTGATCGATTTGGGGAAGATATTGGGGCCCCATTTATTTTTAATATGATTTATGAAATCTGTTTTTGATGCTCATATGAACCTCAGGTCTAATATCCAATTAAAACCATGTAAAAATGCCAAACTATGTCTGAATGGTACCATTTCCCCCCATAGCTTTTGCATAGCGCACTTGTTGTTGCACATAGTTAGTGAAGGACTACTATTTCAACTTCATGGAAATTTGAGCTATTATATATATCTGTAATAATCATATCATGATATCCAAAGCTCAAAAAATTATGTATTTCAAGTGATATTTACATTCAAGGAAGAGATTCGAGCCATTTTCCCATATATCTTGTTGAGAGAGCTTGAAGTTGTTTGGTATTGACTTGTATCAGTAAATATATGTGGTTTTATTGCTGTTTGGAGAGCCATTAATATGCTGAAGAAGTTTCATACACCTTATGCAATTCCTTGTAACATTTCTCACAAATTTCATAGCAAGTTATAGAGTTTTTCTCTCATTTACCCCTATATTAAGACATGTTTACTAATCTCTGATTTATGGGAGTTGCAACAGCCTTTAGGAACTAATTAATGATAAATTTGGGTGACCATTAAATTCATATAACTAATACATGTCTCTGTTTTGAAATTTGGGATGTTAGTACTGCATTTGGGAAGCCATCAGTGACCTCTACCCTTAGGGGATTTGAACCTCAAATTTACTAGCAAATTTCCTTATTTTCTCTTGAACTTAAATGAATGTTGCAAAGGTATTTTGATAGTTTCTAAGCACCCATAAGGTTAATTTTTATGTCCTAATACCCTTCAAACCCTCCCAGTCCCAATTCAAAGTCTTTAGGATTCTTTTGGAGCCATCTACCCTTGGGGGTTTCAACATCGATTTTCCTAGTAATTTTTCCTTTCATTCTCTAATTGTAAATGCAAGTTGTTGAAGTCCTTAGAAGGTTTCTAAGCATATAATAGTTGTATTAGGGTTTCCTAATACACCTCAATCCAGTCTGTACATAATTCAAAACCATTTGGGATCATTTGGGGACAGTTTGGAGCTTCACTAGTCTAAGGTTCGAAAATTGGCCCAATTGGGGACATTAAAATCAATTTGAGGTTTGGATAAGAGCATTCTCTTCATATTTCCAACATCATACCACATTGCAAGAAAGAGACAAATTCATCTTGGTAACTTTCCATCTACAAGGATTAGCTACCTAATGGTGGGATCAAGCCAAGGGTATGAGTGGAAGCACATAATCCCTTTCCCTAGAACTCAATGAAGAGAGGGATATTCCACTCTCTAGTTCCATCAATAATTAGGACCATTTCTGCACTGCACTTCAAGAACATTTCTATCCAAAAATCTATGTCGAGAGCATCTAGGTGCATTGGCTTCACCCTCATCAACTTTCCACTTAGAAAGTTCAACCGTACATTGAAATATTTTGCAAACTCCAAGTGCAACTCTCCATTTCAGATCAAGAACATATACTGATAATTTAATTTAACTATGGTCTACTTCCTGCTATCTGTCATGAATTTTCTTTGCTGCATAACTCTTCTCTTTCTTTGGCTTGTCAAAATCCTTTGATTGCTAGAAAGAAGCTAGAAAAATACCTAATGCCTTTTTTTTCTCCATATTTGGTCCCCCTTTCACAATAGATATTTCCCACGAGTATGAATTCTTCTATAGTTTCCACACCCCCACCTCCCACTGGTTAATACTACACACTCCATATCATAGCATAACAAAGTGTTATGCTTTGCAACACCCATGCTCTACGAAGAAAATATTATTTGACACTAACACCCAACTTGCCCCTCCAAATGTTTTCATTATTTTGGATAACCCTACTACATCCAATCCAAACCTCATTCTAATGACACATCTGGCCTCTCCCACCCATCGCATGCTCTTTACTCAAAACTTCCATATTAAATATTGTTTAGGTAAGCTCATTATGGACAACAGTAGCAAAAAAAATTGGTCTCTACAACCCTTGTTAATTCCTTGGCTTTGCCAATAACTCCCCACCCTCATCCATACCATCTTGGGTGGGTGAATAAGTGCACTTAGTCCTTGTTTATGTTCTAGCAATGTAAGATCACCTCTACCATTGGCCCTCATTTTCGCAAATTTGTGGTGTGTGATGTTTATCTACTATATTGCGTTGGCTTACTGCTTGGGATACCTTACCAACATGAGCATCATGCCACATATCCTTCTCGCCCCAAAAAATACACACTCTCTTAGGATGGTCTACACTTCCTCTTCCACTCATCTTCTACTTCCTCTCCATCAAATCTATTTGGTAATATTTGTACATAAATTTTTCCTTTAGAAATTTTTTCATGTATGTATTATTCGAGAAGCTAAACCTAATCAAATTGATTTCCCCCCTCCCAACATTGTTGGAATCCATCATCCCTTACCATCAAGATGTTTTTACTAAACCTACCACTTTGCGACCCCCGTGTCATATTGAGCATACCATTAACCTTATGCACGATACCCCCCTGTTGGGGATCTTAATACTGATTATAGCAGGAATGTAAATTGATTCATATAGTTAAGCAAAAAATACATTAATAATGGCATGCACAACACATCAGACACATTATAGAAAAAATTGCCTTGGAAACCTCTCTCTTGAGGAAAAGCAACAAACCAGTAAGCTTTTACTCATATATTAATCAAACACTCAAACATGTGTTTACAATCATGACTTGATAGAACACAACTCACAATCATATTATGTGATCATGCTACACACTATATGCTGGAATATTCTCACCATCTTATTTTGGTCTTGCATGCATTCCATGCATTAGCAGTTGAGTCTCCTAGCACCTAGTCCTTACTTTGGCCCCCCCGAAGCTTGTTTTTTCCCATCATTATCCCTCCTATCCACTCATACCACCTTGTTTACATCATTGGAGTTCCAATGCGCCCTCATGCACGGATTTAGGAGAATACACAAACAGTTCCATGATTTGGGGTGCCTTATCCCCTTAATTGCTTAGTTAACTGACTGCAGCTCCTAGTTTGGCTGCCACTGGGTGTAGGAGAGCCCTCCTTGACCACTGAAATCTAGTTATGCGCCCCCTTGGAGTCTCCTCCCCTATTTTGGTTCCCACGTGATTCATTTATGCTCATTTCTACCCCAGTTAATTGATTATTCATCATCGGTGGCCACTGAACCTTATCGGGAGATGGTTCTAATGCAAACTAAGGCTATACTTGAGGTAAATTCGAATCCTCCCAGGTGTATCGAATCCATTCCGTTGTAACATTATTTGATTAACAGCTTACAACTGATTAATGTATCAACAACAGTTTTTCATGTGTGTTTTAGTTTTATGAGTGAATTGATCCATGTTCTTGTCTAATTCTTCTCAGTAATTACATTGTGAAATTGTGAGGTTTGTTCAGCTTAGTGATCTACCCCTATGGAATTTCACATGGTATCAGAGCTTGTGAGAGCTTTTTGAGTTGCAACAGTTTATTGAGCATTTTTTTTTCGGTAGTGCGCCAAAAGCCTTTGGATTTCCATAGCAAATATCAGTTCCATTGCATTGAATTCATTGGAGAAATCCTTTGAGGTCTAGCCAGGTGTGAATGATCCGGATAAAAGTGCCTACTGTCCTAAAGCAGTGTTTAATAGATTCTGTAACAAACCTCCATATTTTTTCCATTGTTTTTGCAGGTATTTTACAACCGCTTCCATGAATCTGAAAGCAATTCCTCCTCTCTCTCCATTCAACTATGATGAGTGGAAACCAAAGATGATAGCATATCTCAAAAGGCAGGGTCTTTTTTATATGTGTATTGGTGTTATGAGATATTTTTATTCTTATGAAGAGGAGAATGACTGGCTAAATGATTGTGATAGAGCCTTTCGAGCAATATGTATTGCTATGTCTCCTAGTATGCACTACCTCATTAATACTGCTAAACATCCAAGTGATCTTTGGGCCAATTTGGATAGAGAATTTGGAAAGTAGAAGGAAGAGGATCATGCTATCCATTTGGAGAACAATCCCAGTGATACCTCCTCAAGTGTTCTCTCTAATTATGTCTCGGCCTCGAGTATCTCTCATAATGAAGTTGTTCAAGATGAAGAAGAAGTTGCAGATTCAACATAGAAAGTTCATGTTGAAGGAATTCCTTCCTCTATTGCTCTAGAAGTTGAAGACAGTCTTGAATTGTCCCCTTCCCATGTAGTTGATGCATATGAAAGTGATACAACTAATGAGATTATCCATTCCTCACTCATGTTCTCAATATATTCTATTTCAAATTTTGAGCAAGATAAGCTAGCTCATGCTCTAGAATCTAAAGAGGTTTTTAAATCCTCTCTTTCACATGAGCCTGCTGATGTGCAGAATGATGATCTACTAAATGTTTTGGAGGTTAAATTAGAGTTTGGAGGTGATTCATTCGCCCTCCTTGGTCACATGCTTCCTATGACCTTCTATTTGATCATTAGCACATGCTCTCATATTTTCACTGAAGATGGAGGACACTACCACTCACTTGGGTTCAAGCCTCAGGCACATTTTTGTGATTTTGGTTTTGATCTCACCCCTATTGGTTCAAAGGATATCACAAGAAACCATCTATCAATTCTTGGATTTGATTTAACTTCCACTGATCATAAGTTCAAGTTTCAAGAACAATTATATCTTATTGGAGTTGATCCTACCTTAGTTGGTCCGAATTACAGGTCCCAGACTGATCTTCATATTTTGGATTTGTTCTCACCATGTTTGGTCTAAAGAGTAAGTTCGGGAAGCCTCCAAATTCGCTTGCATCCAATGAAGGAGAAATCAAGCACATGTTTTTGGAGCATGATCCACTTCTTCCCAAGAGGAAGATACCTCCATAAATTGAATCAAGAATCAAACCTACTTAAGTCTTGAGCAACAATTTTTGGTTTGTTTCAGTCTATCTTGAGGGGGGGGGTTCCCACTAGGTTTTCCTTCTTACCTCACTTTTTCTAGTTGATTGTACGGGGTGACCTTTGGTCTCAGTAACCAGAGCCCTAATTTCCATTTATTTACTTGTATTTTTCCTCATAGTTCGGCTTAAGGGGGGGTGTTGGAATATTCTCACCATCTTATTTTGGTCTTTCATGCAATCATGCATTCCATGCATCCATGCATTAGCAGTTGAGTCTCCTAGCACTTAGTCCTTACTTTGGGCCCCCAGGAGCTTGTTTCTGGCCATCATTATCCCTCCTATCCACTAAGAGTGCCTTGTTTACATCATTGGAGTTCCAATGCACCCTCATGCACATATTTAGGAGACTACACAATCAAATCCATGATTTGGGGTGCCTTGTCCCCTTGATTGCTCAGTTAACTGACTGCAGCTCCTAGTTTGATTGCCACTGAGTGTAGGAGCACCCTCCTTGACCACTGGAAACTAGTTATGCACCCCTTGGAGTCTTCTCCCCTATTTTGTTTCCCACATGATTCATTTATGCTCAGTTCTACCTCAGTTAACTGATTATTCGTCATTGGTGGCTGCTGAACCTTATCGAGATATGTTTCCAATGCAAACTAAGCCTATACTTGAGGTAAAATCGAATCCTCCCAAGTGTATCGAATTTATTCCATTGTAACATTCTTTTATTGCCAGGTTACAGCTGATTAATTTATCAACAACAGTTTTTCATGTGTGTTTCAGTTTTATGAGTGAATTCATCCATATTCTTGTCTAATTCTTCTCAGTAATTACATTCTGAAATTGTGAGGTTTGTTTAGCTTAGTGAGCTACCCCTGTGGAATTTCACACTATACCCCTCATAGTATATGCTTACATTGTTGTACATCATGCATGGCCATTACATCTTATTTATAGATTCAATACAACCAATTGCTCATTAATGAACAACCCATAACTTCTTAACCACTTACGATTATTCTATTACAGTCGAATCGACTGGGTCAACTTTGATCAATTTTTCGTTGAGATTCCATTCATTCCATCGACTTCCCATCGACCAGTCATTTTCCTTCGACCAAACAACTAATCCGGTCGATTAGTAAACCAAACTATCCATCATCTGTCGACTCTGAGTCTAGTCGACTTATACTAGTTGACTATCGGACTTTGCCAATATTTCCAACACCCCACCCTATCATATTACCCCGATAAATAAAATTGATATTACCAAACAAATCCATGCACTATTTCAAGCGTCTTCCAGTGTACCTTTTGTTGGTGTCACTACTATCTCAACCATAATAGTTGTACATTCCATGCTAACCTTTGGAGTGCCTCTTCAACACAAAATTAGTGAAACGTGAGTTGTCAAGTATCTACTTGGATTTGAATTCAAGAATAAAATTATATGGGAACACCATGCATCTGTAATCAATAGGATATGTGATTAAATTCCTAGGCATTCAAGATATGTTCATTGTGATTTAAGTTTCAGGAAGAGTATCACCGACACATAGATTGGCATGCATAAAAAGTCCAAGACAATGATCCCACAATAATAGTTTACAAGTGTGAAGAATTGGCCCAACAAAATTGGAGCATCAAACTTTGTGGTTTCTCTATTTGTTTTTCTCAAGATGCAAATTTGCATCCACAAGGGAGTGCACAATTGGCAGTTCCTAATTAAGACTTTGGGGAATTGGTTTTTTATCACACTATCTATGTTGTTTTGAATAACACAACTAATCATAATTTGATCATGAGTGACATTGTACTTAATTCTACAATTATGTTGGGAAATAAGCAACTCAATGCTTTGGTTCTTTTCCAAGGGATTATTCATTCTTTAAATCATGCACACACCCTGATGTTAAAAGTACCATATGCTTCATCTTTGGTATATTCTACAAATCCTAAAGTTGAGTGGTCTATTCATCTATCAGACATTAGCTCTTTTATTTATTTGATGTCCATTATGCATGCAAGCAATATCGCTAGGGTTTTTATTTTGGCTCCCTTGAATTATATATTCATACGTTTTTCGCATCCCCCAATGCATAATTCAAATATTTAGCTTAGCCTACCAAATATGTAAATGAGAAGTTTATCACTACCATAGACCTTTGGAATTTACATGAATGAGATCCTTTTCATATTCATTATCCAGGCATCCTCTATGAGGTTTTAGAAAATATGGAGTCTAAGAGACCTAATCCTACTACGCTATCATTTATGCTATTTATATAGCCAAATATTTAGCAACACGATGACCATTCTACAGTGGATGCTTTTGAATCATTATTTTCCAAGTGCCCCCTCTTGCAAACCATTTATTTTTGGTCTTTGTAATGATATCCTCATGGATGATGGTCTTCAAATACTTGAACAAACTCTAAAGTAGAATTTTATTCCTCGCTTGGGTACATCAGTTTTGTTCCAAGGTTTTATGATTTTGCCACATCAACTCCACATGTAGCAGTCATCTTAGGATTCCCATAAACACTCTCAATGAACTCTAGATTTTCATCTCGATATGATTCAAGTATGTTTTACTATACTGGTTGATCAGGGAGGACAAGAATGTACCTGTACTTATTTGGATCCTCTATAGCTTCAATTGCCACCTTCAGTTGTATCACCTCTCTTAAACCAGGGGAACGGTGGGGACACTATCCCTTTAAACCATAACTAGGAATGGTATATATCCCAAGAGAGATGTTGGAAAAGTGGAAATTATAATTACCAAGAATTAGAATATTTAATAAGTAGTTAGATTTTAATATTAAATAAAAGGGTTGAAACAATCAATCTTAATCATCCCCATTTTGGATTTATCTATAAAATGAAGGCTCTTGTTATGTAAAAAGGGAAGTTTTGGAGTTAATAGAACTCTCAGTTTTGCATTATGTATTATATTTATATATCATCTTCATATAAAGAAATTAATTTATAGCCATATCGGTGCCACTCATTGTTTCACTTCTCTTTTTTTGTGGTGAAAATGATACAAAATCTTTCATGTGGTGACAATGAAACATAGAGTTGGATGGATGAGAAACTTCAAGAGTGATATTCTTAGATATCCATATCTCACTCACAAATCCTATATTGAGTAGTTATAACATAGCATGAATTCATATTGGTATGCGAATGTTTCTTCGATGCTTCATCTCATTGAGCTTCATATTGATAGACCACCCCCACATATACCCAATTCTTTCTAGGGTGAGATAAATAAGAATATTTGTACTAATATTTACAAGATACCTTCTCTCCACATGCTTTGAGCCCATAACATCACTTTCTCCAAACTTATTCCCTACTCAAACTTGTATCTGCAATCTAATGATAACCTCATTCATCTCTTAGGGTATGTCAAGCTCCAATTACCTTACAGCTTGAGAGTCCCTCTTTCCCAACTTAGATTTTTCTCCCAGTAGCATCACATTGAGACAAATCATCATATTTGGTAGATATACTCTTTAGAGTTTGAATTGAGGATCACTTTATATTCCAATGCTCTCCCTACTACAAGATTGCAAGCTGATTTATTTTGTCCCTTCAAAGATTCACTTGATTCTCTCTAGACACTCTCAAACTATGAGCACCATATATTCCCATTCCTCTTCCTTTAGGATATTTTCACCTTTAGTGATGACTTACCAAAGGCCAATGCCCTAAAATTCACGCACTAGGTTGATTACCTCTTTCTCTCAATCATTTGGAACTAGTAGGAAGTGGCCCCATTGCTAGGATCCAAGCTCACATGATAGGCCTACGAGGTGTTGTAGTCTTGATGACTACCAAGTCCTCATGCCCATCAAGCATTTATTTGTGATCTTTAATGTTAAAAGTGTTTCTCCTTAGAAACATGTCTTGACCAAGGAACCCCCTTCTTGAACATATTCATTGTTCCACATCTTGTAGCGTTGATGATTCCTAGTTACATTTTTTTCCTTATTTAGATTTTTTTTCCACTTAAATGTGCTTTCACCTTCTTCTGATTTACTCTCTCTCTCTCTCTCTCTCTCTCTCTCTCTCTCACACACACACACACACACACACACACACACACACACACACACACACACACACACACACACACACACACGCATGTGCACACACAACGGTACTATAACTATTAGAATTGCTATTATAATTGGGCCTATTAAAAGTATGCAATGTGGGTGCTTGTTAGATGCGTAATTTAAGTATGCATCCAATGAATGCCTATATTTGAAATTTGATTAACCTATAAGGAGATGAATTGAAAATATGAAGAAAAAAATAGTTTTTTCCTCTCCCCAAAACTATTTTCGCTTATGGTAGATATCATCATCTTAAATCATATTGGTTCTTTTAAAATCGATGATGATAGCACATTTTTGTATTGACGTCCATTTTTTACCTCAAAATTTCTCTAATGCATACAACTTAAAATTTCACTTTTAGTGAAAGTCTTAACACTGAAAAGTGAAGACAATCAATTCTTCAAAAAAGATTTTGGTTTTGAATTTCTAAACTAATATAATCTTTTATCAAACTATGTACCTACCCAAAGACCACATCATCATAGTTAAAGTTGGCATGGATGCTGCTAAAAAGCTAGTTTAATGATTCAAAGTCTCCCAAAAATGAAAAGAAACTATTAATGAACTATTAAAATAAATTAGAATAGAAAATAAAAAAAATTATAGGGAAACAAATATGGACCATTCAAATAGAGAAAAATTCGAAATAATCACAAAAATGTGATGAATTGATGTGTTTATCATTGGGACCTAACATGTTTTCATTCTCTATAGGAGGAACTTCTTAGGTTTTGTATCGGGAACACATTACTATATTCTTGGTCTTCAATCATTCTGCAATTCTATTAATAATATTTCTCTTATTTTTTCAGATTGTTTTGTCATTTTACATTAACACTACAACAAAATAGGTGTAAGAAACAGTCCATGTTTCTATTAATTTTGACAGATAATTTTTTGTAATGTATAAGAATACATTAAATAATAAATTATTGATAGAATGATATGATTACAATGATCCTCGTGATGGCGTACTTATACGCATCGACTGGTCATGATGTGAAGGGGCATGTCCTTTGATTTTTCATTTACCATAATTAATTTTGTTAATGTCGTTTAGTTTTTCACAAGTAGACATTTGTGATCAGATTGGAATATTGTTAAATTATTATTATTATTATTATTTTGATATTTATATTTATGTGTGTTACATTGCCACCCCCTTAAGGAATGCTTTGTCCTCAAAGAATAATAAATAGGATTCTCTCTTGTTGGGAATGTTATATTCTTTGCATGTAAATCGACTAGTAAAGTCAATATTCGACCGGTATTAGTCAACTGGAGTTGGCGGTGACATACAATGGAAGTCCGGTTGATTGGTCGACTAAAATAGTTGTTTGGTCTAAGGAAAATGACTGGTCGACATGAAGTCGATGGAACAACCGGAATATCAATGGACAATCGACCGAAGTTTACCAAGTCAAGTTAATTGTAACAGAATAACTGAAAATGGTTAAGAAGTTATGGATTGTCATTAATGAGTAGTTGATTATGTTGCATATATAAATTAGATGTAATGGCTATGCATGTAAGAGAGAAGTAGTGTGTCACATAATCATGTAATGAAGTGTGATTTTTGGTCTAGCAAATCACGGTTGTAAACACCTATTATGAGTGTTTGATTAATAAATGAGTGAAAGCTCATTGGTCTGTTGGTTTTGTCCCAAGAGAGGGTTTTCCAGGGTAATTTTTGTCATAAGGAATTACCCAGGCCAAAATGTATTCTAAATAAGAAAAAATGTAAATATTCCAAGAATATTTCGTATTTTGAGCATAACTTTTCGCTAGTAACTAGGAATTGGGAGAACTTTAGACCGTTGGAATATTCCTGGAATATGTCTTAAATAGGATACACTTTAGTGTTGGGTAGAATGTTATAGTGTATTAAGTTGATGTGTTTTGTGTCATTGTCTTATGTTTAATATGTTTAACTATATGAATCAATTTGAAAACCTATCATAATCAGTATTAGAACCAACGGTTGGTAACATATTTGTATTTAGCCGCAGGAGGACACCTTCGTTACTGAAGGTTTGACTTGGTCCTGGATATAGGGAATACTTGTTGCAGTGGGAGATTCCAAAAAAATTGATTCATTGTTAGAATGGCTAACACATTGAGGATAGAAATTTTAAATTTTAACGGGAAAACTTTTGAGCTTTGGAAGCTTAAAATGGAGAATCGCTTTGTAAATCAAGAACAATGGGTTGCAGTCAACCCGGGAATGAATCCTGCTAGTGTGTCGAAGGAAGACTGGAAAAAGATCGAAAAGAAGGAAAGTAGTACAATTCGACTTTGTTTAGCAGACTATGTATTGCTCAATGTCTCAGAAGAAGCCACTGCAAAAAAATCTACGGGAAAAGTTGGGGAACTTGTACCAGTTGAAATCTTTGGTCAACAAGTTATTTCTTCGAAATAAGTTATATCTTTTGAGGATGGGTGAGGGTGACTTGGTTACAAAGTGCCTAATTATGTTCAACATTGTGATCAGTTAGTTGTTATCAATGGATATTAAAATCACTTAGGAGGAAAAGTGTTTCCATCAGTTTGTTGTGTTATTTGCCAGATTCATAGGATAGCCTGGTTTTGGCTACTAGAAGCAATAATACCACATTGAAGATCAATGATGTGTTCGCATCTCTATTGTCATAAAAGATGAGGTGAAATATCATGGAAGGTTCGACCCACGATGCCTTGATGGTTAGAGGTTGATTGATAGACAGAAGAAAAGGAAAAACCTCCTATAGAAAGTCGAAGTCCAGGGGTAGATCTAGGGAAATATCCCTTAGTACAGTGACGAAAACATGTCGGTGATGCTTTAAAGTTGGGAATTATAGACAAAATTGCAAGTTGAAAGAAGTAAAGAAAAAAAAAGGGACTAAAGAAGGTCAAACAACTAATGGTAAGTCTTAGCAAGAAGAAAAAGGGGGCGTGTATTTGGCCTCCATAAAGTACACAGTTGGATGGTGACTCTTAGTTGATCGAATTTAGTGTGTCATATCATATGACACCTCATTGAGAGTGATTCTATGAGTATGAGAAATTCAATGGTGTTGATGTCCTATTGGGATATGACTAATTGACCATGATAGTTGGACGCGATAAAGTTCAACTATGACTGAAATATGGAAGAATGGAACAGTTCCAGGAGTACTGCATATCCCATGTTTGGCTCGAAACTTGATCTCGGTAAATAAGATGGGGAATGTAGGTGTGTAGTCTGTATTTTAGAAAGATACGTGCAAGATGGTGCGAGGAGCGATGGTACTGATAGGAGGATTTTAGAATGGAACCTTGTACAAGATATTGGGAAGAATAGACATAGACGAAAGTGATAATGTGGTCTGTCTTGAATCCGACAACATATGTTCTTGTCTAGTTGACTTGACTATGTTGTGGCATCAATATATGGGACATATAGGTGGGAATGTTATTCATGCTATGCATAGTAAAGGTATGGTCGAAGGTCTCCCTAATTGTCCTGAAGAAGTTGACTTTTGTGAATATTGTATTTATGGTAAACAGAGTCATGTAAGGTTCTCATATGGTGCTTTTAGGGCTAAGGAAGTACTAGAGTTAATACATAGTGATGTATTTGGACCTGTGTCGATCCCTTTATTGGGGGGATCTCAGTATTACATTTATTTCATAGATTATTTCTCCATAATGACATGGTTGTATTTTCTGAGGTTTTTGGAAAGTTTCAAGAGTTCAAAGCTCTTGTGGAGAATTAGACTGTAAAAATATCAAGGTGTTGAGAATTTATAATGGAGGAGAATTATTTGGAAAGGCATTCTACCTATTTTGTAAATAGCATTGTATAGAGCGAAAAAACACAACTCCATACACACCTCAATAGAACGAAGTTGCTGAACAAATGAACATAATGCTGATGGAGAAAGAGAGGGGCATGCTCAACTATGCAAGAATTGCACAATAATTTTTGGCAGAGGTAGTCGACACGACATGTTACCTAGTGAATAATTTGTTGTTGACGAATCTAGTAAAAAATACTCCATATGAGGGATGGGATAGTAAAAATCCCTCTCTTACACACCTCACAGTGTTTGGGTGTGATGCCTTTGTGCATGTCCCAAAGGAGAAAAGAACCAAACTCAACATCAAGTTAGAGAAATGCATCTTCATCGGGTACAAGGATGGAGTAAAAGGGTATAAGTTGTGGAATCTAGTTATGAGGAAGCCAGTTTATAGTAGAGATGTGATCTTTAGAGATGTCAGATGCACTTCTAGGGATGAAGAGGTTAAAAGAGAAAAACTAGAAAAGAAAGAGTTTGAAATGGACGAGGAAAATTTGGATTAAGGAGAGTCGACTAAATCCAACGAAGAGGTGAAACAACAGACTCTAGATGCCAGGATTTCTAGTCAAGCAAGGAAACAACCAAAAAGGTATAGTCCAACTGACTTACACTCTTTTTTTTGTGATCTGCAATAGAAGATGATCCCAAGTCGGTGAAGGAAGCGATAGAATCGACAAAGGATAAACTCTGGAAAAGGTCCATGGAAGAGGAAATGGATTCCTTGAATAGGAATGAAACATGAGATCTAGTTGTGTTACCAAATGGAAGGAAACCTATCAGTAGTAAGTGGGTGATCAATAAAAATTTGAATGCAGTAGGTCAAGCCGAGAAGTACAAGGCTCGACTAGTAGTGAAAGGGTATTCCCAAGTCAAGGGAGTCAAATTTGGTGATATTTTCTCTCCTATTTCTAAGCTAACTTCCATACGGGTACTAATGAATTTAGCTGCAACATTTGACCTTGAGATAGAATAGATGATGTAAAGACAATGTTTCTTCATGGTGATCTTGAAGATGATATTTATATGAAGCATCATGAAGGTTTTACAACGGAAGGAGATAAGGAGTTGGTCTGTAAGCTTGAGAAGTCTCTCTATGGTCTAAAACAATTGCCCGGGATGTGGTATCAGAAGTTTGATATGTATATCCAAAAACTGGGGTTTGTGAGAAGTCAAGTTTATCACTATGTTTATGGGAAGAAAGTTGGTGTTCATTTCATAGATATGTAGTTTTGGATTTCAACGACATGTTTTTGGTCGGGAATAACATGGATCTAATAAACTGCAACTATCCTCCAAGTTCGACATGAAGGATCATGGAGCAGCAAATTTCATTCTTGGAATGAAAATACAGAGATATCGTGCAGGTAGAAGAATTTGATTAAGTTAGAGAAAATATGTTGAGACAATTATGAAATGTTTCAGCATGCAGGAGAGTAGACCAGTAAAGGTTCCTATTTCTGTGGGAGTCAAGTTATCTACTGAATAGTGTCCTAAGACATAGGAAGAAACATAGTACATGTTATGTGTTCCCTATGCTAGTGATGTAGGTAGTATGATGTATGTTATGGTCTGTACATGACCTGATATTGCCCATGCATTGGGAGTATTTATTAGGTACTTGTCGACACCTGGAAAAGAGCACTGGACCAAAGTCAAGAGAGTATTCAGGTATTTTCGCGGCATGACAAATTTTGCAATCTATTTTAGGGAAGAGATCGAGGGAAAACAGAAATCAATGTATAGGGATTTGTCGATTTCGATTGGGATGGATATGTCGGCCACAAACGGTCAACCAACGGACATGTGTTCAAGCTATTTGATGGTGCAATCAGTTGGACGAGTAGAAGGCATTCATTCATTGCACTATCAACTACTGAAGTTGAATACATGGTAGCTACTCATGCATGTAAGGAAGTTGTCTAGTTGCAGAGATTGTGTTCATATGTTGGGTTTTGTCAACATGCTATTAGGTTGTATTATGATAGTCATAATGAAATATTCCTGGCTAAGAACCCAACATAACATTCAAATACAAAGCACATTGATGTTCAATACCATTTTGTAAAGGATATGGTGGAGAACTAGAAGGTGTTATTCGAAAAGGTAGACACAGTGTTATGCAACCAAGTCTCAGATATAGCATAAAAATAGCAAAAATAGACCATAAGAATGTAATCCACGCCTTAATAATAAAGAATTGAGATGAATAAAAATCCTCTTCAAGGGAGAAACCTCCTTACACAATGTAATAAGTACATAAGACAAGACAAGATACAATGATGACTAAAATGAAAAGGTCTCCTTCCTATATATAGGAGACAAAGGGGTACAATAACAACTAAAAGACCCGCTAATAGACCCAAGCCGACATCAATAATATGTAATGCACCATAATAAAGGGGGTAATGTGCCACTACAGAAAGGGGGTAATGTGCCATTATTTAGGGCTTAACATCCCCTTCAGACAAGTGTTTTCCTCAACGCTTGATTAGTTGTGGATGCTTCTATATGAAGGACTCATCTTCACATGTCGAATATTCCACTGGAAAGTTCTTCCATTTGATAAGGTACTCCGTAACAGAGTAATTTTTAGGGGAGAAATTTCGCCAATTGGCTATTTTTTGGGTTTTTTTTTCGAAAAATAAATTCGTTATCTGGTCATTTTTAGTCTCTAATATCACCTATATTTACATAAAATATGTTTTTTGTCATAATATTCGCCAAAATTTACACATTTCAGTAGTAAATTGCATGTTTCATATTTAATATTCACCTACCTATCTATATACATTTTTCTTTTCAATCCAAAATAATCGCCTATGATACTATACTTAAGTATAATCTTAGAATCCTTCAAAAATACCCTGCTCTGTAATAGCCCGATTTCGTAGTTGTTTAGTCCTTGTTTCAGTGATTTGTTAAGTTTCCAATATGACTCTTCCTTCTTCATCAATATCGGCAAATATTGTTTGAATTTGGATCTTGTCTCCTATTTCCTTATTTAAGCAAGAAACATGGAAAAATTGATGTACTCTTGAAGATGAAGGAATCTCCAATTTGTAAGCCATACTACCAATCTTCTACAACACTTTATAAGGAACATAATACTTGGGTGCTAATTTATTGTCCTTATTTAGTTGCTTGAGGTACATCTGCTTATAAGGTTCTAGCGTCAGAAATACCCAAAATCCCCTTCTTCGAAACTCCTTTCACTCTGATGTTGATCAGCTTGTTGTTTCATCCATGTTTTGTGACATAGCTACGTCAATGTCCTTAAGTATATGGAGAACTTCTTGTTGGTGTTCTGTGTGATCTTCCACGCCTTGAACTTTAGATTTTCCCTTTAAGGGAGATGTGATATATGGAGGCTGGTACCCATAAAGTGCCATAAATGGAGACATTTTTGATGATGTATGGAACGATGTATTGTACCACCATTCTGCCAAAGATAACCATTTCACCCAATGTGTTTGTTTATCAGATGCAAAGCAATGAAGATAGCCTTCCAAACATTTGTTCACTATCTCAATTTTCCCATCAGATTGAGGATGATAAGATGAACAGTGAGCCAATTGGGTACCCAAACAAGAAAATAATTTAGTCCAAATTTTTCCAATGAAAATTGGATCTCTATCGCTTACAATAAGCATTCGACCACGAACCTTTGAACATTATATTTAATACCTTCCTAAAAAAATTCCTTCTTGAACCTGTGGTAAGTTTTCAGGAATCCGTAGTTCCCACCTATAGGAGCGGTGTGTAATTCCAATAGGACCTTTTGTTTGAGTTGGGAGTCTTTGCATAAATATAAGCGATCCTTATACCATATTGAATCATTTTTCCACACAAAAGTATCTGATACATTGGGATCGTCTTGTCGCTTTTGAATAAGTGTCCACACGGATAGGTCATTTTTCCATTCTTCCCTTGCTGCTACTACCCAATCAGGTTTTAGAATGGAAATTACACAAAGTAATGCCCCTACATCTTCATCTTTTCTGGAAAGAGCATCTTCCACCACATTATGTTTCCCTTTTCGATAGATGATTTCAAAGTCATATCCCAACATCTTGGTTACCCATTTTTGTTGCTCTTCCGAAGATAATCTTTGTTCCAAGAATTATTTAAGACTATCATGATATGTTTTGACCTTGAAGTGTCTACCTATTAGGTAAGGACGTCGTTTCTTAAGAGCATGTAGAATTGCCAACATTTCCTTCCCATAAATGGGCTTATGTAACTGATTTCCCTTGATGAGATGACTTGTGAAAGAAAGCGGGTGTCCTTCTTGCATTAGAACATCACCAATCCCATTTATTGAAGCATCACATTCCACAATAAATGTTTTTGTGAAGTCTAGTGTGGCCAAAACAGGAGCTTTGCACATTGCCTCATTAAGTTGTTCAAAAGCTTGAGTTGCCTCTGGATTCCAAGAAAATGCATATTTATTGAATAATGTTGTTAGAGGTGCTACTATTCTTCCATAGTTCTGAACAAAGTTGCGGTAGTACCCTGATAGACCTAAGAGTCCTCGAAGATTCTTCAAGTTTTTGGGAATCAGTCAGTCCATCATGGCTTTAATTTTGTTGGGGTCTACCTGGACACCTTCCTGAGATTCCATATGACCCAAATATTCTACCTCCTTTACCCCAAAGAAACATTTGAGAGGTTTTGGATATAGTTGTTGCTCCTTTAGTAGTTGTAGTACCCAGTCAACATGTTGAACATGTTCTTCCCAAGACTTGCTATAGATTAGTATATCATCAAAGAATACAATAAAAAAAATTTCTAAGGAAAGGCTTGAAAATGGAATTCATCAAACCTTGAAATGTGGAAGGCGCATTCGTGAGACCAAATGGCATGACCAAAAATTCATAATGACCTTCATGAGTTCTTAATGTTTTTTTTGGAATGTCCTCCTCATTCTTCTAATATGGTGATATCCGGAATGGAGAACTAACTTTGTGAAGAAAACTGCTCCATGTAATTCATCTAACAATTCATCGATGACAGGAATTGGAAATTTATATTTAATGGTGATATTATTGAGCTCTCTATAATATGGACACATATGCCATGATCCATCCGGCTTGTGTGCCATTACCACTAGTGCATAATAATAACTTTGTCTAGGCCTAATTATGCCAACCTCTAACATTTCATCAACCATACGCTAAATTTCACTCTTTTTTCCATAGGGGTGTCTGTAAGGTCTAATGTTAGGAGGAACAATTCCCGGAATTAAGTGAATAACATGATCAAAATATCGAACAGGTGGAAGACCTTTTGGAATATCTTCAAATACCTTGGAATGCTTATCAATCACCTGGAGAAGGAGTATCCTTTGAATTTTGTATAAGATTGGCAATATTTTCCATTTGTCCCATCAATCCTTTCATGTTTTCTTCCATCTTATTAATCATATGTTTCATCAACCTCCCCTCTAAATTAACCAAATCAACTGCTTTCACAAATCCTTTAATCATCTCTTCCAACTGGGACACTCGAAAATATAGGTCTTCCCTTTCATCATATGTTGGGGATGACTCCTTGGGTGGTTTGAGTGGAGTGTGAGTTTTTACACTTCCTTTTGGTGGCAATATAAAAAATACAAATAGATATCACACCCTATGTTTCACCACAATTAGATCCTTCTACTCAAAGTTATTCAAATTTAAAATGGCGTGCATTTTTTCAAACCCTGATTGGAATACTGTTTTAGTTGAAACTAAGGTAAAATTAAAATTTCAAATCCTATGGGTTTGAAACTTCATCCTGTTGTAGACTTAGGTGTCTTATTTATGATTCCATGGATATGACCTAATTTTGATAATCGAATAGAAATTTATTGTGAATCTCCCAACACTTCTTATTTTTTGTCCTTTCAGAAGATCAAACTTGTACATAATGCCATGTGTCCAATATTTTGTATATGAGTTTGAAACTTATACCACATATACTGTGGTCTATACTCTTTCTGATGCAACTAGTCTCACTCAATTTTTACCTCACATTCCCCAGATATGACCTTTTTCCCTATAAAACCTATTTTAAACTAGTTTTTGGACTAGTAAAAAACCATAGATTCTAAGGCTAATATCTCCAAACCTGTGATGTCCCTGGACCTGAATTTTGGACCACATATAGTTCGGCCTGTTATAAAAGTTTTTTTTTAATATCACTATCCGAATCCTTGTAGAAAAAAATTTATAGTGAAAATTCCAAGATGAATCGTTTTGAAGAACCTAGTCCCGAGGAAAGAGCTCTGATACCAAATGTTATGCAACCAAATCCAAAATATAGCATAAAAATAATAGAAATAGACCATAAGAAATTAATCCATGCCTTAATAATAAATAACTGATATGAATAACAATCCTCTTCGAGGGAGAAACCTCCTTACACAATGTACTAAGTACATAAGACAAGACAAGATACAATTATGACTAAAATGAAAATGTATCCTTCCTATATATTGGAGACAAAGGGGTACAATAACAACTAATAGACCCAAGCCGATATCAATAATATGTAACGCACCATAATAAAGGGGGTAATGTGCCGCTACAAAGGGGGTAATGTGCCAATATTTAGGGCTTAACACACAGTGAAGAATGTTGCAGACTCATTGACCATGTCAATGAGCATAGAGAAGTTTTCCTGGCATACGGAAACAATGAGCTTGTCAACCATGCTAAAGTGAAATCAAGTTTTGAATCTCTTGTTTATGCAAAGAATACAACAAGGGGGAGAACGTTGGGAATGTTATATTCTTTGCATGTAAATTGACTGGCAAAGTCGATAGTCAACTGGAGTTAGAGGCGACAAATGGTGGAAGTTTGTTCGACTAATCAATCTAAATAGTTGTTTGGTCAAAGAAAAATGATTGGTTGACGGGGAAAGCTCAATGGACAATTGACCGAAGTTGACGAAGTCAATTCAATTGTAACAAAATAATTGAAAGTGGTTAGGAAGTTTTGGATTTTCATTAATGAGTAGTTGGTTGTACTGCATGTATAAATTAGTTGTAATGGCTATGAATGTAAGAGAGAAGTAGCGTATAGCATGATCATGTGATTTGTGGTCTAGAAAATCATGGTTGTTAACACATGTTATGAGTGTTTAATTAATAGATGAGTGAAAACTTATTCATTTACTAGTTTTCCCCCAGGAGAGGGGTTTCTAGCATAATTTATGTGTATTGTCTTGATGTGTTGTGTTACATTTTCTTATGTTTAATGTGTTTAACTATATGAATCAGTTTGCAAACCAATTATAATTGGTATTAGAACCAACATCTCTAGCTAAACATTTTATCTTGGTGGCATCATCTTTGTGTTTGTCTAGTTGTAGGGCCTTGACTTGGTTCTTGCTTTGAGTGTTATACAGGGTCCTCTATACGATGTGCAACATATCTTGAAATATTTGGACTTCATTGTTAAAGGTGAACCCTTGATGTCTCTTGGGTGCATACTTGACTCGCTTCTACTATTGTATGCTTGTATATGATTCATACGTTCTTTTCCATAGTGGTAATTCACCTTTATTCAAAGTGAACCCTTTGACTCCATATAATTTGTAATGTTGACCTTCCCAATTAAAATCCATGAACTATCCTTCAAGGTTTGTGGTATAAGTTCCCAACTACATCAACCATTCCGTGCCTAGAACCATATCCATTTCTTCGAGCGATAAAGTGTAGAGTCTTCTTTGTAGTTCTAGTTCATTTATTTGAACCAAGAACTTATGACATATTCCTACTTATTTGAATCTTTGTCCATCGGGGACAGTAACTATGAGGTCCTTGTTTAGGTACACAAAAAGGTTTAGTTGTTTATCAACATTGATGTCTATACAATTATGAGTACTACCTGAATGTACAAGCATCATCACACTTTGATTTTTTATAATTCCTTTAATATTTAAGGCTTGGATTGTGATTTCCTGACCATGGTTGCACATGGAGCTGTAAAATTGCTTTCCACTTTTATTGGAACTTGGATCTTATTAGTCTTCATGAGTTGAGGTGGAATATACCTTCTAGGTGTTTCTTGTGTTTGCTCCTTTCGAGGAATAGTTGCTTGTTTATATTCATCATTCTCATTCTCATTCGGTAGTATCCATGATATTGTTACCAGTGTTACTTTTGGTGGTGTTTTTTCATGGCCATAATCTAAATTGTCTGCTACCATGATTTCCTTTTCTACGGTTGAGACATTCATACTTACTGGTAGATGTTTGTAGTTAACTAGTTTGATTGTTGACTCATCTCTTCTTTCAATGGGTTGGCCAATTCCTTCTCTATTCTCATTAATTAGGTTCATTGTTTCATCCCTATCATCATTTCTTAATATTAATAGGGTTCTCCATTGAGTCTCAGACTCTTCCTTTATCTTGCTAAGACACTCTCTAAATATTTTAAACATCTCTTATGTTATCTTATTAGCACTCTCTCTAAATGTTTTAGATATCTCTTCTATTAATTTCTCGTAACAATAAACATGTGCTTCTTTATAATCACCCATTTTAATAGTGGGCCTACTTTAATTTTTTCCTTTATATATAATTCATATATATTTATTTATTTATTTTGAAAGGTAATCAAAGGGAAAAAATGAAGGTTTTTAATTTAAATGTTCAAAACCGTATCTTATAAACCAAGTCAAATTAACTTGACTTATAACCAACCCAACTTGACTTAATAATTTTAAAGGGGTGTGTACGGAAGGGTGTACAGAAAGGTGTAGCTCCAGAATTATTAGAGATGCAACATACAAATTAAATTAAAATGGAAGCTGGGAGATGAATGTATGGACGGATTCGTATGGATGCAAAACATACGACCGATTAGAAAATTGTATTGTAGAGAAATAACAATGTGTACAATGGCAAGCACATGGAAGGATAGTGGAAAAGGTGGGGATGAATGTACAAAATGTATAGTTTGTAGAAAAAAACATATGGACAAATGTACAGATTGATTGAATTGCTTAACTATTCAAAAATGCGGTTGTATGGAGAGAATGATCATTGAAGAGTATAAACAAAATGATGTAGAGTTGTGTACAACTTGCTAATTAACTATTATGTATGGAACAATGGAGTCAATGCGGTATTTTACACACAATTTGCCAAAGATTTGGCTCAGATACCAATGTAAGAAATAGTTCTTGTTTCTTTGAGAGACGATTTTCTACAATGTATCAAAATATATTGAATAATAAATTACTGATAGAATGATATGAATACAATGAGCCTCGTGACGGTGTACTTATACGTATTGAATAGTAATGAGGTGAAGAGGCATGTACTTTGACTTTTCATTTAGCATAATTAATATTGTTTACTACTACTATTACTATTATTATTTTGATATTTATATTTATGTTTGTTACAACATGCCATTAGTGCCTATTTTAATGCCATATTTTATTTTTAATAATTTGGCACTACTTCTCAACGCTAAAATCGACATCAAATGACATTTCAAAATAGCATTGGGTTTAGCTTCCTTTTTAGCAATAGGTTTACCTTCATTTTTAGTGCCAGACTTTGAGCCAAATATCTGTAGATTAAAATTCACAGAAATAAAAATAGAAAATAGTAAAAAAAATGAATTGAAAACATGGCAAATGAATGTTGGGATTTGAACCCAGATCATTTGCAAAAAGACAAGATCTCTACTTGAATTACATTCCTACAAAAATATGCCATTAAAAGTGTAGGTGTAAACCAGAACTAGACTAAGCTAGTGCAAATTATAATTTACAAAAGTAGAATAGGAAAATGGAAGAAAATGAAAACCTAAATGGAAAACGGTAATGGAATTATGGGATTTGAACCTAGATAACTTGCCAAAAGGAAACAACTCTACTTGAGCTACATTACCACAAAAATCCCCCATTAGAAATGCAAATTTGAATTGAAATTAGCCTAGCCTATGCATGCAAACAAGTGAATAATGTAGATCTTAGATAAATATCAACATTTAATAGAAAGGGAAAACTAAGTAATAAGAGATATATGGGTGCCAAGATTTAAAAATAGATCTTTTTATAGGAATGAAAGGTCCTTCCTTAGGCCACACCCATGAACTAAATTTGTACATTAAGCAAAACCCCAAAATGTCTTTTTTTTCTTCTTTCTCCATTGAACCCACAACAACAAAACAACAAGAAACATTAACAAATCAAAAGAGGAAGGAAGGAGGAGAAGGAAAGGAGAATCCATTACCTTCTTCATGAAGGTTCCTCCATTAAACCCTAGCCTCCATGCATGAAAGCTAAACCTGCAACGGCAAAAGAACAATAAACATTAGCAAATCAATAAAGTAAAATAGGAAGGAAGAAAGGAGGAGAAGGGATGGGAGAAGTCGTTACCTTTATTATGGAGATTCTTCCATGAAACCTTAGCCTCCATGCATGAAACCATACACTTGCAACAATAAAAACACAATACAAATTAGCAAATCAATAAAAGAAAATTAAAGTAAAAGAGGAACAAGGGAGGAGAAAGCAAGGGATAATCCATTACCTTCCTCGTGGAGGTTCCTCCATGAAACTAAAACCCAAGTCCCCATGAGAATGAAACCCTAAGGGAAAAAGGAGAAAGGGGGCAGAAGGGATGAGAGAAAGAAAGTAAATGGGAAAATAATGAAAGAGAAGGTATTGAGGGTTTTTTATGAGGGAAAATAAGAGATTGTAATTAAAATAATAGAAATTCCCTCACATTCATGAGGATTGAGACAAGTCACTTATTTTCAGCCCTTAATATGTCTTAAATTTTGTGTTGAAAAGTTTTCCCTCCTTTTATTTGGTTACTCAAGAAACTTGGCACGAAAGTCAAAGCTAAAAAGGAAACTAAATTCAACACTAAAAAGGAAACTATCCCTACCGCTAAAGCTGGCACTATTAATGTCAATTTTAGCTAAAGTAGATGTTGAAAAAGAAGCTAAACTTGATGCTAAAAGAGAATCTAAAGTTCACGCTAAAAAGAAATATATTCCTAACTATAAATTTGACGCTAATATCATCAATCTTTGCACCAATTTTAGTGCCAACCTATGAAATAACATCGATTTTAAAAAAAACCAAAAAAATGTAAAAAGTTTAATGGAAGCTAAAAAGGATAATAATCACGGGGTTTTTTGTAGTTATTGTCTTTAATCCTGCATTTGTCTTCCCAACCAAAAAACAATCTTATTAATGATTCAAATTGTAACATGAATCACCATGAAATGTTATAGTGACATGACATCAATTTGGTGCTTTAGGAATAGACATGGCATACCCTATAATCAACTAGCATTTAAACAAGTGTAAATCATTTGGAATAATTAGACAACGTGAACCCTAATAATAAAACAAGAGCCACGTGGTGGCAATGTCCCTGACATTGTCACTTTCTCTATTTACAAAAAGTTGTAAGGAGGAGCTATTTGCTTGGAGTTGTGGATAGTCGATGGAGGTCAAATAAAAAACCATCATTGTTGGTGCATTTCTAAGACATTCTTTGATGAAAGTTGTACTATGTGAGTTATATTACCACATCTTGCATTATTTCTATCCATGCCACCAATGGTTTTCAAATTGAATAATAGTAATAGTGTTCTGAGCTTTTGACCTCTGTTATCCATTAAACTTCCAACGAAGAAATGGATTGGTATGAAGTTAATGAGGAATTGGGAGATGGCACTCATGGGACAATGCACAAAGCAAAGCAAATCAAATTGGAAAAGATTATAACTATGTGTTCATTGCAACCAAATAAGCGATAATTGCACAATATTAGTTGGTCAGCAATTGATAAAATTCAAAAAAAAACGATAAGAAAAGTTTGTGCCTTTCCATGAATGATTAAGAAATTAGCTCCAATTCTAATAATCATAAATTTCACAAGATAATAAAAAAAACTAAAACAATGAAGGACAATTTATTATGTCAACGTCATTAATAAATTTAAGATGGATGCATAAATGTTTGGGCACTTTAATGTCAGGTTGGTTGTTTTGGGAAGCTTCACATATAAAGGCAAGGAGTTTTCTAGACAAAGGTTTGTTCATTTTCTGATTTAATTACAAAAGTAAGGAAACTTTTCCTTTTTTTTGCCCATGTTTATTAGCATGATGATATAATTTTATGAAGATATTTTATATGCATATAATATGGCAAAAGAATAGGAATATTCAAGGAAGGAATTGTCTAAGCCTTTTGAAGCTCAAGCTTGTGCAAAATATTGTCACCAAAAACCAAAATGGGGAAGAAGATGCATGAGAGAAGATTATGTAAATCCTTTCCAATAGTAAAGCAACAAAAGAGAGTAGGACTCATGTTGATCCACCATCTAAATTGATGAAGGAAAGGGACACAATTTTGTAGACCAGGAAATTGAAAAATCTATTACTATACAATTTAGTAATATTAAAAAAATTGTACTATAGCTATGTTTATAAAATTTAATAAACAATTTTAAATTTGTTTGCTTTGTAAGACCATAATCAATGTTTGTTTACTTTGGACTGTATAATATAAAGAAAGATTGACATACTACACATTATAAAATCATAAATAGAATCTGTTAAAAATAAGTCATTCTTTTAATAAGATTTAAATATAATTAAAACTATAAAACATAGTTTTAAGAATGATAAAACTTGGACATTAGCTTAGAATTGTTTGGAAGTTTCAAAAAATGAAAAGTTAAAATTTAAAGAGTGAATAATTGTTATGTCATTGTTACAAAAATGAGCCCATAATATTAATATTTAATGATCTATCCTCCTCGTAAGAAATTGAAGGAGTTTTAAAAAATAAAAAATTAAGGTTTTACAGAGTGAATAATTGTTATGTCATTGGTACAAAAATGAGCCCATAATATTAATATTTAATGATCTATCCTCCTTGTGAGAAATTGAGTGTCAACCAAGAAAGGATACTCAAATGGATGAAGAGTAATTTCTCAAATAAAATATGTATATTTGTATGTATATTTTATCTAATTCTCTTCATTAGCTTTTAAAGAGATAACCTAGACAAATCTTAATAACGATTTATAGATGTATCTATATGATCATAATTTTTAAAATTACCATAACCTAAACTATAAACAAACTAAAAATTTAAATTTAAATTTAACTAATACTAAAATCTGTTTTAGATTATAGATTGTGTTAATTTTAAACATAAAAGTTTAGAATTTGAATATATATAATAACTTAAAATCTATAACAAATTAAAAATTATCATAATCATAATCTAAATATAAATTTAATAATACTAAGAAAATAGGTATGATAATTTTTAATTTATTATAAAGTTTAGATTATGATAAATTTAAATATCGATACATAGCCATTGCATTTTTAATATGTTATAGAGTTTAGATATAATAAATTTAAATATACATACATTAAAAAGATCAATTTTTAAAATTATAAATTTTATCATAATTATAAATTTTTTTAATAAATTTTAAATAAATAAAAAAATAAACTACTTTAAAAAATAATAAAAATATAAATTTTATTAATACTAAAATCTTTTATATATATATATATATAATTCCAAATGAATATTTCATCATATATAATTAAGTTCTTTTCAAAAACTTCTAAATAAAATTTTTATATCATTTAAAAAGAATGACTCTATACCATATAACTTTTCATATAATTAGGATAATTTAAAACATCAACATTCCTAACATTAAAAATAAAATAAACCAAAATATAACATATATTAACTCTAAAACTTTTCAAAATAAAATTTCAATGTCCGACCATGTCAAAAATTCTTCTAATGTATAAACTCGATACATAATCAATATTATTTTGTAACAAAAGAATACTCTTTCATCACATGGATAGACTTTAGCACTTCTTTCATCACATGAATAGACTTTAGCACTTTGAAATGACGAGTCTATCTTTTATCACATGAATAGACTTGAGCACTTTAAAACGACTTTGTATATCTATTTATATACTAACCGGTAGATATTTAACATACATAAAGCATCTATATTGAAGGAACCAATGGATCACATATAGAAAAGAACAAACGGTTTACTAAAATCTTTCTAAATGATTTTTTTTAAAATTTAAATAGACTCAAAATTTCATAGAAATATTGTTCCGCAAGATGGATTATTATAATTCACAGATCGATTCTCTACTCAGTAAAATTTAGAAGAACCAGGAGTAATAATTACAGCTATTGACCGTTCGGAAATAAATTTCACTCAACCTGAATGACAAAACACTGATAGAAACAAAAATATTGACTACAGAAAACAAAGTAGCGGCTGGCTCAGCATTCTGTCAGGCAATAACTCACTCAATTACCAACATAAATGACGAAAATTAACTGGCTCGGCATATAACTATGATTCAACAAAGCTCGCATGACTAACGTGGACAAAGGAAGGCATTTAAGATAGCGATTCTGTTTAATCTAGGGAAGGACACCTGCTGGAAGCAGATCTCACCAGTTGGAAAAGGAGATGCCAAGTGTGGAAACATTGATATAAGGTTTTATACAGAAGCATCATACTCCAGAACAAAATAAAGAAAATTGGTTGAGTTTACTGCCTAAAGAAAATTGGTTGAGTTTCTCTGTAAATCCGCATTACGAATAAACTGCCCTACATCCGCATTACGAGTAAACTGGCCTGCTTTGGTAGAAGGACGACCCGTTCTGAGCGCGGGAGGACAATCTGCAAGGAGATAGCTCTGAAGATTACAGTACGCAAGAGCAATAAATGACCCGTTTACGTGTTACAGCTATTATTTTCCAGCATTAAACCCCGCTGCAGACACCATACTGCACCCAGCAGAGACACCAGACGGATGACGCAATAGCGCCGCCGCGTCCTAGGGCACACAGCCCTAGGACAACGTCACCTTGTATTGACCAATAAAACAACGCTTTTAAAAATTACAAATAAATAAATATTATTCAAACTATATTTTAACTTTATGCAAATACAAAAATCAAAATTTATAGTCTAGATTAATCCATCTAACCAATTCATATATGTCAGGGACATAAAAATTAGCAATTGAGAGTTATGAGTGGATGTCAAAATAATTACTCTAGATCCACAACTAACATCATTGATACTTTTCATATATTGGTGCTACACCACATGATTGAAGAAAAATGATGTGATGGTGGAAAGATTGGTGAACTAAAGATGGTGAATTGACACCTTCTCAAAATTATATCTATGGTTATTGTTGTTGTTTTTAATTTTCATTTCATAATTTTAGATTAGTCTAGCTTATATGACAAATGTGATGTGGTATATATGATTTATTATTTTATAATTTTTTCAAAGACTTATTTTTGGATCCAATTTCCTCTAACAAAAACCTAAGTTAAAACTTTTGTTATTGATAATAAATATTTTTACGAAGGTTTTAATGGATTTTCACAATATAATTAAACATTTTGGGTGGTTGGAGATTCTATATTTAAAGGAGGTTTTTTTTATCAATGTGCTTATATTGATAATGTGCACCAATGCACCCGTAAGGGTGTAGACCAGCTGGCAAAGCCTGTGCAATCCTTGTAATAGGTCGCTAGTTCAAACCCCGGATAACCCATGTGCCAATGTGGCGAGATTGGTGGTTGCACCTAGGGGTATAGTGGTTGTGGATGGGATTGGACCCCTGGACCTCGTGTCATGCGAGTACCAGCCCCATCACAGTTGTCGATTCCCCTAATACAAAAAAAATATAATGCTCACTAGTGCACCAAATATATATCATATGCACTAGTGCATCAATATTTGATACGCACTAGTAGTTTAAAAATGTATAATGCACATCAATGTGTATTATATACTTTTAAATCCTCAATGCATATTTTAGATATTGAAAGAACCTATGCACTTATGTCGATAATACACATCGATGTGCCAATAATAAATAAGCACCGAGGCTCTAAATTATATATAATACACATCAATGTGTATTATATATTTTTGAAACGTCAATGCATGTCTTGTATAATGAAATTACTAGTGCACATTACATATATAAAACCATTGGTATGTATATTTCCTTATGCATCCTTATGTCTTGTAATGGTTGCAATAACAATAATGGCAATGTAAATAGTACCATTAAAAAATAGCGGTGCTTTTGTTGTCCTTAGGAGCACCAATACTTTATTACAATTATTCATAACAATGCATAAATATGCAGTGAATTGTGTCGTTGTGTTTTGTCAATTCTGGAATAACTCCAAGCTGAATGATTTGCATTGAACATGAATCATTGATTTATACATGGTGTGGTTACCTTTAGTTTCATATTCCAAATGTATGTTTCTCATTATCCCATGACTCTTCATATTCCCTACAGCTAAATATTTACAATATTTGCATTTTCACCATATTCCCATAGGATTAGGTTCCCAACATTCCCCCCTTAATATGAATGGGTGTTCGTGAGTCCAAGCATAATTCTAAACTTCTCTATCTTTTATCTTCCAAGAGCTTTGGTGAATATGTTTGCAATTTTCTCATTTGTGGACCAATATCTCCAATTAATTGTCTTTGCTTCTACATGACATCAAATTAGATGGTACTTTGTGTGGATGAGCTTCCTTCGATCATGGAATCTAGGATTCTTGGCCAACTTGATTGTAAAAGTATTATCAATTAGTAGAGAAGTATAATTCACTTGTTTCTCTTGCAAATATTCAAGTGTTTTCATGAGCCACATAATATCCTTTGTTGCTTTTGGTCCAACCACATATTCTACCTTTGTTGTGGAATCTGTTGGAATAATCTATTTGAGTGATATCTAGGAGATAGATGCAAATCTGAGACTCGTGAGGTGGCCTTATGCAGACACTCCATTCTATATGTTTCCATCAAATTCTAAATCAGAATATCCAATCAATTTGAAGTCATCCACCTTAGAATATTTGAGTCCAAAATCTTAAGTCCCCTACAAGTATTTTAGGACTCTTTTTGCAGTAGACCAATGTCCTTCAAAAGGTTTTTGCATGAAATGGGAAAGGATCCCAACATCAAATTAAATATTTGTTCTGGTGGTGGTAAGGCAGATAAGACTCCTCACAAACTTCATGTACTTGGTTGCATCCTCAAATTCATTCCCTTCTCTTGATGTGAGCTTTAGGTTCTATTCCATTAGGGTAGAGAGGGGATTACTCTCTGCCATGCCAAACTTGTTAAAAAATTATACAATGTACTTCTTATGGGACATGAATATGGACTTTCAATTCTAGGTCACTTTAATTCGCAAGTAGTAGTGAAGATGTCCCAAAAATGTCATCTCAAATCCTTTCTTCAATTCTTTCTTTATGGATGCAATTTAGATTTGATTATTCCCTGCCATCAATAGATCGTCTACATACACTGCAAGATATACAAAAAATATTCCAATTCTATTTACAAATGGTGTTGCATCATCAAGATTAAAGTGTTTGAAATTTAATTTTAGAAGAAGCTCAGTTAGATTTTCATAGCATGTGTGAAGTGCTTGTTTCAGGCCATACAATGACTTAATGAGTTTATATACTTTATGTTCTTGTCCATAAAGGCATTCTCTTTCAAGTCTCCATTCAAGAAAGCAGTTTTCACATCCATTTGATGAAATTTCCACCCATTTTATGTAGCCAAAGACAATAGAGTGTGGATGGTATCCCATTTTGTTGTGGGGGAGAAAGTCTTATCATGGTCAATGCCTTATTTTTGTGAAAAACCTTTTGCAACAAGCCTTGCCTTATATTTGTCTATTGAGCCATCTAATTTGTACTTGTTCTTGTAGACTCACTTGCAACCAATTGGTTTGGTTCCAAATAGAGAGTCCACGAACTTCCATGTCCCATTCGATATGAGAGAAACATATTCATTTTGCATGGCTTATTTCCATTCATCACGAACAACAAATTATTCAAAGGAATTTGGTTCAAGGTTAGAAGATAAATTCAATTCACAGTCATATTAAACATCCATACCTTCTGCATATACGGAATATGAATTATCTACATCTCCTCCATATTCATGGCTTATCGAATTTCTAGTTCTTGTCTATCCGACTTCATCAGGATCGACACTTTCAAGTTCTTTGTGACCCACTTTGGAACTGTTTGTGAGGTTATAGGTTGCTCAAGTTGTGGTGCTTCATTCTCTTCATGATTCAATCTTCCAATCCTCTCAATCACATCATCCAATTGAACCTCTTGTTTTGGTGAAGTGGTAGGAACTTCTTCATGAGGGGGATATTGTGTTTAAAAAGGAGATTCCAAAGATTGACCCAATATAGGGATCCCCCCTTAGAGATTTGGAATCTCATTATCAAATTCTTGAAATTTCTTTACATGGGTAAACTTATATAGGCGATCAAGCTGCCTCTCAATAGCCTTGTGATTTTATTCATTTCAAGAAAAATGACATCTCTAGAAAGTATACAATTTTTGTTTACCTCATCGTAAAGACAATATGCCTTGGTGTTGTTTGAGCACCCCAATAAAATGCACTTTTGACTCCTTGCACCGAGCTTGTTTTTTTGTTCCTTTGGAATTAAGGCATAATAGGTGGAACCAAGACCCTGAGATGCCTCATTGAAGGCATGAAACTATACCATATTTCATATGGTGACTTGTTTCCAAGAGCATGAGTTGGAATTTTGTTTCTCAAATAAACTACACATAAAACTACATCACCCCAAAACATCAATTTCACCGATTCTTGAAAAATAGCATGGAGCATACCATATTCAAGAGTATCCTGTTCATTATTTATGCTACACCATTCTATTGAAGGTTTTATGGAACAATTGTTTAATGCATAATCCCATATTGATGAATATAGTTTTCAAAATCATTAGAGGTATATTCGTTTCCTTTATTAGTATGAAGAGTGCCAATGTGAGATTGTGCTTCATTTTCAATCCATACATAAAAAAAATTAAATGTTTCACATGCCTCATATTTTTTCTTTAGTAAATAGACCCAACAAATACTGGTGTAATCATCAACAAAAGTCATGAGATATTTATTACCATTTGCAAAAGCAATAGGCATGAGGCCACACACGTCAAAGTGTATCTACTCTAGTTTTCTACATGCTCTCGAATTTGACTCATGGAAATGATGCTTACTATGTTTGCCAATAATACAAGCATCACATTGTTTCAACTTCTTTGGAATGATGAGAAAACCAAAAACACCATTCTTTTTCAATATTATGAGACTATTATAATTAATGTGTCCATATCTAGCATGTCATAGGAGACTAAATGAAAATGCACCTTCTTCATGATGAGAGGCAGGAAAAATTCTATGATCTTGTAGATGTTCCTTTCAAATTCAACAACTTCTCATCTTCATATCCGGTCATGATAACTTGGTTGTTAGAGGATATTCTTATCTCAACTCTCCCATGGAACATGTGGATGGAATGACCTTGTTGTCAAATGTGCACAAGGTACAACAATTTTCTCTACAACTTTGGAAGATAGAGAACATTATGCAACAAAAAGTCAGGGAATCCAGGAAATTTGTGCCTGATGGTACCAATTCCCTTTGGTATGAGGCTGGACTTATCTACAAAATATAGTGCACCATCTACATCACCATTCAATTCTTCCAAGAAATATATTTTAAATTTCATGTGGTAGTTGCACCAGTATCAAGTAGCTAAGTATCTCTCCAATATGCAAATGAAGTGTTAACATAACTTCATTTATTCTAACATTACAATGTGCAACAATAAAGTGAACAAATCTAGTAGCTTTACATTTGTCTTCTTTCTTCTAGTTATGCTTATCCTTGATCATCTTCCATGGATCCCAACAATGTTTTGCATCATGTCCAGTCTTTCCACATCAGCCATAGTGAATATCAGGTCTCTTGTTGTGATTGTTTCTACCCCCCCTACCTATGAAATTCTTTCTTCCACATCCTCTCTTGTTTCTTTCTCTTTTGGAAGAAACATTTGATTGATTCTTCCTTTTATGGGGAGGTACAACGCCTCTCTAGTGGGATGAATTGTCTTATTTCCGAAGTATTTCTCTCTTTATGTAATCTTCTCCACCATGGTGTCAAAATTGAGGTGTTTCATGTTACCACTAGCTTGAGGTGATTCAATATAATGTGAATATGAGGGGTAGAGGAGCTTGATGAAGCCGGTGAGATAAATTTCTATCTTCAAACCAATAGAATAAATGTCATGCATGATTGCTCTGATCTTAGATGTTGCAGTCATGGGATCATTGTCCTTCACCTCTAGGTTGAAGAGCCTCAACAGTAACTGAATTAAATCCAACTCTGAATGTGAGTCATACAAATCCTTTAACTTCTTCAAAGCATCATAAGAAGTTTTAACATGTGTTATATGCTAACTCACCTCTTCACTTACTATAACAACAATTAGTGCACATGCCTTCTTGTCTCTACTCTTCCATATGGAAATCTCTTTGTCTATTGAGGTTGTTTAGGTGAAATAAATGTAGCACCATCCACTCTATTAACAATTTATCCCCCACAAATGTTGTCCCATAGGTCATTGAGGATCAAAGTGTGCTTGATCTTCCTTGACCACACTGGGTAGTTGTATTTTCCGTTGAGCAAAACTCCAACAATAGAATCCAAAGAATGCATTTTGACATTACAAGCCTCTACAATGAAAAACACAGTCTCTACAATAGCTACAAGTTCTAGAAACAACTCAACACTAGGATATAGTTTAAGCAATACAAGGTGCAAGTCTAAGTCTCTACAAATAGTTTACAATACAATTATTTCTAAGTACAATAACAATTCTAGAAATAAAAATAAAGCTTTCTATGACAACATATGCCAACTTACAAATGAGGTTAAAAACTCAAAATATTATGGGGCCAATCTTAAAACATTTAAAGCATGGTAGAAGTAACATTTAATACATAGTACCCTTCAATACATAGTCAGGCCTTCAATAACTATTAGTATATTAAAAAAACACAGTCTTTAAAAATGCAGTTTTGAATGCTTTTAATGCACAATATGTAAAAAAATAATAGGCAATTTTTAAGGTAATACCACAATGGTTTTTACAGGAATACCACTCTAGTTTTTATAGTAATACCACACGAACATAGCCTCGTGCTCATTAATGAGGCGAGATAAACTGGCATGGATGGGATGAAGATGATCAAGAGAAGCATCAACAACATCAATGACACTTTTTTGAGCTTCTTGAGCCTCTTTTTACATTGTTCTTACTCCTGCATAACTGGTAACACCTCTAGATGGGAGAACTCACAATGCCATTGTTGTGTTAACGAGAGACACAAACTAATGCAGTTAGAGATGCACATACTTTATTTGTCTACTTTGTTTTTAGCATCTTGACCCTCATTTTACATTATTCTTCTTGTGGCTTGTAAGATGGGGGTAGTTTGAGATGTTCGATAGTGCCTTTCTGTAGGATTTTCTCTTGATTGATTTCAGCCTTTCTGCAATATGATTTGGTTAAAAAGAAAAAAAATGAAAATCTGTGGCGATTGATCCCTCCTTCAGCCCCGCACTTGGCTAAAATGGATCATAGATTTGCAAAGGAGGAATGAGGTTTCGAACTTGGAATTCCCTGGAGGTTTTAGACTTAAATAAAATGAAAAAAAAGTGTGAAGGAAATACATTGGTCGTAGGTCATGGATGCGAAGGTTGAGAAACATGCATAGGTCATGGATAGGATTTATGGGATGTGTGCAGGAGTAATATACAAAGAGGAGGCGTGGAGAGAGGGAATCAAGACGACAAGTGAGCTGAGAGGAGGCTTCACCCACAAGTGAGGAGGCACACAAATGGACAGGACTGTATGAATTTGAGACAAAACTACTTATGTTATAAGTGGGTATGAGCAAAAGAGGCAGAGAATATGCCAGAAATATAAGAAACACAATGGCCATTTTGAGGAGGAAAAGGGTAGACTATAAGCACTCATGGAGTTATGACAAAACCTAAGCCCTAATACCACTGTCAAGTTTGGAACAAATCCAAGCTAAATGATTTCCATTGAACGGGAATCATTGATTTACACAAGATGTAGCGACCTTTGGTTTCATATTCCAAAGGTATGTTTATAATTCTCTTATGACTCTTCATATTCCCTATAGCTAAATATTTACAATATCTACATTTTCACCATAATCTCATAGGATTAGGTTCCAACACGTTTAAATGGATACAATGCAACTTTATGTTTCAATGCTAAAGTTTTTGATGTTGAGAGTATGCAAATGAAGCTTCTTGTTTTTTGTTTAATTAAATTAATCAGTAGAAAATAAAATATTTTTTATAATAATACAAATTTTATAATTTAATTATTTTGTTTAGATATAATCATTGCATTAATGTGTTGAATCATTTAAACAAATATACCGGTTCAATACATCTTTGTTCATTGTAACAATATAAAATATATTTAATCACCACCATAACACTTTATGGCAATAGACAATGCAATAGAATACAAAATTCATTTTATTATATACGGAGAAGAGACCCTTCCTCATACGAAATGGACCAACCTAAAGATCAATGATACTCAAAATTCAATAATTAATTGGTACAATTAATGGTAACGTGTCATCATCCAGTTGGGACAATGTATCCACATTAAATAAAATGCCAATAATTTTCATAGACAACCATTCCAAAATATACAACTTGTAACATTCAATTTCAATGATTATAATTCATCACTCGAACTACTGTCATTGTTCGAGTTGCCTACATGCCTCATTTCTTTATCACTTGTAGGGGATATTGTACTTGTGTTATTTGGAATCTTTTGTTGATTGGCTTGATTTTGACATTATGTCTCACGTTTACATCTACAAACATAGAAATAAAATGTAACGAGTATATCTACATTTATAATATAATATACATGATTGTGTAAATACAAAAAAGTATGCCATAGCGGAAAACGTTTCATAAACAATACACATTCTTTGAAACCATGCTTCATATCGTTTTTCAATATATATATATATATATATATATATATTGTTGGATCCACTCCCTAACTTTTTCCCTACGAGTTTTATATGCCATGACAAAACATAGATAGGATTAAAGGTTTCTTGTTGTTCCATTAATTATAAAATAAGGGAAGCAAAACAATATGGCTACTTATAATTTGTTCAATTAACCCTTATACTCCAACATACATTCACAACCCAACTTAATCCAATGTCAATCAAATGTTTGGATGACTCTTATTTGTATGTGAGAACATGTTAGAAGACATTTATGGACAATTATAAATTAATAAAAATATAAACATCATAACAACTATGAAATCTAAAGTGAAGAAAACACAAATACTAGCAAGCTTTGCAATCAACGTTTTGTGCCCTGTCATCATGTTTTATGTGTTGAATTGTTTTCATTTTGTTTTCTTTCTTGCAATAACAAAACAATTGAAAATTGGTATTTCATGTGATAATTAAATTTGCATTAGTCTAAATGTTATACAATTTGGACCTTTTTTGGCTATCATCATTAGAAACTGGCTACAAAATCTTTGATCAAATTGTAATTTTTCATTGTTGAAATTGCATTTTTCAATGCATAAATGAATCCATCGCTCTCAAACACCCCTATTACACCCTGATTGTGCAATATCAACAATTAATATATGCAATGCCAACAACTCTTCTAAATTTTAGTTGGATTTTGGACAAAAATGATCTGAAATATGTGATCCGAAGATATACAAATCATGGGATGTTTAGACTATTACAAGAAATCTTGTTTACATATGTTTGATGTTTGATGCACCTATTATTGATATAACTATTGGCCCATATTTGTCGTTAAACCAAAAGGTTGACATATTAGTTTCTGATACAACTGCCAGAGTTAACGGATCCAAGGGAGGTTGTTAAACCATGTCATGATTCCCGAAGGAGGTTTTGATCACCAAGTCAACAATCTCCCCCTTAGCACCGACTGAGATACTTGGCACCAACCGAGCAAACTCGAACTTGCGACTTTTTGGCTCTGATACCAGTTGTTGTCCCATGTTTGTTGTTAAACCAAAAGACCGGCTTATTAGTTTCTGATGCAACCGCCAGAGTTAACAGATCCACAGGAGGATGTTAAACCATGTCATGGTTCCCAAAGGAGGTGTTGACCACCAAGTCAACAATAACTCACACAAATTAAACTCATTTCTACAATAAATTTGATATATAAAAAGAGTAATAATCATTCATTTAATAACCAATGGACAATAACACTACCACTCCTACCATATAACATAATATTATATCAAAATATTAACATTGTTTTACATAACAATAATTTATATACATCACCCACTATTATCCTTTATATGTTTTTACCATCTTTCCAAAAATAACGGAGTAAGCTAAAAACTAGACGATTTGCATCGATTATCCGACGATTTTTCCAACCAAAATCTAGCATGAATTGTTGAAATGACAGTTTCAGATTGTCGGAATTGCATAATCGGGGTGCCCCAAGGGCAATTACGGGTGTTGAATCCATTTTTGCAAACAAAATTGCAATTTAAGCGATCAAAATCGCAATTTCAACAAATAATCAAATTGCCAGATTCCAACAAAACTCAATCAAAAGTTGCAAATCATCTAATTTTTATCTTACTCCGAAAATAACACTTCCTCATTAATATATATGGTTAAGTAACCTTCAAACTTAAAAGAAATGCATTTGGTCACTTGAAATTAAATATTTTTTCTGTCTCTTATTCCACAAAATTATGTAGAACCAAACAACTTTTTGATATACCATATACATATACATATATATATATATATATAAAGTGAGCTAAATGAAATATAAGTTAACAACTTGATAGTTTTCATCCACTCATGCCTTAACAATATTTTGTGGTGCTCCACTTAGCAATACCTCCCTTGGTAAAAAGTTTCATAGCTCCTCCTTTTATCCCAAATAGGAAAGTGATGCCTCACTTTTGAATGAAGTTGTCAGTAGTACATACAAAACTAATCTCATATCCGTTCATTGGTTAGTTCAGAGACTCTGCCATTCCATGGGATCATATACACTGGCATCAGTTGTAACAGACCCTACCATACCACACACTACCACACCACACAGTGCATTGATTAGAACAGAGATACATGTCACTAGAGAACGTGTTTAGGGGTCACATTATAAACAACCCCACTTTACACACTTTGGAGAAGGTCTCTATCTTTCTTGGGCATTTAATGAAAAACGTGAATTGTACTTTCGAGTAAATTGCTTTGCAGCGCAATCAATAACCCACTTCTGAGAGAGGCAGAGGCAGTGGTCCGACTAACTTTGGAAAAGGCAGTAACACCATCCCACATTTCTTATGCTATTTAAATTCCATTTCATTTATAACTAATTTAAGATTTTGCAAAAAAAACTAAATTTAATTTAATAATAATAATTTATTTTTCCTTTTTCAATTCGCTATCTTCAATCTATCAAATTTAAGAAAAAAAAAAAAAAATTTAAATATCAAATCAACTTTTTTCAATTTATCAAATTTACAAACATTTAAATTTTTAAATATCAAATCAACTTTTTTCAATTTATCAAATTTACAAAAAATTTAAATTTTTAAATATCAAATCAACTTTTTTAACATAACTAAATGATATTAATTTTTAAATATTAAAAAAATTATGCATATTAATTAATTATTTATTATTATTATTAATCTTTACATTAAAATAATTTTATAATATCTTTACTAAGTATATGACAATATTTAATTTAGATTTCCCTTATGTAAACACAAATACCCCAAAGCAACTATTAATACTTCTTATGACACAAATACCCCAAAGCAACTATTAATACTTCTTATGACACAAATAAGAATACCATGACAATATCATATCACCTAAGTTGTAATTTTTTTGTTTTCACCAATGCACTAGTTAGTTACAAGATTTGTGATTTTAATATTTAAGTTATAATTTTTTTATTTTCACCAATGCACTAGTTAGTTACAAGATTTGTGATTTTAATATTTTTATTTCTTTTACTTTTCGGTAAAAATTATAAGAAAAGTTATGATTTATATTTTAAAATATCATAATTATTGTATTATTCATTGTATTATAAATATTATAATCGTTAATAAAAATCCAAAGTTTTACACTCATTTACCTTTATATATATATATATATAACTCATAGTAATAATTTTTAATAATAATCATTCATTATTCAATATTTTCTAATATAATTGCATAAATATTTTTGTCAAACTTGTAATAAATATTAATTGTTTATTCTATTTGGTATCATATTCAATTTCTTGGCTAGTTAGTGGATTAGCTATATAGATCATGGGCCAACAATAAGTTGGTCTCAATTATTGTTCCATACGCTAGCACTTTTATGGACATCAATCCATACTCAACTAGTACCATTCCAACATTCTATATAGCTATTTCCCACTTCAATTCAGTACCATTGTATGTCGTTGTCGTCACACTTGTATAAATTGTACAATTGTCGCTACCTTCATTTGTATAGTCACACGCAATCAATGTAATTGTACGGCATCATACATCTACCAGTGTTGTTGTCATAATCGATCAATATGATCCACTACAATTTTGTAGTTATCCATCTCCTAATATCATTGTAGAATCATACTAGGGGAGAGTTGTCTATAGTTGAACAGGGACCAGTAGTTGACATAGTATTGGTCCCACATCACCACCATATATTGACACAAATAAACCCATAAATTAAACATACACATTTCATATTAAGTGCAGAAAATATTTAAATTATGTCCAAAAATTGCCCATTAACTGACTGGGCCAATAGCTGTCAATAAATAGTCTTTATATGACAAACTGTACAAAACATCTTGTCCCAACAAAGTACAGATCTGCTCAAATATCCAGAAGTACATAAACAGCTAAATAACCCAACTCGTTTTTGCCACCTACTGCAAGGTACCTATCAAAGGAGGACCCACGAATATCTAATGGAGCCTAAATATCCCAGCATTCATTGAAACCTGTTCAAACATTCATTGATACCTGTTCAAGCAGCAGAAAAGATAGTGTCAGCCATAACTGCAAGATTGTTCAACATTCCAACCCACTGTATTCAATAAATGACACCTACCCATTAAATGCACCCATTAAACAGATGGAAGCACACAGATCATGAAACAGATGAAGGCACAGGGATCCACAATGACAAGCTCCCAACCATTGGATCACTTTCAAATCAATCCACAACACACATTGAAATTTGAGAGATTGCAATCCATGTGCAACCTTCTTACCAACCCAATTCAATAGCAAACAACTATAAATGAACCACAACCCTTATGAAGATGCATTTCATAAATTCGACCTGCAGAGTGTGTGCACAATTGCATTTCAAAAATTTGAACAACAGAGTGTGTGCACAGTGGAGGCATACCATCAGAAGTGTGTGCACAGTGGAGGCATACCAGCAGAACTATGTGCACAGTAGATTCAGGTTACTGTTACTGTGATTTATGTTTCTGTTTATGTTATTTCCAGTTATGTTATTCATGTTATTTATGTTATTTATGTTTCTGTTATTCATATTATTTATGTTATTTATGTTTCCAGTTATGTTATTTATGTTTCTGTTTCTCTTATTTACATTTCTGTTATAATCAACTTCCAGTTTCTTCTACATAACCAGCCTCCCTTCTAAATGTGCAGGTTGTTGTAGGCATGGCAAGAGTCAGCAATGCAAGGAGAACAAGTCGTCGACTGAGTAGGGGTGCCCAGCTACGCTGCACATAATCGAATGAGGAGAGGCCCAATCATACAAATGCCAACAATGCTCCTAGCAATGTTGTTGAGAATGACAATGTGGTGGAAGAGGACATTGTTGTCCCACCACCAACCACACAGTCACTTCCAACCACAGTTCAAGGAACAAGTTCAGTCACCAAAATCAGTGCAATAAGAGGTTGGACAAAAGAAGACATGCTAGCTGCTATTGATGATATAGAGTTCAATGGATATTCCATTCGTGCTGCTGCTAAAAAACATGGAGTTGCTACCTCTTCAATACATTATTGGATAAATGGACTCACACATACAAAGCGCAAAGGGCTTGTTACAGTTATGAGTGAAGAGGAGGAGGCCGAGGTGGTTCAGTGGTGTAAGGAGATGGCTGAAATGGGACATGGGCTAGAGCTGATACAACTAAAATCCACAGTAGCTCAAATCTGTCAAGGGAGGCCAAACCCCTTCAAAGATGGGTTTCCTGGTAAGTCATGGTGGTTTGGGTTTTAAAAAAGGCATCCAGACCTTGTGTTGCGTACAGCTGAGGGCCTAGATAGAGACAGGGCTCTAAATCTACGGCCTGCAATTCTGACTAAGTTCTATGCCACCCTTTCTAGTGCATATGAGAACCATCGGTATGCTCCAGACCATATATGGAACTGTGATAAAACAGGTTTACAGGCAGGAAGGAACTGTGGCATGCGTGTAATTTCCAAGAGAGGGAGTCGTAATGTGCCAAAGATTTTTCCTAGGAGCAGGGAGTGGATCACTATTCTATGTTGTGTCAATGCAATTGGTGCTTCAATCCCAAGATTTTATCTATTTAAAGGTAAAACTCAACTCAAAAACTATATACAGAATTGTGAACCAGGTGCATGCATGGCTGCACATCCCCATGCTTGGATGACCAAAGAACTCTTTTTGAATTGGCTTACTCACTTTGCTACATCTATACCAGGCGGTGTCTCACCTGTAAATAGACACCTGCTAGTTTTAGATGGTCATGGAAGCCACATTGCTGTACAAACAATCGAGGAGGCTAACAATTTGGGCATCGACCTGTTAACACTGCCTGCTCATACCACTCACAGATTGCAACCCCTAGATGTCAGTGTGTTCGGGCCTTTCAAGAACTATTTCAGAGGTGAGCGAGCTTCGTGGATGGCACAGAATCCAGGGGTGGAGGTAAAAAGGTTTGAGCTAGCCGAGCTTGCAAGTAAAGCCTTTAAAAGGGCTCTCACACCTTCGAATATCAAGGCTGGGTTTAGGAGGACTGGAATATGGCCACTGAATTCTGAGGCTCTCATGCATGATACTAGTTGTAGCCTGGGATTTGATCTGAATGGTCAGGAAGAAGGGGATGTCCAAGCACATGTTGCTGGCCAAGAAGATGTGGAGGTAGAGGAAGACGTTGTTGCTGCTGATCATATGATATCCCTCTCTCAAGGAGGACCATACTGTGGTGATGAAGAAGAACAGGTAAGTGAAACACAGTATAACAATGAACCAATTGACAGTAACATGGAGGTACATACACCAACTGAGACAGCTGCAAATTCTACTTCTAATCTTCTTAATGTCTCTATGCAAGAAATAGTTGCAACTTCTGCTTCTGTTCATGTCAATGAAAACGTTGACCATGCACCAGGAAGCAACAATGGAGAATTGACTTTGCCAAGCCAGGTTACCCCACCATCATGGCTGGTGGAATCCATGATGAATTTGGACAAAAATATTGTGTCAAGGACAAATGAAGAAAGCATGAACATGCCTTCACAGCCCAGAGAATTGGAAGAAGAAATTGTTCATTATTTTGTGGACAATGGAAACCTGGAAGAAGATAGTGTCCACAACGAGGTTCCAGCTGAAGAGGACAATATGGTTCAGATAGAGCAGGAGAACATTGACCCAAATATTGAGAGGCAAGTGTCAAGCAAGGAGCAGCAAGTGTCAAAGAAGAGCCAGTTGCTTGGTCGGTTTCTAAAGCTACCGGTAGAGAGAGTGTCAACAAAAAGAAGGCAATTTACAACAGACAATCTTCGTCTATGCCGAAGTTCACAGTTACTCACCTCAGAGGACTATATAAAACTATTGGTTGAGTCTGAGCATAGGAAACTTGAACTCTAGGATTTAAAGCAGAAAAAGAGGGACTTAGCTAAAGAAAAGAAGGCTACAAGGATTGCTGCAGCAGAAATTCGAGCATAGGAGAGGCTTGACAGAGAGAAAGAAAGACAAGAAAAGGCTCATCAAAAACAAATGGCAAGGCATGAAAAGGAATTGAGAAAGGCTCAACAATTGCTTCAAAAAGAACAAGGGGTGGCAAAAAGTTCTGCCATTGATGCAAACATAGTGGAGGGGAGTAGGATGATGCCAAACACATTGGAACATCTTGCAGATAATACTCCATGTTTCCAAGACCTCCTAAACATCCAAGTCCCCCGCTATCAACAAGTGCGCATGCCCACTTTATTCCCTCCTACCAGTGCAGGTGTCAAACATATGTATGATTATCGGGGGGCTCAACCCAATGCAGGGGTTAGTAGCACAAGTGTGCACTGTGGCTACTCAATTCCTCCATGGCTACAAGAAGCAAATTGGATATCATATGGAGGCAACCAGCCACAACCTAATCAGCCATTGTTAGGTATGCCAACCAACCTGGCTCAAGCAGGAAACTCAACAATATTGGGAAGTGAAGATCTTGGACGACATCAAGCATAGGAGTGTCATATAGGGATGCCAAAGTTTTTGTTGTGACCACATTGCATTGTGGATTTTGTAATCACTGGGTCTAACTACTGCAACATGGCCATTTTGTATACAATCCTATACATTTTTGGGTACAATCCTAGGTCATATCGTTCCTTGATGTTTGCGGCATTGTAATCAGGGGTTTATCATAAGGTTTAATATACAATTTCATCATTTCAAGAGCAAGCTGTAATGTACTCTGATTAAACATTTCATTAACATTTTTTAGGGATTATGAATTTAGTTTGTTGTTGGTTTATGTTGCAATTTATGTTTGGGCTGAATTATTGAAGGTTCTAGGGTTTATGTACCTACAACCCAAAAAACTTATTGTCATCACTACCATTATGAAAGACCAACACATACACACCAGAATGATTAATCATCATTATTGATGGAATCAAAATATCTTCTACAACCAAACAAACATTGTTGTATTTCTATATAAGGGAGGGATGCCAGTTGTTGGACACCCCACGTGGCTCCCTCCCCCATGCCACGTTGTCGAGTCGACACGAACGCAGCCCGGGCCCAGATGGCACCGCCACCTGTCGTGGTGGGTGGTATAATTAAAGCGGCCTCTATGGCACGCTTTTTCCCGCTTTTTCGGCGCTTTTCCCGCGACCTCTCCTTCCTCCCGTGTATTGTTGCTCGGGCCCTGTCTGTGAACGCTCCGCCACCCAGAGGGTATATGGCTTATGTTGCAGTAATATGGGCTGAATTATTGAAGGTTCTAGGGTTTATGCTACAGCAGGGTCCATGGCTTATGTTGCAGTAGTATGGGATTACAACCATATGCCCAACCATTGCAATCATAGTTTGTTGCTGGTTTATGTTGCAATCATAGTTTGGCCTGAATTATCTATCTTCTATGGTGTATGTTGCATCCGGGTTTGTAATTTTTTTAGGGTTTATGAATTTAGTTTGTTGTTTGTTAATGTTGCAATCATAGTTTCGGTCGAATTCTTGAAGGCTCTATGGTTAATGTTGCAGCAGTGTTTATAATTTTATTGGGGTTTCTGAATTTATGAATTCTATGAACTATTGAAGGCTCTATGGTTAATGTTTATGAATTCTAGGGTTTATGCTGTAGTAGGGTCCATGGTTTATGTTGCAGTCATTTCGGCTGAATTACAACCACATGGGATTACAACCATATGCCCAAAATTCAAAGGGAGATAGAAGAATCCCAAGACCACTATAATAGCTTCATCCTAGATGATATCGTGGGATATGGTTTATGTTGCAGCAGGGTCTAAGGTTTATTGAAGTTTCATAGTTTGGGCTGAATTATTGAAGGTTCTATGGTTTATGGTGCAGTTGGTTCTATGGTTTACAACTCTTGACCCCTATATTTTCCTTAAACTAGCAGTTAGGAATGGGGTTGAACCATTGCATGGGTGTGATACCCATCCATTCGATGCTAACTGTACTGCAACATGGTCCATATTTCTCTCCTATTATTAATAATGCTTCTATAAGGAATGTTCCATGGAGGGCTCTCATGCATGACTTATTACAACTTAATACAGTATCATACTAATCAACATAACATGCCTAAATTAGATCCAGTGTATGTACATTCCTATAAACAAATTCAATATCCTTTTGAAGGCTAGAACAACAGACAACAATAATCAAGCACACAAACTGTTTAATAAAACTATGTCTATATAAATGCCCATAATGCAACAACTAATTTACCTTCTTCTATTTTGCCCATAATGCAACAACTAATTTAACTTCTTCTATTTTGCCCAATATTTCAAGTTAATAGGTAAAAGTAAAAACTGCATCATACAACAGCAGATCATACAACAGCAGATAAGATGCAGCAGATCACTTCATGTTAATAGGTAAAAGTAAAAACTGCACCATACACTTATAATTTAACAATATCATGCAACTTGTAAACTGCATTAACAACAACAAATCATAAGGTGGAGCAGATCGCTTGTAAAATGCATCAACAATAGCCAATTTGGCAAACTTGCTGATATCAACAACTGAATTATGGGTATTCTTCCAATTAGATGAGACAATGGAGAAGTCATTGTTGTCAACTGCCATCCATCCCCTGTATGATGCAGTTTTGCCTTTTAACTATTACCATTCCACTGCGACAAAAACCAACAACATAAACCAACAACAAACTAAATTCATAAACCAGATAAAATTTAGGGACACTACTGCAACATAAACCAGCAATAAACTAAAATCATAAACCATAGAACCTTCAATAATTCAGCCCAAACTATGATGGAAACATAAACCAGCAACAAACGAAATTCATAAACCCCAATAAAATTATAAACACTGTTGCAACGTTAACCATAGAGCCTTCAATAATTCGGCCGAAACTATGATTGCAACATTAACAGACAACAAGCTAAATTCATAAACACTAAAAAAATTACAAACTCGACTGCAACATAAACCATAGAAGATAGATAATTCAGGCCAAACTATGATTGCAACATAAATCAGCAACAAACTAAAATCATAAACCCCAAAAAAATTACAAACCCTGCTACAACATAAGGCAGCATAGACCATAGAACCTTCAATATTTCAGCCCAAACTATGATTGCAACATAAACCAAATAAACGAAATTCAGAAACCCCAATAAAATTATAAACACTGCTGCAACATTAACCATAGAGCCTTCAATAATTCGGCAGAAACTATGATTGCAACATTAACAACACAACAAACTAAATTCATAAACCCTCAAACAATTACAAACCCGGCTGCAACATAAACCATAGAAGATAGAAAATTCAGGCCAAACTATGATTGCAACATAAACCAGCAACAAACTAAAATCATAAACCCCAAAAAAATTACAAACCCTGCTACAACATAAGGCAACATAAACCAACAACAAACGAAATTCATAAACCCAAATAAAATTATAAACACTGCTGCAACATTAACCATAAAGCCTTCAATAATTCAGCCGAAACAAATACATAAACCCTAAAAAATTTGCAAACCCTGTTGCAACACAGACCATAGAACCTGCTGCAACACAAACCATAGAACCTGCAATAATTCTGCCCAAACTATGATTGCAACATAAACCCTAGAAAAAATTTAAATGCAGCTGCAACAAAACCCTAATTCATACACCCTAAAAAAAATTTAAACGCAGCTTCAACATTAACCACAGAACCTTAATTTCAAAACCCTAATTCATACACCCTAAAAAAAATTTAAACGCAGCTTCAACATTAACCACAGAACCTTAATTACAAAACCCTAATTCATACACCCTAAAAAAAATTTAAACGCAGCTTCAACATTAACCACAGAACCTTAATTACAAAACCCTAATTCATACACCCTAAAAAAAATTTAAACGCAGCTTCAACATTAACCACAGAACCTTAATTACAAAACCCTAATTCATACACCCTAAAAAAAATTAAAACGTAGCTTCAACATTAACCACAGAACCTTAATTACGAGTGCAACGTAAACCATAGAACCTTCAGTAATTCAGCCAAAACAAATTCACCTCCAACCTAATAAATGAATAAACACTAAAACATTCATAAACCCTACTGCATCATAAACCATTCATAAACCCTACTGCATTATAAACCATTCCTAAACTGTTGCAGCATAAACGAAATGCATTTCACCATTGCCACAAACGCAACGTAAACCCACCATACACAATTCAAAGTGCGAGCAGGAGGGCACCAAACCAATTCACCAACAGAAATGCACAAATTCACAACCCAGAAAACCAGAATTTAACCTTTAAAAGCAGCAGAAATGGTCCACGAAATCCCCAGAAGGTTGAGAGTGTTGACAAACACTGATGCAGGGAATGGCTGGTAGGAAACCTACCACCGAAACCGAAGAAGCGTGAAGGGACGAGCCACCGCCGTGAGCAGGAACAACCAACGCCACCGCCGTGAGCAGGAACAGCCAACGCCACCGCCGTGAGCAGGAACAGCCAACACAGGAACAACCAACGCCACCACCGTGAGCAGGAACAGCCAACGCCACCGTCGTGAGCAGGAACAGCCTGATGGAAACCACCATTGCCACCAGCGAAACTAGTCGAGCGGCAACCCAACAACACTACCACCGAACCGATGAAAACCTCCAACGGGGTCCGCCGCAGACAACTTCGAGGGCCTGTGGTGCGCTATGGCCATGGAGCGAGTGTCAACGTCGGGAGAGCTAGCGGACAGAACACACAGCAGCGGCGAACGCCATCCGTCGGGGGGTAAGGCAACAAGCGTCCGCCATATAACAGTAGCACAGCACGATACCGGCAGAACGAGAGCGCCCATGGTGCAGAACCAGAGCGAGGGTGGTGCAGAACCAGAGCGGGCACGAACAGGAAGTGGGGTGGCGGAGCGTTCACAGACAGAGCCCGAGCAACAATACACGGGAGGAAGGAGAGTGTGCGGGAAAAGCGTCGAAAAAGCAGGAAAAAGCGTGCCATAAAGGCCGCTTTAATTATACCACCCACCACGACAGGTGGCGGTGCCATCTGGGCCCGGGCTGTGTTCGTGTCGACTCGACAGCATGTCATGGGGGAGGGAGCCACGTGGGGTGTCCAACAACTGGCATCCCTCCCCTAAATAGACTATGAAAGATCAAAGGTTCCAAACTCCTTCATCTTGTGACCAGTCAATGGGACTAGTCATGAGGTACACATCATCATGGAGCTCATTGTAATTATTTTATTAATCATTCATTATTCAATATTTTATGATATAATTACATAAATACATTGTCAAACTCATAATAAACCAGAATTGTTTATTCCATTTGGTATCATAATCAATGTCTTGACCAGTTTGTGGATTAACCATATACAACATGCGTTAACAATAAGTTGCTCTCAATTATTGTTCCATACACTAGCACTCTTATGTACATCAATCCGTACTCAACTAGTACTATTCCAACATTCTATATTTCTACTACCACTTCAATTCATTACCATTGTATGTTGTTGTTGCCACACCTACATAAATCATACAATTGCCACCACCTTCATTTGTACAGTCACACACACCTAATGTCATTGTATCTCATCATACATCTACCAGTATAGTTGTCATAGTCTATCAGTATGATCCATTGCAATTTCATACTTATACATCCCCTCATGTCAATCCCATACACCGTCCCTACCAATCATACACTTAGCCACCTTAGTTAATTTGGTAGTCATTCTTTTTAAATTCCATCTGTGTTTTTTCCTATGGTTGCATCCCTTTAGAAATTTTCATCACCATTTTTTTTGGAGATATATATAATTATATAAAAAATACCTTTTCAGAAAGAAACTAGACTTTATAAATATTACACTTTGTAAATACAATATATGTATTTACCCTCCCCACCCAAGTCCATTGGATGTAGCTTGGGTGGTTGGAGGATTGATTGTTACCCTCCCCACCCAAGTTCAATTCTTGCAAGTGACATGATTCTCTCATTGAGCCCCTATGTAAAGGTTCGACTAGACATGTTTCTACGGAATATATATATTTTTTTAAAGAAGGCAACCACCAGGGAAAATTTGAAGGATCCAATTTTTTTTTTAAGTGTTGAACATTGGCAAATCTTATTAATTTTTAAATTTCCAACCATAAAATGTATGGCAATATTTTTGTAAAAAATATTCAAATCTCTAAGGATTTTATATAGCTTCTAGAAGATTTTGGCCACGCTTAGAGTAAAATACTTTTATCCTGTGGAATTTGGACAAATAATTTTTAAAAAAATGGGAATTGGCCAGTGTTTTTTTTGGAAAAGACTTCAAAACATTAACCCATGGGATAAATTTTACCCAGGCTAAAATTTTCCCTGGCAACCACCAAAATGGTTAGTAATAACAGTCTACAATTAGAGGTTCATCATGATGAAGATGAAGCCAATAGATTCATGCAAATTATGGATAAGATTGAGAAGTTGCAAAAAGAATTAGGGGACAAAATTGACAAGTCAATAGAAGCTTCTAAAAGATGATGGCTAAAATTAATATAGAATGGTAACAACTGTCATAAATTTGGTGAGAGATGGATTATGAGACATCAATGTGAAGACAAGTCATTGCATTATTTGAAAATAGGGGACATAAAGGAAGTAGAAATCCCAAACCAAGGTAACAAAATCACTATTGGGTATAATTCATAATTCAAGGATAAAACATTAAGGAAAATTTCTAAGCATAGATAAAGAATTGATCAATTAATTGAAAGACAAGATGAGCTAACACTAGAACCTTTAACTCACGAAAATCCACCATTAAGTCGAAATTGAACCTCAACAAATCACAAAAGTAATCAATGTAAAACAAGTTATCCCAGTAAAATCAAGATCAAAATACCGATGACTGATGGAAAAGCAATACCAATAGTAGTATTAGCACCAATATCATGCACACAACATAATAAGAATGAAGAGAAAGTATCCAAAAAATAAATTATTTCTCGAAACGAACAAACAAACCAATTGGCTATAAGTATATTCCACCTCATATAAGAAAGGTTGATAAGACCCAAGACACAAGAAAGAAGCAAAGGAAACAAACAATTCCACCTACAACCATGACATGGAAATCACAACCTAAGACCCTAAAGCTCAAGGATTCATAAAATGTAGAAATGTAATGATACTTGTATATTCCAACAACACTAATAATTGTATATACATCGACTTAGTTAAGCCACTAAATGTTATTGTGTACCCCATGAAGGATCTCAGAATCCTAGTCATTGATGGATGGAAGATTAAGGGATTAGGAAGATGTCATAAAATATATGTTCAAATCAAATAATTGGAACTAAAAACTGGATTCTACACTCTACCACTCGATAACATGGAGGTGTTAGTTTCTTAATGATTAATGCAATTGAACATTTATAACGCCATCCTTGAACAACAATTCATGGAATTTAACTAGCAAGGACAACATTGTAAATTATATGGGGTTAAGAGTTTCACTCTCAAGGAAAGTGATCCACAACTAATGAAAAAAGGGAATGAAACATGATCAAACACACAACAGTGGAAGCAAAAAAGAATGTTACAAAGGAGAATCAAGGTTTTACATTCAATAAACAGGTTGAAAGACTTCAGGATATGATGCACACACTACAAAATAGTCTTATCATCATTTAAATCCAGAATGAAGACAAAAATCCTACAACCAAACAAAGATGATGTTGCCAAGAAAATATGCTCTACTATGGAGAATGTTTTTACTATGATATGACAACAAAAAATTTCTTAAGGGGGTGGAAATGTAACAATCATAATAATAATTCCAACCATATTGAAGTTAAGCCATGCATATTACATCATGGAATATCATATGGGTTAATGGTAAGGGAAAGAAAAGAATATTAAGACCGGGATCATGAAGGACAATCCCATTATATTTATGATTCAAAAAACTAAATGTGATAAAGAAGTAATTGAAAAAATTGCCTCAAGATGTTGGTAGGGATGTGACTTCATGGCTGGTACGGTGGAGGGTTTCTATGGAGGTCTACCATTTTTTGGAACCATGCCTTGATAGTGATGTAAAACTTCATCATAGCAAGCTGCATTGTGTCAAAAATATTTAAGGAAAGAGGATCGGCAATGGCAAGTATCATTACTAATGTGTATGAACCAATGCCACTCATGTAAAATTATATTTATTGGAGATTGTATGGAATACAAGAACAATAATAGGCAAGGATCATTGTATTTTTGGAGGTGATTTTAACATGATAATCTCGTTAAGTGAAAAAAAAGGGGGCCACAAGATAGTTGGATGAGAACATTATAATATTCAACAATATCATTACTAAGCTATAATTAGTAGACATGATGACCACAAATGGTTCACATACCTACAACCACAGAAGTGAGAGACATCATCAAATAGTAGTAAGATTAGATCGCTTCCTAATATCAGAATCCCTTATCCAAATAGGGGTTTCTTTTGAAGCAAAAATATTACCAAGATCAAGATTTGATCATTCACCCATAAGTCTAACTTGGGGTATTCTTGAGGGCCTTCCATACCCAAACCCTTTAGATTCAATTTTATTTCTAGACCACCCTGACTTCAAATAAAATATAAAGAAATGGTAGAAGGAAGTAAACCTAATGAGGGATTGTCAATGTATAGATTGCACAATTTAAGGCTTAAAAATATAAATTTTAAATTAAAGATCTAGAAAAAAGTAGTAGTCGGAGACATTTTTTCATAACAAGATGAGATGGAAACTAAAATGGAAGAGGTTCAAATTTCCATCATCAATGTAGGTAGGACTAATGAGTTTAAAAGAATAGAGGAAAACTTGAAGGAACAACTAGACATAAGGGTAAAAAAAGAGAAAAAATTATGGAGGAAAAATTCTAGAATCATATGACTTAAGAAAGGAGAATGCAATACAAAAAATTTATATAATTCAAAGATCATATGCATGCACCATGATAAATTTATTTCCCTACAAAGTATCAATGGAGATAAGTTGGAGGACCACAAATATATTGAGACAGAACACGAAGATTATTACAACTAGATCCCCTCAGAACCTATCACGGATAAGAAATAAGAGAAAAATCCATTTTAAACCACGTCCACCAATTAGTAACTCAATAAGAAATTGAGAGCCTCATGAAACAAGTCACCTTGGATGAATATGAGAGAAAAATGATGGAAATAGTATCTAGCAATTCACCAAGCCCCAATGGATTTACTATAAACTTCTTCTAGAACTGTTGGGCAATAATGGGAACATATGTTTGGAGAGTGGTAGAGAACTTATGAGTCTTGCAAGAAATCCTAAAATCTTTCAACTCTACTTTCCTCACTCTCATTCCTAAGGAGGGCAGGGCTAATTCTATGGACACATTCAGATCTATCACACTCTGCAATGCGATTTACAAGTTCATATCCAAAGTCATAGCCAATAGGCTAAAGTCGATCTTCAATTTGTATATTACATGATGCTTATGGGCCATCCCTAGGACAAGGAGGAAACATCCATAAAATAAATATTAGACACCTTTATGTTAGCCATTAGCACTCACATAAACCTAGATAAATCCCTCATCTTCTTTGTTAACACTTCTTTGATCACCTAATGCAATATAATGATAATTCTTGGTTTTTGAAAAGGAGCATTCCCCTCAAAATATCTAGGAGCACCTCTTATTTTGAATGAACTGAGAAAAATATCCTGGGAAGACCTTCTATCAAAGCTCAACTCTTAGACCCCCAAATCTATTAATCTCCCTAAATGATTAACTTTTCTTAAATATGTGCTTCATCCCATGCCCCTCTACCTCTTGTTGGTTTTTGGATCACTTGCCAAGGTTCTTAAATCCATTAAAATTTTCAACAATCCATCCTATGGGGGGGATCCTAATAAAAAAATAAAATAGGCCCTTGTATCCTAGGATAAAGTCTATCTTCCAAATTTTTCAAAAGGCTTAGGTGTTCATGACCTTCATATTCTCAATAAGGTCCTAGTAGTGAAGTTGTAATGGAGGTGGCTCAGTAGCAAGGACGAGATGTGGGTTAAAATGTGGTGCATAAATTAGACAAGAGATGTGGACGAAAAATATCTCATTAGAATGGAAAGGAAAGTTTTATAAGCTCTTCCATTCAGATCAACATTCGACAAAGTAAAACTATAGTCCAACAACAATCCTTCTATGAAATCGGAGATGGAAACTCAACTCTCTTTTGAGATGACTCCTAGAAACAACAAGCACCCCTATATAGGCAAGCAAATCTCTTAGAGATGCAAAATATGTTCCACACCTCAAATTGGCATTTGGTTATCCAGTATTGGGAGATAATTTCAGATTTAGTGAAAAGTGGATGGAGATATTAGAAACCAAGTGATACATATTTAGTAGTAATTACTCAAGGGAGGGCATGGCTTGTAGAAACATAATATAAGGAAATAAATATCAGAGTGAAAGATAGCTCTTCCACTACTTAGAGTGCCTCTTTAAGTTATGTATCCTTCTTCTCATTGTTTGAAGTGCCTGTCAAATTTCCTGACCTCCCCTCCACTATTTGGAGTTCCCTTTAGATCAAATACATATTTTCCCAAATTCCTAGAATCCCTCATTACCCTACCTTTATTGTCCATGGAATTCTCTCCCATCACCCACTTTCATGGGAGTGATCTTTCAACCATGAAGCCCATTTTATTTTCCCTCTCCTACACAAATGAATTATGCGACCACCTCCACCATTTTCTCATTTTTTACTCACCTTGAGTGCATGTCTTTAGATCGGTTTCCTAGATTAGACTTGGATATTGATGTAGTACTTATGCACTTGGGCATCATAGGCCCATTTCCTCTTCCCATATGTGACTGTACTCGCCACTCTTCAATCATAATCTTTTGTAACCAATGAAGATATCTTAGAGGTTGCTACCTCTTTAGATAGTCCTTGGGACATATTCCACTTAACTCTCCCATGGAATTTCTTTTCAATCTTACATGCTCCATTAATGACCCTTCTAATTCCATTTCCTTTTATAGATATATTTGATCCATCCGTACCACCACCATTGTTTGCACTAGAGGTGAATAGCATGGACCAGTGTTCCAAAACAAATACCATTGATTTAGATACATTGAAATATTTTCAAACAATTTAAGTTTACATACGCATCCATTAATCCCATAGCTCATAGAGGGTTTGACAAGATGTTTTAGCTATTCCCTCTTACATAGCCATGGATTGGTTTTTATGGTACCTATTGGATTTCTAGTACAAGCATCATCATTTTGGTCAAGTGTATTCCTCAAATATAATTTAGGTATAGGATCATCCTATGTTACAATTCACTCCCACCCTAACCTCCCTCTCATTATTGAAGTTTCCATATGTTCTACCATGCCTCGACAAGATGCATCACCCCTCTAATATTCTTCTTCACACTTACCAAACAATAGTGATCTTCCTTACATGGGTTTACCTAGTTTAGTGTAATTTATATTTTTGCAACCATGCCATCCATTCCCATAGGACCCAGAGTCCTCATAGTTTCTAACTGAATAATGAGCCTCATGTCCTACTCATATCAATTAATGACCTCTAACCAATGGACTTACAAGAAGTTACAATTTGGTTTGTTACTTCAAGTTACCACTCACATTGTTGAACCCTCTATTTCACTTTAATTATGTCGAAGCTCCATTTATGTGAAAATATTCATCATCTAGCCTTTTAGAGGAGACCCACCCTTGTCAACACCCATCTACAATCACATTCTCTACCCATCATTAAGAACTAATTGGTTTCATATGGAATCTATCTCCTCATTTTAAAATATAAATCATTATTTTATTCTTTATAAGAGAGAAAACCACAAAATGATTAACATAAAACAACAAAATTCTAAAAAGATCAAAAAATGTTGGAGAAACCAAGGAATTAGAGAGATCATAGAGCTAATTATTCTAAGAATATCGATATTGTTTCAATGCTTAAGAAAAATGTATCACATTCGACAATACATCAAAATGCATTGTATATTAGCCACAATTCGCCATATCACCATATCACCATATCATTCAACCCATACGGTCATCTTTTTACATATCCAAGATATAACCATCTCCTTGAAGTGATGAAGAATGTGTCCACATACTTGGGTCATAGCTCATAACAACCTCTCTTATTTCTGCCATGTTTCTACCATGGTCGATAGTTTTGTTCTAACTACTCGGCCAATTAGTCAATTAGTCAACTCCTCCTCGATCGATCAATCCAACTACTCAAGAACCTAGTTATCCCATCAGTTGACCACTCAGTCAACTATCAACTATCAATTGTATATCTCCAACAGATTCAAAGGTATGATGAACTAACAAGGTCTATTATTCCAACATCCCCCCATCAGCACAACGCTCTATAGATTCAAGAGGTGAAATTACTTATGTGCACAACCCCATAATTGCAACTTCCTGAATCCCAAACATAGCCCAAATTTTGACAAACTTATATTCTAGTAAAGACTTCGTAAATATATCATCAATTTGATCATATGTTCTATAATAGACAAGCTTGACAATAGAATCTTGTATCAATTGTCTCGAGTAATGAGAATGAATTTCCGCATGCTTCATATTTATGTGTGCAACAAGATTGTTATACACTTGTATTGTACTCTAGTTATCACAAAAGATTACATTTGATGATTCAATTGAAAAAACAAGCTCTCCCAAGAGATGTCCAATCCATGTTGTTTTGTGTCAATTCTAACTACACCCAATATTTAGCTTATGTGGTTGAACAAGAGACCAGCTTCTGTTTCTTGCATGAACAAACCAAGGTGAAACACATAACCAAAGGTCGACCTCTTATCATCACCATGTCTTTCCCAATCTAGGTTGGTGTAACCAACCAGTGGGTCTATGGTATTGGTGCAATATGTTAGAACAAGTTGATAAGTGCCTTTGATATCACGAATAATTATCTTTGTGGCCTTCCAATGGATTTCTTGAGGCTCCTATATAAGTCAAGAAACCACACTAACAACAAAGGAAATGTCAAGTTGATTTTGAAATAAATAAGTTAGATTATCGATCAACTATCAATAATGAGTTGCATTGTGTTAGGAACCCATGTCAACCCTTCTATTTACTTTGTTAGTATATTGTTGTTGGATGCATATGCTTTGTAAGTCGTCCCGTAGTATTTGTTGATCCATAGTTTGTTTTATTGTTGTTGGATGCATATGCTTTGTAAGTCGTCCCGTAGTAATTGTTGATCCATAGTTTGTATTGGCCCATGGTTTGTATTGACACATGGTATTGACCCATGGTATTGGCGCCTAAACTTAGTATATAAGTTTGTGTTGAGACCAATGAAGGTACCGTGAAGTTATTTGTATTGAGCTTGCTCAAAGGAGGTTTCCCCCTCGAAGTGGCCTGTGATCAATAAAAGTGATTCTGAGTTCTATTATTACTGCTATCTCGTGTATTTTCATTAAGTAATTGTTGCAGGTTCTTCACATCTGGTATCAGAGCACTTGCTTGGGCTTGTTGGGTGAAATTTCTGCCAATTTTTTTTTCGCATCTGTTGCAACTTCGGATATGGGAATAATCCCCATCTGCTTAACTGTGGGAAGTACTTGGGCATAATCCCTAAAACTCATTGTGAGGAGTACCACAAGAACCCCGAAGTAGCTGGCCCATTGAGAGGACCTGCCAGCGAAAAGGGAAACAACCCATACCTGATTGACTAGTTCCCAACCGTGAGGTAAACCAAGAGCTGTCGTTTGTGGCAAAGCAGTTATCAGTTTTACCTGAGCCATGGAGTGAGGGGTACTGCCCCAATACGCAAGCCAACAGACAACATTGGTGGCCTAGTGAAACTCCTGAACTGTTAGGAAGTCGCACATACCTGGGGTCCATATCTATTTTCAGCTGAACTATTGCCGATCACTTCCACGCCGTTTCAGATCCAGCCGTTTCAGACTCATTCTGAAAGTCGTTCCAAATCCAACCGTTTCAGATCCAGCCATTTTCGATCCATTCGGCGTCGTTTCAAATCCATTTGTTGTCGATCACTTCCATGTCATTGCAGATCCATCTGTTTCCGCTCCCTTCTGCAACGTAGCAAATTCTATTTTTTCGCCATATCTCCCTTGTTTTAACTCCATTTCCCTTGAAACTTCCCGGACACCCCTGCAATCCCATTCTGCATATTTCATTCCTGAGGACCCTATCCCAAATTCTACTTCCCAAAGCCAGAAATCTAACATTTATATATTTTTAGGGTTTTCCATAACTTCTTCAATTTTCACCCACTCGCCTCCAAATTTTGCAAACGTGTTCATTCCCTATTTCGCTTCTTTGTCCCTCTTTGACCCATTTTCTCATTCTTTCACCCTGCTTCTGAAATCCCCATTTTTTGCTTCCCTGTCCATCAGAAAGTGTCCAAAACCTAGTCAAACCCCAATTACCCATCCGAGTTTTTCCCAAATCCAAACACTACTACAAATGGGCAGATTGTTCCACGAAAATTTTCCACGTTTTCAACATTCGTGGGTTCAAAAAATGATTTTTTAACTTTTTTTTTGTTAGGGCGGAAAAACCGTGGCAATATCCACGTTTTATAAAGTTCCACGAACATTCATCGATATAGGGACGAAAAATCTAGGTTTCAATTTTCGTGGCAATAGTGACAAATGTCGAGCTATATAAACTACACTCTCACCATGATTTTCACATTTTCTTTTCTTGCGGCACATTGAGCACGGATTTTGGACTTGTGGGGTGATTGTATGAGCTTGGATATTCTGCATAGCTCTGATTTTGAACTTGCAAGGTTAGTAATGTGTAATTTTTTGTCTATATTTTTATAAGGGTTAGATTTTAATATTGTTTAGTAATGAACTGGCTTAGTTCATGTTAACTTTCTTTTTTTCCTTTCTAATATTTTTTTCAAGAACTTGCTATCATTTTCATTCAACTTGCTATATTTTTTTCAAGAACTTGTTTTTTTGGCTTAAGTCATGTTAACTTGCTTTTTGAAAATGGCATACTTGAAATTGTTTTCTCTTGCAATTGGTACTATCTCTAGTGTGTTTGCGGTCCTATATAACATTTGACATACATAATGCTTGGGATCTATTACAATCCTTTCTTCTACAATATTGTTTAAGAGCCTACCCTCTTTGGTGGTCAAACTATATGATCAGGTCTTCAAACTATACAAGTAGTTTTCAATTTTCCAATATTTTTGGTTCCTTAACATTTGACATTTACCATTTTTTTTAGTAACCAACCAAAACCACTTCTAATTTTAGTGCTATTGATACAATGCATTCCTAAAACTATGGAAATAATATTTATTTAAAATTCCAACCACTGCATGGGTACAATCTCCCTCCAAGTGTTCACATTAAACGTTAGATTATATTAACTTACCATCTTTCCATTCTCAATTCACTTTCTCACAACCAACTTATAACCATCTTTCCATTCATATTTACTTTAGTCTTCATGTTTTTCTTTATAAATATAGAAAATATTGGATTATAATATACTATATTCATAAATGTACTTATAATATCTAATGTAATTGACAAGTTATTGTTTTGTATGGTGTAGGTAAGACAATTACTTTTACCACTACAAGGATTTGTCACTATGAATGAAAATGCAAGGAAGCTTTCTCAGTTTAGAGCTGCATTAGATGCGAGAGGAGATGGAAAATGTTATTGTCCTTGCTTTGATTGCAGGGGCTTGCAAAAAAGAAGACTTTTAATAGAAACAGCTGAAAGACATTGTAGGGAGAAGGGGCATGCTGAAGGGGGTTATGAATATCGTCCCCTGGTAAGACTATTTTTGGGGTTCAATTTTTAATATATTCACTATAATATTCATCATGTCTACATGAATTTTAGTAAAATGTCTTATTTTTTTACTATATGTTCTATACAAACTAATTTTTCTATGTTGTTTGTAAATTTATAGACAATGCCCCCAAAATGTCGCATTCCAGAGAGTTATTTTCCAAGTACTAGCAGAAATACTCATTCACGGCCTGACGAACTTCTACATCAAAATATTGAAGATGATCAAGTAGTTATTTTTTATGATATCATGGATGTAGATAACATTAGTGACACAAATCAGGAAGATGATATACATAGATTAATCCAAGACACATTTGCTCCAATGGATGAGGACAACCAGGATGATAGTGATGATGTTGATCCTCTACTTGAGAAGTCACGTCAACCTCTTTATGAAGGCTCAAAAACAAATCTTTTATCTGCTATATTGTTGTTATTAAACTTGAAGGTTTTGAATGGATTATCAAACACCTGTATGACACAGATACTAAGGTATGTAATATGTTTTTATTTTTATTTTTGTCTGCATGTTCACAATATCTATATATAGAAAGGGTTGACTTTTTTCCTATATTGTTGCTATTGTTATCTAATGTGTAAAGTTTGGATGCGATATTGATGATTAATATTGTTTTCATTGATTTATTCTTTTGAATTTTGTAGATTGTTAGGTGATTTTTGGATTGTGGGATAACTGCAGTGTTTAAGGTCACCAATGTTTCCTCTAGAAGTGATAGACATCCAGAAGAAACCGAGAATAGGTACTATGGCTATTTGGAGGACATTCTTGAGTGTGATTTTAATTCCTTTAAAATAGTTTTGTTTGAGGTGAAGTGGTACAGGCTACGGATGCATGAGCGTGATCTTGAAAGAACTGTTATTGAGCATGCTAATGGATTTACTATGGTTAATACAAGGACATTTAAACCGGGTACAGAGCCTTATGTTCTTCCATGTCAATGTGAGCAAGTCTACTACTCCAAGGTACCAGGTAAAGCAGGTTGATCATACGTTGTTCGTTGCGATCCAAGAGGAAGACCAGTAAAGTATAATCATGGACTAGAAGATGAAGATAATCAGGGAGAAGAAGATGATGATGATGATTTAGATCAGGGTGTGGTCAATGTGTTAGATGAAGAAGTTGAAGAGGTTGATCATGCAAATGTAGCAGACAATGATCTCATTGACGATATGGATGACTATATTAGCGAAGATGACTTTGATGATGATGACGATGTGAATGATCCTTTCATCAATATATATTCAAAACCAGATCCTGATACAGATGTTGAGTTGGATGAAGAAGAAGATGAATGATATTTAATTGTTTAAAAGTTGAGGTACGCAATGTTTATAGGTTAAAGTAAATGCACTCACGTACCATATGTTCATTGTGTTGATTAACTTGGTTATATTTGAAAATTAGTTTTCTAATCTTATGTTCTACATGTGCAGAAGCGTGGGTGTTCCTCGAGGTTGTAGTGGTAACTGTTTGAATCAAACATGTGTCGATTAACAAAGACACAAAATCAAGTTATAAGATTTATGTGTTATTTTTGGGATATTTCAATTACTAATTAGTGGATTTGTATAATGTAAAGAAAAGTATTTTTTTTCTTAATTTTGAATAATGTACGGACTGGAGTTTTGCATGGTTATACTAGATACATGTAGTGACAGTATGGGAGGGTTTCTAGACTCAATCATGTCTCACACTAACAATTCGACAATAAAGCAATCAACCTATAGAATAATTAATGTACCGAATGGGGCCAACGTTGAATTTTTTTCAATGGGTGGTTGTACGGACTGGAGTTTTGCATGGTTATACTAGACACATGTAGTGATGGTATGGGAGGGTTTCTAGACTCAATCATGTCTCACACTAACAATTTGACAATAAAGTAATCAACCTATAGAATAATTAATGTACCGAATGGGGCCAATGTTGAATTTTTTTTCAATGGGTGGTTGTGCGGATTGGAGTTTTGCATGGTTATACTAGACACATGTAGTGACGGTATGGGAGGGTTTCTAGACTCAATCATGTCTCACACTAACAATTCGACAATAAAGCAATCAACCTATAGAATAATTAATGTACCGAATGGGGCCAACGTTGAATTTTTTTCAATGGGTGGTTGCACGGACTGGAGTTTTGCATGGTTATACTAGACACATGTAGTGACGGTATGGAGGGTTTCTAGACTCAATCATGTCTCACACTAACAATTTGATAATAAAGCAATCAACCTATAGAATAATTAATGTACCAAATGGGGCCAACGTTGAATTTTTTTTCAATGGGTGGTTGTATGGACTGGAGTTTTGCATGGTTATACTAGACACATGTAGTGGCGGTATGGGAGGGTTTCTAGACTCAATCATGTCTCACACTAACAATTCGACAATAAAGCAATCAACCTATAGAATAATTATTGTACCGAATGGGGCCAACGTTGAATTTTTTTCAATGGGTGGTTGTACGGACTGGAGTTTTGCATGGTTATACTAGACACATGTAGTGACGGTATGGGAGGATTTCTAGACTCAATCATGTCTCACACTAACAATTCGACAATAAAGAAATCAACCTATAGAATAATTAATGTACCAAATGGGGCCAACGTTGAATTGTTTTTCAATGGGTGGTTGTACGGACTAGAGTTTTGCATGGTTATACTAGACACATGTAGTGACGGTATGAGAGGGTTTCTAGACTCAATCATGTCTCACACTAACAATTCGAAAATAAAGCAATCAACCTATAGAATAATTAATGTATCGAATGGGGCCAACGTTGAATTTTTTTTCAATGGGTGGTTGTACAGACTGAAGTTTTGCATGGTTATCCTAGACACATGTAGAGACGGTATGGGAGGGTTTCTAGACTCAATCATGTCTCACACTAACAATTCGACAATAAAGAAATCAACCTATAGAATAATTAATGTACCGAATGGGGCCAACGTTGAATTTTTTTCAATGGGTGGTTGTATGAACTAGAGTTTTGCATGGTTATACTAGACACATGTAGTGACAGTATGGGAGGGTTTCTAGACTCAATCATGTCTCACACTAACAATTCGACAATAAAGCAATCAACCTATAGAATAATTAATGTACCAAATGGGGCCAACGTTGAATTTTTTTCAATGGGTGGTTGTACGGACTGGAGTTTTGCATGGTTATACTAGACACATGTAGTGACGGTATGTGAGGGTTTCTAGACTCTATTTGAGTAGATGTTTGCACCTTGGGATATTTGATCCCTCTCGGCGCTTGATAGAGCCTAGGATTTGGATCTTGTACTCAACTTGCTTTACATATTATGATGATGATTATGATGATGAAAATGATGATGGTGATGTAAGTGGAGATGGTGATGATGACAATGACATTGACATTGATGATAAAGATGACGATGATGTGTGGGTTTTATAAGTGTTGTGGGTTACACGTTATGGCGACGATGATGACAACGAAAATGACAATGATGGTTTATAAGTGTTTCTCATTTGGTTTATATGCTATATGATTAAGGCTTAAGAGTTACAAGAGACACAAATTAAGGCTTATATGTATTGGCGTTGATAAATGTTAGATGTTAATAATTGTAAAAGTAGCAGGATATATATTGTTGTCTAATAGATGTTTTCAAGGGCGAGTATTTTAGGGTTATATGGAATTCAATAGAACAATAATATGCTTTATAGGGTTTTCATGGTATGCATTATGAAGTTAAACATTAAGCATGGTGATAATGGTCATAGTGGTAAAATATTTTAACGTTTTAGGTTACTAGTGTACAATTCTGCCAAATTTAGGTATAAGACCCAACACCTTGAGCATTTGTTGATCGACATCAAAGCCATTATTAGGAGCAGTCAACAATTTCTCACCAATAAAGATGTATTTTTCCCTATCTAGAAAGCATAGAGCCTACTCTAGCAAAGATAAACGGACCCGCCCAGTAGACAATTGGACCATGGCCCTTGGCATCATAATTCTTGTTGTTTTTATCAAGTGATTCATTTCCCTAGTTTTTATAATGTTGGGGTAAAATTCCCTTGACGTGTCTAAGTTATGGTTATAAGTTGTAAGGCAAGCCTTTTTGAGATCCTCTTCTTGTTTCTTCTCCAACATACCCAAAGTGCAACATACTTCCATTTCCATGCCCCTGATTTCTTTCACATAGTCATGAATTTTATTGAAGTTTGTCTTCCTACCCACGGTATCTCTCCATGCAGCACCCATGTAGAAATGTGAGTTTCCTGCCTCTTTTGCCTTTTTTGCTGACTCAATCACTGCATATTTCTTCATGATATTTGGATCTTTCACCCTAGTGTCATCTCGAGATGACTGGGGACAATATGCACAATCTTAAAATTAAATAAAATTAAAATTAAAAATAAAAACAAAATTAAATAAAAATAAAATAAAAACAAAAATAAATACAAACAAAATTAAACAAAATGATTAACAAATAAATTAAAATTAAAAACAAACAAAATTAAACAAAATTAAAATAAATTTAAAATAAATTATATTAAAAAAACAAATAAAAATTAAAAACAAATTACAAAAAAACACAACTTACCTCGGCCCGCGCCGCCCCTGCTCGAACACTGAAAAATCTCTGCGTTTCCATAGTGGTGAGAACCTTGGCCTGTTCGAACCCTGTTGCGGTCTGCTCGAACCTTGCCATAGTGGTGAGAACCTCGGCCCGCGTTGCCCCACGTTGTCGCTGCTCGAACCTTCCATAGTGGTGAGAACCTTGGCCTATTGCCCCTACTCGAACCCTGTTTCGGTCTGCTTGAACACTGTTGCAGTCGGCTCGTTGCTCCTGCTTGAACCCTAGCCCATTGCACCTTCCCAAACAGTGTTGCGGCCATTTCTATTGTGGAGGAGAGCCCTGGAACAGTTTGTCCCTGCTGCATTGCTAGAGAGGGCGCCCAAAAGCATCCTCGAGAACATGGTGAGTTTCCAATGTTACTATCTCCATTTTTCATCTAATGGGTAAAACTAATTATTCAACACGACTCATGTTTAGTAGATTTTGGGCATAATTCATCCATAAATTTTAGGGCATATTTCCTTGTTCTCTTCACACCTTGCCATGTTCTCTTCACGCAATTGGGCATAAATTTGAGGGCAATTGTCTCACCCTATTAGGGTTCAGAGATTTGCTTATGTTCCAACCTCTGGTTCCATCAAATTTTGGGGAATCATGGGAGATTTTTAGAGAATTCAAAATGGCATTTCCTTGTATGATTGGTTAGGTTGCAAGAATTTTGATTGAAGGACCAAGCCCCACAAAATTAGGTTGTAGGAAGTGAAAGACATATGCAGACCAACATGGTTAGACTGTGTGAGTTATTTGAAAATTGGTGTGGATACACAAGGTTTAGCTGCAGGCCAAAGAAAAAACTATAATGTCAGGTTACGATTTTTGGAGAGAAAGGATTTTGATAGGTTGTATTTTTTGTATCATATGAACTAAAGGTACAAATAGTAGAATGCCTCTTGTAACAAAGTTTGAGAATGGAGTCTAATGAAATTAATGTATTGTTCTGCAGTGCATCTATACTTAAGTGAAATTAGTATATATAGCATTGCACCTCATCTCTTTTTTGTTACATATGTAATGATGTTTTTCTTGTTATGTGTTGTGCTATTTGTTGTGGTGTTTGTATTTTATGCACCTACGCAACTAAGGTTTGGTTAGCTGTGGTAGGCCAAATAGAGTTTCAAAAAGAAATTTAGTTGGAGATGTGCATAAGCCCTATACTGTGATATCCAATGATAATGGCATGGTCTACCCATATCGCGTCCCTTATAATAACATATCTGCCAAATTCAAAGATCTCACATGGTCTAATAAATAGCAGAACTCAATCTAGCATTTGATACAATGAAATTTCGGAGATTTTAATCACAACTTTAGTTCATAAAATTTCATACAACTAGGGGAACATACATCCATGTAAATTTCAACATTCACAAGATAGATGGTCTCTTAGGGATGAGTTCCCTCCTTGTGTGTGCCTAAAATAATGTAACTACTTAATTTGATTCTCCCTCATGTTGCCAATGTTTTCCTTGGGAAATACTGACCATCATGTTGCTAATGTTTAGGTGTATAACTACTCACTAATGCACACTTGATCCTTACTTAAGTCACGAAATGCATCATTATGGCTTGTAACTCATTGTCTTCTTGTCTATATTTAGCAAAATCTAAAAAATGATTTGAGATTGCATAGCCAAGACTCCACCTTGACCCCATTAACAAATCTTCCAAACTTTAGGACTAAGATATTTTAGTCCAACTAAAGGCATTGTTAGGAAATAGTTATAGTTATTGATATATTATGTTGAGTACATTTGAGGTGTTGGTTGTGGTTGTAGGACCTCGTGTAGATTTTTTTGTATACCCTACTCAAAATGCCAAAGATTCCCTTTGTAGGGAATCATATGGTGGCCTAGCATTCACTGAATGAGGACATCAAAGTCATGCATCATTATGGCTTGTATCATTGTCTTATTGTCTCGATTCAATAAAAACTACTTTGTTAAGAGCTTACTAAGTAAAACAACCCTTGGCTACATATCATGTTTTTTCTTCACTACTATTGAAGTTTATGTCTTGAATCTGATGGGAACTTCAACAACAACTGGTGCAATCATTTCTTGCTTCATACTCAATTGCTGTATAATAAAGTAAACACTCAGAAACATGTAATTACTGTAAATTTTAAGCACCAACTATGGTCCAATTAGCATGAATTTGTCAAAGGGATCTTTCATTGTTTGTAAAATTTGGGGTGTTCTTATTTCCCACACCAGGTTTCAATTCCCCAAGTGATATGTTTTTCCCTTGTGGTACTATACTATCTACATTAAAAACACTAAAGGCTAAGATTCTCCCTACAAGCACCTACTTTATGAATGCCTTAAACATTTCTGAAATAAGACATTTGAATTTTTGAATGCTTCAAACCTTTTAACTTATTTGATTGTAATATTAACCTCCTACACATCTAATCTTGGATTATGTGTTGTAAACTACCATTATTTCGTATACACGTTAATTTGTTTCAATTTTCCTAGCCCATTTGGGTTGTTTTATAGACTATGGAGGTGAGTCCTAGTTCAGCGTGATCTTTATGCATCACATGTGAATCACAAACAAATGTTGTACTTTATATGTTTATATCTAGTATGTTTATATCTAGTATGTTTATATCTAGTATTTGAATCACTAGTATGTTTATATCTAGTATTTTCATATATTTTTATTTTCAGTGGTTCATGAGAGAATACATCAAAGTTGAATCTTAGCACATGTTGAATCTTAGATATCAGTTGAATCTTAGCACATGTTAGTTTTATAAACCAAATCAACCAGAGGCCTCAAAGTATCCGAGACTAGCGAAGGCTTTTCTCATTCATCTCTTTTGCTTCACAGCTTGTGCTTTTCTAGCTATCGTGAGTTATGCCTAAGTCACTAAGTGTTGTGTCTAATATGAAAATTAGGCTCAGATGTGTATGACAAATCAAATCAAGATAATGTGTTTTGATTCTAATTTGTATTGAATATTTGTAAATGTTCTAGTTTCTAAATTTTATTGGATCTATATGTCTATATTTTTAAATTTAAATATATATATATATATATATATATATATATATATATATATATATATATGTATATATATATGTATATATATACATATATATATATATATATATATATATATATACATATATATATATATATACATATATATATACATATATATATACATATATATATACATATATATATACATATATATATATATATATATACATATATATACATATATATATATATATATATGTATATATATGTATATATATATGTATATATATGTATATATATGTATATATATATATGTATATATATGTATATATATATATATGTATGTATATAAAACGTGTACTTAGATATACACATAATGTCTGAAAATAGTCTTTGAAAATCAAATTTCTCATGGCCATTTGAGTGCCAAGTAGGTACCACCAAATAGGTATCTGTCAGATCTATCTTCCTCAAGTGATGATGAAGATATACTCAGAGAGGTTGAAAGTGAGACGAGTTGTACTAGATCTACCGGTTTTATATCAACTAGATCAGAAAAGATAAGGAAAAGATTTCATAGACGCATGAAATAGTTTATTGCCAACGGTGGGTCGTGTAATTATGATGTTGAGAGCATAGGAGACATTGATTTTCCATTGAGGTATAAACATCTAGTGCAACGATGGGTACCTAATATGCTACCTCAAGTGGACACAGATTTCTTCATCAATGGGAGGATGTATCACATCTCTCCTTCGTCCTTACATGGATTGGGGCTATTTTCCATGGATGGAATAAAGGTTCGCTATGGCACTGTAACTGAATTGATGGAGTATGTAGGACCACTATACAGATACAATAATTGGTTGATGTTGGTCCAATATACTCGAAGTATGACGAGATACGGAGTTGCCACAAATTATATTCAAATAGCAGAAAACAATAAAAACAAAGGGGCGACTATGTATATTGATGGGAGACCAAAAGCGTTCGGAAACGTTGTTGGCTTTATAAATAGTACACGACCAATGACAACAAATAAGCTACCAAATTGCGAATTCGAGGCACGCAAACATCATCGTATATTTGTATGTGCAATAAAAACAATACTTGCAAGTGAAGAGTTGTTGATTGATTGCAACTTAAATATAATAGATGTGGCTTCCATGGTTCAGGGTAACTGTGGACCGTCAGAAACTATGCCTCATCAGGTAAATGCTAAACTTAGTATCTAAACATGACTACAATAACTGAATGTTTCAGGTTTTTTTTTTTTTTTGTCTGTTAACATTCGATTTCCATTGTTGTCATTCACTTTATTCATGCTTATTATGAATATTTTCGTGTGATTACATGGTGGTTACACTGCTATGAATATCTCAATTTTGTTTATGATGCATTTATTGACTATTGACGTTTGTTTAGGGTGACGGCAGTGGAAAGTCACATGCTTCTTCCACGGTCCAGGGTGACCGTGGAAGGTCAAAAACTATGCCTCGTCAGGTAAATGTTAAATATAGTAAATAAATATGACTACAACAACAAGATGTTCCGATTTTTGCTATGAGCATTCGTTTTTTCAGTGCTTATTGTTAATATTTCCATATGAAAGCATGCTTATTAAACTGTGGAAGGAGTCTGCTCATGTCCATGGAGAAGAACATGTATCTTCCACTTCTGAGGTAAAAATTAATATTAATGCAATATCTCATTTTTCTTTATGTTACAATTATTTAGCATGAGGTGAACGTGTATTTATTGATTGATTATGTCAGTGTGGCGCCATTGGAAAGGCACCTGCTGCTACCATGGTCAAGGGTGAGCGTGGAAGGTCACACTTTGTGGCCCGTCAGGTAATTGTTTAGTAAAATAACTAAATTTTTCGATTTAGTATGTCAACATTCAATGTCCACTATTGACAATCGCATTTTTCTAAGCTTATGATAGACTACTGGTTCATTTTTATGACATTATGATGGATTACTGGTTCATTCAATACTGTGGAAAGGCACTTGTTGCTTCCACAGCGACGGTTCATCGTGGACACTCACCAGCCATAACACTGTGCTAGGTAAGTGTTAGTGCATAATAGTGACTTAATCTTCATTACAATATCAATATTTGAATGATGTTAAAATTATATTGCTTAACTTAAATTATTGTTTGATGAATTTAGTCTCGTGCACCCGATCTGGGTGATGAGGGGTATGAGGAAGACATTTTGTATTCCACTGACCCACTGCACACTTTTAGAACAACCTTGAAAAAGGAAAATATAGAAATGCTTGCCTTGGCTCGCAAAAGGCCCTTGACACAAGAGAACAGGGCAAGGATTCAACAACTGCAAGATGAAATACAATCTTATGGGGTAAGTGGCATCTTCACAAAACATTTTAAGCCATGACATGATTTCATATCTGATATTATGTTTTTTATTTTTCCAAGTGATCTGATAAAGTAAAGTTCATTTTTTTTTGGAGTTTTTAAAACCCTTGACTACAGAACCTGCCCCGACAGGTATAGGTAGCAGTGATGGTCCAATGAAGCAAAAAAGAAGCAATGTACCAATGAGGCTTTTTGGCACTCCTGCGGTGGGCCTCGAATCCATTGATGATGGCATTGATGAGAGAGAGCATGATGCCATGCCGGAGCCTGATGCTATGCCTCAGCATGATGAGACGAAGCCTATCACTCCACATGAATCTGGAGATGAATGTACTGTAGACAACCAGGATAGTTTTCCTGGAGCAGCACGAGTTAAAAGCACCAGATCACTCGATCTCACCTTTCTGGTGGATAACTCTTGTGTTCCTATCAAGATCCAAAAGATTGCTGGTATTTATTAATTAAATTATTCATTTTAATCATGAAATTGAAATAGTCATACGTTGAAATTATTTTAAATTAATGGATTACATATTTAATTTGCAGGAAACAATGTATTCTTCAGGCATTTGAATGAAAAAGCCTTGGAGCTATTTGGCCCCACCATTCGCACACAGTGGAATAGCCAAGATAGCAATAAGAGAGATGAATTGATGGACCACATGGTCAACTTGTTCGGCAATACTTTCAACAGGAAGGTTGTTGCAAGGTTAGCCGGTGAGAATTTGAAATATACCAGGGCCCAATATAGGAAAAGATTGCAAGCTGACCTCAAGCATGAGCGCCCTCCCATGGTTCCGGAGAAAGAGTAGAAGGAACTCATAGATGATGCAAAGGAGAACGTGCTTAAAAGACAAGGAAAACAACCACGACCTAGTAAAGCAAGGTACAACATATATCATCTTTTTACTGAAATAAGCTCAATTATTTTTTTCTTTTTTGTTTTAAGTGAGATTTTTGATATCTAAGGTTTTCAAAATTTTCATATATAGGCTACCTGACACCTCCAAAGCAACCAAGGATAGAATGGAAAAGCACGGGAAACATAGATTGGGCCAGGGTGGCTGTAGAAAACTAAGAGCAAGAATCGTAAGTATTAAATGATTAATTGTTGGGAATATTTATTTAAAAATACTTAACAAATATGGGATTTTGATACTGGAAATTTCGAAATGTGTTATCATGCATTGCAGGGAAATACGTTCCAAGCTGCTGCCACCGATGAAGACCTAAAGCTTGGTTTCAAGTTTGGTTTTAAAAGTGTGGTTGAATATCGGAAAAGCTTGGGACAGACTCCAATCTCCCCAATGACGCAAATGCAGGTATATCACCAATGGTAGTATACTATTATAGTCTATTCAGTACTTCTGATTATATCACCCATAACTAAAAATTTATGTTTGTTTTTAAGCAGCAATGCAACCGCAGCAGTGAATCTAGCGGTACACAGCAAGTACCAATTGATGTTGGGGTGCACATGTCCCATGATAGTGAGGAGCATAGTGTCCATTCGGGTATGTATGCTTTGGAAATAGAAATATCTACTGTGATTAGATATATATATTTCCTGACGTATACTTATAAATTTTCTTCTTTCAATGAAATACCATTCAGCTCAGGAGCATGAACTGCAAGAGGAAGCAACTATACCTCCAATTAACACCCTAGTTGTCACATCTACAGCGACTGGTAAAGAGAAATATTATAATTTAAATAAAAAAATGAAATATTTATTTCAATAATAGTTCTAGGTCATATATCTATATGCTAATTTCCGTTGTTGCAGTTCACACCCCTACATAACTGCCTCCACGCCTTGCTCAGTGACGTACAAGAAGTGGCATGAATGAGTGTATGTAAACACAAACAATAGTAGGAGATATCGTAGTAAATACTGTGCCATTGGATGATTGTGATACCCCACTCGCAAGTTTTTTACATGCAAAGAAACATAAAACAACGAAAAAGTAGATGCAACATAAATTCCTGAATTGTATTTTGATGGATGTCAATGTTGTTAGTATGAAACATTGTTAGTATGCTACATAGATAACTTTTATTTGGTATAGTTACGAGGTACTTATCTTTAATTTGATGCTCTAAGGAATTTTCCCATTTATATGTTTTATTTTCTTAGAATTTGAGTTTTAAATTTAAATGTCATCACAAGTTTGAAACATTGATTCTGTTTATATTAGATATATTAGATATGTTCATCATGACTTCGATCATCATCACTCTTTATAATTTGATTACTGCCCATTACATCTTGAGGACCAATTTCAGCACAGGGACCAAAGAGGAGTGTTGAAGTTGATAGAGATCAAATTTATGTTGTAAAATCTTGTACCGTTGCTTTAGCACTATTCATAAATAGTACCACACTTCAGATCTGATTTTTGGTTAAATGTTCACGTGGAGATCTTCAACTATACCTTTGTTATTGTTATATGATCGATATGTTTAATTTATTACACGTTACTGAAAGAGATGAAAATTATGTTATAAAATATTTTACTGTTGCTTTAGCACTGTTCATAAATAGTACCGTTTTATCATTCAGCTGTAGAATTGTTATGTTACTGTACCTTTCTTTCATCTGTGTGTTGAATTGTTGTAGTATGTGGACTGTGTAAACCTGTTTGAGGTCTGTACTTAACTTTACATCTCGAGGACCAACTTCGGCACAGGGACCACAGAGGAGTGTTGAAGTTGATAGAGATCAAAATTTATGTTGTAAGATCTTGTACTGTTGCTTTAGCACTATTCATAAATAGTACCACACTTCATATCTGATTTTTGGTTAAATGAGATCTTCAACTATACCTCTCTTATTGTTATATGATAAATATGTTTATTTTATGACATGCTACTGAAAGAGATGAAAATTATGTTATAAAATGTTTTACTGTTGCTTTAGCACTATTCAGAAATAGTACCGTTTTATCATTCAGCTGTAGAATTGTTATGTTACTGTACCTTTCTTTCATCATCTGTGTGCTTAATTGTTGTAGTATGTGGACTGTGTAAACCTGTTTGAAGTCTGTACTTAACTTTACATCTCGAGGACCAACTTCAGCACAGGGACCAAAGAGGAGTGCTGAAGTTGATAGAGATCAAAATTATGTTATTAAATCTTTTACTGTTGCTTTGGCACTAGTCAGAAATTTGGATGGTAATTGTGATGAAATTTTGCTTTTGTAGACCATATTCCTAAATTTAAAGGTTAAACAGGTGTCTTTTACTTTTTATAGTACAAGGTGCTTAACTGTTATGTGATGCTATCAGGATTGCATAGAGAGAAATGATGGATATTTTTATTTGGCATCCCACCACCCTTCCTTATACTGTGATGATGAACTTTCAGGTTATATGGAACGTCTGTACATTTGAGAGAGATATGAATGGTTGTACCTTCCCCACCTTGATTGAGCTATGATTGGTCTCGTAACTTTTTAAAAACCACTTTGTTGAAGTTTTTCTCTTATAGAGTCCTATGGTTGTTTGGCGACATTTGGAGTAACTTTTTAAAAACCACCTTGTTGAGTACTTGAGTAACTTTTTAAGAACCACCTTGTTGAAGTTTTTCTCTTATAGAGTCCTATGGTTGTTTGGCGACATTTGGAGCATACCCTTGGTTCTAAGGGTCATGGGTATTCTACTACCCACACCTATGTTATGACCGTTCTTTATATTTTTCTTATTTTATGACCATTGTTTATATTTGTACCCTAACTTCAGATCTGATTTTTGGTTTAATGTTGACATGGAGATCTTCAACTATAACTCACTTATTGTTATATGATCGATATGTTTATTTTATTACCTGTTACTGATTGAGTTATTAAATACTTGTTGTACCTTCCCCACCTTGATTGATTTATTATTGGACTTGTGGTACCTTCCCTAAGACTTGTGGTTAATGGGGTCATTTACCCTCCTTCATTTTTTTTATACCACCTTGTTGAAGTTTTGGTCTTATACAATACTTGACTTTGTCAAAGTTTAGAATTTTTGTGACTTAATTTATGTTGAGTTATGTACTGTGCTTGAATGTCATTGACCTAATCAACTCCAGTCATTTCTCTCTCTCTCTGATTTGTACACACCCTCTTGTAGGGTCAGTTGGTTCCTAGATAAGACTGGCCTCTCTGAGGCACAATCAGTCTTTGTTGAAAGTAACACTTCTAAGTATATTTTCAATAATGGTTTCACACCCAACTGGTTGGTATCTTTAACTATATCTCTATTTCTGTTATATGATATACATGTTTATTTTATTACATGCTACTTAAATTAGTTTATCGTTTTAGTTTGCTTGTCATTGTAAGCAATTATAATCTGTTGATATGGCAGTTAAGAACTTACTGGTTGTACATATGGAAGCTTGTAATACAATATTCCTGGAGTAGTTACCGTGTCTATTGAATCATGCTGCTCACAGATGTCTACTATTTAAAATAAGGTTTGTGGAAGACTAGAGATAGATGTTTTCTAATGTTTCACTAGTTTTTGTGAAAAAAAATTTAAGCGTATCCATATTCTGAATTGGAAACCTTCAGCTTTTAAGGTGTTCATGGGTCGTACTTCTAAGAAGAATGCACATGGGATTGGAACAGGTATCTTGCTTATCTCAGTTGTAAATAGTCAGCTTTAGAAAAGGTTTTGGCTTGTACATATAAATAATTATTCCAGTCAGAATATAATATTAAATTCAATGCCTTCTTATGAATTTGCATGATACAACTGATGCAATGATCTCCATTGGATTATCCAAGGTCGGATATCAGTATGTGAATATAGGTAACTTAACATATTTTATATTTCATGTGTTTATGCATTATCAACTCTTAATTTAACATATATATAGGTAACTTAACATATTTTGTGTTTGGTACATTTGGCCAGATACAATACATGCCGTAAAACGATGCCAGGTTCACTTGGACACGAGAACAAGATGCAAGCACGTTTGCTTCATGGGCAACTTCTTGTCACTAAATTTTTTTGTCTCTTTGATAGATTTGTTGAATAATTCCATTAGTGCAATACTGAAAAATGGTTGCCTATTTTGTGGAAAGGCACATGCTGCTGGTTGTGGGTATGATAAAAAAGTATTGCATGATACCCAGGTCATCCATTCAGTAGCCATTAATGAAGAATCAAGAAGAAATATGGAAGATACATCACAATTCCAAACCCAGCATTCCCCACCAAAAGATGACTATTTGCACACCAAAATATAGGAAATTAGAACTTAGAAGTACAATCCTTAATGATTTTGATGACTATTGTGCTTGTTGCATTCATCAATATGAGACTTGGATGTTGGAATCCTAAAACAAACAATTACAGAGCCATTGCCTGTTGCAATTGTGGAACATGCTTTAGAGAAAGTTGTTAAAATCCATGCTAGAGGTTGTCCCTGGAACACTGCCACCGATTCTAGGTGGAGGGCCGGAATGGGAATTTAATAGACCGCAATTCCTCCAGTATGGAAGCCTAGAGATCATGTTCCATTTCCTCCAGTTATGGAAGTCCCTTCTAGTTGGAAGCCTAGAGATGTTGTGCTACTTCCAAAGCCTGAAGAGACTGCTCTAGCACTGCCAGTGCCTATCGCTCCTCCAATACTTGCCAAAGAACAAAATCTCTTCTTTAAGTCTTTATCTTTGTGGTGTTTCCATCTTATTCTATCTCAGAGGGGGGTCATGACTTGCATATGGTTCACCGTGGGTTCCTTGAGAAGGGTGTAGTCATTTCTTAGAGGGTGTTTTAGCCAAGATACAGTACTATCATCTCTGCTATCTAAAGTGCGGTCTTGACTGGGAAGTCCTGCTTCATTGTTCGTGCTTTTGAGGTACCAAAGGCACATATTTCACTGCAACAATATGGTCATCTAAGCTGTTGTTATATATCACTGTTCTCATTTGCAAAGTGGCCAAAGGAGAGATGGGTACAATTTTTTATACCCACTATCTACCAGCTGTAAATACCAAGCCCATTCAAGTCATCCAAGGAATTGTACAGATTGCTCTTGTTGATTTACAACCATTTCCACGCATTGAAGACGCTACAGTGGAGACCAAATTCAGATTGCAAAAAGGGATAGTCATCCAATCTCATTCCCAGGTTTGCAAATCCTCATAAATATGATTTTGTGCTTTGTAGTATCTGTTGTCACAATATATTTGAATATTGTATTCAAGAAAAATATCATTGTTGGTGAGACAGTCAGTCAAAACTCCAGTGTTCCTGTAGCTTACAATTGCTTGTATTTAGTACTATCTAAGAGTTCAAGGATATACTGAATTTTACATATTAAAGAAGTCTGAAACAAAAGAAGATAGTTCCTTTTCATACACATACATTGGCTTGTCCACTTACTGGTCATACTATTAAAGAGGGGACATGTAAATTTGCTTCCTTTAAATCACATTAGCTTTTTTCTCTACTAGTTTATATCCACCAAAGTATAAGGTTGCACAATTGTCTTCACAATTGATCCAACCTCACCTCACAAAGCCAAGGATAACACTTAAAAGATTGACATCAAGTCTTACTATAAGATCAACATACCATCCTAAAAAGGCACACATATAGTTTTGATACTTGCAAATCTAATCCCTTTGTATTTCAAAAGAGAAACAAGTCTTCACATTTTCCAAAAGACCTTAAAAATTGCCATAAGTCTGCCAGACAATGTGAATAAGATGCTTATATCTCTTCTGGTCTTTTAGATTTGTCATAATAAGTTTACTAAGCTACTGCACTTACTCTCTAAAATTACCAAAAGGGACTTGAAGTGCTAAACTGATTTTCAAAGTGCTTAACATACAAATGATATAACACGTGACTATTTGGGAAGACCTCATTGACTTGGATTGAGATTCCTTTCTTCATCTCTTAGGATCTTTCTCAATGTGACTTTCCAAGACACCCCCCATATATATATATATTACAGTCAATTATAATTTTCCATGCCATTTCCAGAGCTCAATGATTTCACATTGACTTCATCTCTTCATGATTTCATGCCCTTAATGTGCGAGTTAACTATTCTCTTTCTTTCAGTGATTCCTTAAACCATTTTGTGACCTCGGTTAATGCTAGGGTCAGTACTAATCCTTGAGAGAAACTCTAGTAGTATCGATTCCATCCTTAGGATTTTGCATAGAGCTTTTAGCTCAGGTTTCTCGTCTTTAATGTTAAGACTCATTGTTGATTTTCTCTCCCAATAGTAATATGTCAAGGGAACATATTAACATATTCAAACCTTTATTGTCATGAGCACACTCTGCCAATACCTTCGAGATTTTCTCCATTGTTATTAGATTCAATACTCTGTTTATAATGACCTTATTTCACTTCTCAAACCCATTTGATACATAGTGTTGCACCAATCAAAATCATAGTTGATCATGTCTCATCACTTATGTCATGAGATCTTCTCAATCTTCTCATTGCTTCTCGAGGAGCCTGTTATTAGCATACACCTTCAACAATAGTGAGAGCTCCTCAACTATTCAACATTATCATTTCAAGCATTCAACCTTTTTCATTATCAACCTTTGATACTTGGCTCAGACTTCTGGCACTTTCAGGACTTCTGGTAGTTCAATCTGGTGATCAAGTATAAAAATGACTATATAAATAAAGTAATAGTTCTCCTAAGTCATCCTCAGATATGTGTCCTCAAGGCTCAAATCTATTGGATACCGAATGTAGCAATTATGAAGAATGGAGGCAACTCTCTTGTTCTTATCCTCATTTTGGTCCATTCAAACACAACCACTAACACTGATTCAACGATTGCCATTTAGGATTTTTTTTTTTTTTAACACTTCCAGTTATCGACTCAATATCGACAAATTCCTGCCACGAATTTTCGTGGATACAGAGACGCAATTTCGTGGATACAAAGACGAAGTTTCAAGGAAGCATAGAAATGTTTCCACACATATGCTGAACTTGCCACGAAAGTTAGTGAATCTAATCGTCTCTGTTGCGACGAACTTTCGTGGAGCTGTATAAGATGTTACCATGCAGATGCTGAACCTTCCACGAACATGCGCTGCTATAGCGACGCACCGCTAATTCAAGTTCGTCTCCATAAACACGAAATTTCGTGGCAGGTAAAGCATTTGCGTGGAAACATATAGATGACGGGCGTTGATATATCAATGAATCTTCGTGGAAGAATTAATTTTTCGAAGATCTGAGGACTATTGTGAAGGTGACATGTGGCCACTGAGAAACATTGCTATTGCCACGATAGGGAATCTTCATCCCTATATCCACGAAGTTGGTTCCACTAAAAAAAAAACCTCAGATCGTTGCAATAGGGACGAAAAATCGTGGCAATTACAACAAAAAAACGTGGCAATTTTGGCCATATGTAGTAGTGAAATTTCCCTTTACGAAATAGGTTTTTGTTTGTGTTTTTCTATCCATCCCCCCCCCAAAAAAAAAAAAACTCTTGGTTATGGTTGTCACCCGCGCAAGAGCAAAAACCAAGGAGGAAGCACTTGCAGCCATCCAAACCAAACTCCAAGATCTGGATAAAAAATTTATCATCCTCCATCTTCAACATTCAGCTATGAACAATACCCGACAGCAAGAATCTTCTACAGCCAATGGGTTCTCTTCTTCCAGCAATTTCCATGGTCCGAAGCTTGAATTTCCTTGCTTTAATGGTACTGATCCGACTGGATGGATCTATCGTTCAGAACAGTATTTCAGTCTGCATAATACTTTTGATTTCCAAAGAGTTCCAACTTGCATCCTTTCATTTGGAACGGGAATCCCTTCAATGGTACCGTTGGCACATCAAGGCTCATGACGAGCCAAAATGGCTAGATTTTTGCCAACTCCTTTTGCAACGATTTGGTCCTAGTGATTTTGATGACTTCACCAGAGCACCCACTAAACTTCGTCAAAGTGGCATTGTTAGAGAGTATCAGACAAAATTTAAGAAACTAGCCAATCACACAGAAGGATTGTCTGATAAATTCTACAGGAGTTGTTTTATCAGTGGTCTTAACGATGAAATCCGGTTAGAGGTTAAAATGTTATGTCCCAACACAATGATGGAAGTTCTAGGGTTGGCTAAGTTGGCAGAAGACAAGATTGCAGCCCAACAGTGCTCCAAACCCACTTTTGTTCCCTTCCGAAATATGGGTTCTCAATGACCTCCCATCCTTCCAACTCCTTGACCAATTCCTATCAAGCATTTGTCTGAAACAGAGATGCAGGCACACAGAGAAAAAAGGATTTGTTATAATTGTGATGAGAAATTCACTCAGGGACATAGATGTGTTCAAAAAAAGCTCTATATCTTAGATATGGATTCTCCGCATGCCTCTAAAATTGGTGAAGAAGCTCCAGATACAATGGATGATCAAGTCGACATTCAGGAGCCGCCTATTGACCCCCCATCTCAGGATGAACAACCAGAGATATCTCTCCAAGCTTTATATTGCGTCACCATGCCCCAAACAATGCGGGTCAGTGGTTACTTCAAGAATCTTCCTCTTACAATACTCATTGATTATGGTAGCACTCATAACTTCATTGACCCTCAGATTGCCAAACATGCTGATTGTTTTGTCCATCCTTGCTCCAACTTTGAAGTCATGGTTGCCAATGGGGGCACCTTACCTTGCAAGGGGAAGTGTCACAATGTGCATATCTCTCTAGAAGCTAATAACCTGTGCTCTGACATGTTTTCCTTGTCCCTAGGCAGATGTGATGTGGTTTTGGGTGTTCAATGGTTACGCACACTTGGCCCCATCTTATGGGATTTTGCTGAACTTTGGATGTAGTTTTCAGTCAATGGAAAACAACATAAATTTGAGGTCTTACAATAAGGGTCTCTCCGCATCATCAGTTCACATCGCTTGGATAAGATCCTTAAGAAGAATTCACATGGTCTCATTGCTCAACTCCATTCCATTCAGATGCACCCATCAACAGTCTCCCCTACTTCCTTGGATAGATATACATGTGTCCTTGCTGAACCAGTGGGCTTGTCGCCTTCAAGAGACCTTTCCGGTAAGAATTTAGCTGCATCTACATCTCAGCAGGAAATGATGGCTATTTTTCATGCAGTACAGAAGTGGCATCCATACCTATTAGGGAATTATTTATGCATTAATATTGATCTCCAGAGTCTGGAAAATTTCTTGGAACAATGGGTCTCCTTCCAGCACACCTGAAATGGATTATCCAACTCATGGGTTATGCCTATGTGATCACTTACAAGAAGGGTAAGGACAATATGGTGGTAGATGCTCCTTCTCGCAAATTTGATGACCCAGTTTCTCATATAGCTATTTCTTTGTTTGTCCCAAATTGGTTGCAATTTGTTCAATAGGGCTATCTCTTCTATGAAATCCATGCTTCTTCATCAGCATGGCACTCTGGGTTCCTAAAAATGTATGACCGGGAACAATGTAACTTCTTTTGGCAGGGACTGAACATGACAATTCAACAGATAATGGCTGACTGTGATACTTGCCAGGTCAACAAGGGTGAAACGACACTCCTTTCGGGACTACTCGAACCCTTGCCCATCCTTACAGAGATTTGGACAACTAGTTCTATGGATTTCCTAGAAGCACTCCAGTGGTACAATACCACATGTAAAAGGACACCATATGAAGCAATCTATGGACATGCACGTCCAGTTCTTCTTCCATACACCCTCAGCAACTCCCCAGTTCAGGCAATTGACTCGGTTCTTTGACACCGTGATCAGATTCTTCTCATTCTGTAGGACAATCTTCACATGGAAAGAATTCGACTGAAACAACAAGCCGATCAACACCGTTCTAAGCGCACTTTTCACGCAGTTGATATGGTTCTTCTTCATCTACATCCTTCCAAGCAACCCTCCCTACAACACAAAAGGCGTCAATGGCCCGGAGTGCAACCCGCGGATGCTACAAGGGAACCCCTCCTTCAGATTCTGCATCAATTTCCACATCTAAATCTTTGAGGACAAAGCTTTTTCTAAGGGAGAGGGGATGCTAGGAACCCATGTCAATCCTTCTATTTACTTTGTTAGTATATTGTTGTTGGACGCATATGCTTTGTAAGTCGTCCCATAGTATTTGTTGATCCATAGTTTGTCTGATTGTTGTTGGATGCATATGCTTTGTAAGTCGTCCCGTAGTAATTGTTGATCCATAGTTTGTATTGGCCCATGGTTTGTATTGACACATGGTATTGACCCATGGTATTGGCGCCTAGACTTAGTATATAAGTTTGTGTGGAGACTAATGAAGGTACTGTGAAGTTATTTGTATTGAGCTTGCTCAAAAGGAGATTGCCCCCTCGAAGTGGCCTGTGATCAATAAATGTGATTATGAGTTCTATTATTACTGATATCTCGTGTATTTTCATTAATTAATTGTTGCAGGTTCTTCACACATTGAATCCAGATGAGTCACAATTCTTCTTCAACTTTACTCCCAACTAAAAAGGTGTATCAAAAGCTTTACAATCATTCATCTTGAATCTTTTCAAAAGATCCATTACATACTTAGGTTGAGAAATAAAGATGGCGTCATCCATTTGTAGAATTTGAATGTCCAAAAATAAATGTAAAAGACCAAGGTCAATCATTTTCAAAGGTATCAGCCAATTGTTTCTTCAAACCCAAAATCAAATTTATATTGTTTCCAGTAATGACCAAATCATCTACATATAATGCAACAATTAAGGTTTCACCATTTACAGGTAAAACATAGATGCTATGATCTAATTCACAATGTTTGAAACAAACATTGATAAAGAAATTATCAATCTTCTTATACCAAACCCCACAGGCTTGTTTCAAACCATACAAGGATTTCTTCAGTCAACAAACAAGGATAGAATCCTCCTCAAATCCAAGGGGTTTCTCCATATAGATATATTCATTTATATCTCCATGAAGAAAATCACTTTTGACATCCATCTAATGTACCTCCTACACAAGTCAAGCAATAAGTGAAAGAATTAGTTGAACCAAGTTCATCTTTGCAACATGAGCAAATTTTTCAGCAAAGTCAATGCCTTCTTATTGAAAAAACCCATTTGCAACCAAGTGAGCCTAATGTCTTTCAACAACACCATGATATGTGAATTTGGTCTTGTAGACCCATCGTCATTTCTCTATATTCTTTCCTTGAGGTTAAGGAACTAAATCCCATGTTTTATTCTTCAACAAGGAATGATATTCTTCATCCATAACATTCACCCATTCAAGTCAACTATAGTTCTCTTAACACTTCCCCTCTTCCAATGCAGTACATGTCTCTCAATGCATTCACATTACTTTCATAATATTTAACATGAAGTTACATGGTAGATCAAGCTTTTCAATTGACAATTCAAACACATCTTAGATTTAGGGATAGAGGATAGTTGTAATCAAAACGTTCAGCAAAGAGTAACATGAATTTTTTCCCGTTTAATGGAAAATCAAGTTTTAGTCATCTAATAGCTTGGAAAGTATATGATTTGTTGTATTGACAAATATTTGAATACCATAGAAGCAATTGAGAATATCATTAAATATGACTATGCAGTAGAATCAACTCAAATATTCTTCATTAAAATCTTTTTGTGCAATAGAATCAACTGATTTCCATATGAAAAATTGATTGTGCGATAGAATAAAATCAAATATTCCAATGAAGTAGTCAGCCTTCCACACCTGAAGATCTTGTAACTAACTCACATATGAGGAATAGGACACAAATGATATTCATTCACCAACACTCATAAAATACTATTGATGCAATTCTCTATACATGAGAACAAACATCCATTTATAAACATCAAGAAACTATATGCCAAACATGAAGTATTACATGTTTCCTCTAACAAAACATAAAAATCCATGGTTTTGTGGGCCATTTCTGAACAAAATAGTGTACAAACAATTCGTTATAGTAAAAAAATGCACCCCTATCTTTGGAACAACTTTGTGTAAATGCACAATTTTATGTATTTGACTCGTACACTTGATATAGATCTCATGATGGCCTCGGATAGGATTCTTCTCGATCCAGGAGGAAGGTAAGCTGGTCTAACATATCACGATCACAACCTAGGTGGAGGATTTCAAATCGCTCCACTGCATATCGAAATAAACTCGGTTTACAGGAACTTGAAGTTCCTGTAATAACCAATTATTTACATATTTTAATGATTTAAAACGCATTTAACATCAAATGATAGGAACAATTATGCAAAGTGACCTTAAGTACCTAATGAGTATGCTGGTGTGAATTTATAAGGAACGTCAAGAATTTAGGATGGAAAAGGACAAGTTTTAATGATAAAAGGAAGGTCTGGTTACACAAAAGAGCAAAATTGCTAATCAAAATAGGAACAAATTGGGCACCCAACATCTCCCTCACACTGGATATGTTGCATGTCCTCATGCAACTAATCAACTATACTCTGAATGCTCAGGCGTGTCTTAGTCCAACTATAAGAAGGATGACCAATTTTTTTTTATGAGTAGAATCCCAAACACTTATCTATTTCCACCCATGTTGCCATCTCCTCACATTAATTCCATTGTTCTTGTATGTTATAGACCTTTTTGTTGCACCATAATTGTAGAAACTAAAACCTTATCCTAAGCCATTGTTTACCATTCCTCCTCAAAGAGTTAATATATAAGTTGGATCTGATTAATGCCATTTTGAACAATGGGTATCCCATAGGGTCTCATTGTTGCAATGGAAGAGGAAATAAATTCCATGGTTTCTCAGAAGCCACAATGGAAGTTATAGCACATTGGTATATGATTTCCTCAAAATCTTGAAGAGTTGATCATTGATTTACTCTAAAGAGTCTAAGCTACTTGGGAATAGTCAATAATTCTTCATGGTTGGTGAGAATAGTTCTAGGCATCCCATGATCTCCTCCAAGGTATTTTTTAAGGATTATAAAATTATACTTAAGTATAATATTCTAGACAATTATTTTGGATTGAAAAAAACATATATATAGATTGGCAGGCGAATATTAAATATGAAACCTACAATTTACTCCTGAAACTAGTGAATTTTGGCGAATATTATGTTAAAAAAACATACTTTATGTAAATATAGGCGATATTAGAGACTAAAAATGACCAAAAATTTCCCTAATCTCCTCTTACTTGTATTTCAGAAAGAAACTCATATTTGTAGAAGGATCTCATATATATCTCACATTTGACTTGGTTTTGGAAGAATGAGGAAAATGCTCTCAATTGAACATCTCCTACAACCAAGTTAGGATCACTCTGTTTCTTGTTCCAAGAAGAAATAAAATTGGTAGATTTCACATAATAAATTATGTTCTCTTGGAGAAGAGTCATCATACACCTCAACGAATTCAGAGACATTATTAATTTCAAACATTTTACCCGCATTTAACCCAGAAATGCTCCTTGTCATTCATTTCAACTCTATTAGTTTTGGAAGGAGAATAAAAAATGGCTTCTTGTGTTGTAGCTGCTAGAATATCTAACCTTGTGGTTGTCTAGTTTGTGGAATCGTTTTTTCTTCATGAGCAGTTTAATTTTCAAAAGCTGATTTTGGCGTTTGATTTTCTTGTTTTGTTCTACCAATGTTTGGCATATTTCGTGGGGGTTTTGAGTTCTACTCTTAAAATTTCATTCTCTTCTTGTAACTGAATTCCTTGATGCATTAATTTCTCATTCTCAGGCTTAACATAATTGTCTAGGACCTGCAATTCTCTAACTTGCATATTCAATCTCCCAATTTTCTTTTGTTTTTGTTGTAATACATGAGCAAGTGATTTAGAACTTACCTCATGGGCAGGTTTAGTCTCTTCAAAACATACTCTCTATGGCTAAAAAACCTGCATATCAGGCATGTGCACATCCTCAGGCTTGATAGGGACTTCTTGAGATACCGGTTATGAAATTCCCGTTGAGAATGTTTGGTTCGTTGCCGCCTTGATGACTTTTTACAAATATCTTGTGCAGCTACAACCTCCTTTGCAATTAACTCAGTCTTTTTTATCATTTGTGCCGTCTTGATCCTTGTCACCCTACCTCTCATTACAGTCTCCTTATGAATTGAGAGTTCCATCAATTTATGCTTCCTCTATGAAGACTCTGGAATCAATTCTTCCTATGTTTCTTGTGGTGATGGAGGGTTTTGAATGGAACCCTTACGGTTTACATCCTCTTCCAATCGAAACCCCTTTTCTAACAAAAATTGCTCCCATGATAAATTAGACTTATGTAGCTTTGTGAGAACAAGTAATTTAATCAAACCGTGATGATATAAACTATTGGTGCTTCTTTTTGGACGTTTACATCGATCTACAGTGTTACAATTTACTAAATTTTAAAACTACAGATGGATTCTTTCAATCCATATTCAGTGTTAAAATTTAGTAAATTGTAGCAATTCATTGTCAAAATTGCATTTTTCCATTGTTAGAGTGACACAATTAAAAATGACTAACGTAAACGAATAATTCATATTCTTGTAGTTGTTAGCTAGTAATATTTTTATTCCTGGGCTAAATTAGTCGTTTACGTTAGTCATTTTTAATTGTGTCACATATTATCTAGTCGTATATTTTATCCCTAGGCTAAATTAGTCATTTTTAGTTGGGTCACTTAAAAGTGCTCAAATTTGGTAGTATTTCACTTGAAAAAACTATAGTGACTAACTTTTTTAGTCACGTAGTCACTAATCTCTCATTTTTTACTAGAGAACTTATCACAATTGACAATACATCAAAATGTGTTGTTCACTAGCCACAATTTTCCTTATCACCATATCATTTGATCAGAAGGGTCATCTTTTTAAAGCTCCAATATGTAACCATCCCGCTTGAAGTGAGGAAGAATGTCCACATATTTGGGTCATAGAACATAACGAACTCCTTGATTTCAACCTTGTTTGTCACATAGTCCATGGTTTTGTTCTAACTACCTAACCAATTGGTCGATTAGTTGACTACTTTGCCGATCGATATGTGTGACTAGTCGAGAACCTAGTTCACCCATCAATCAACTATCAATTGCCAATTTTCTATCTCTAGAAGACCCAAAGGTGTGGTGAACTACGAAGGTCTATTGTTCCAACAAAAAATTCAAGAAACTAAAAAGGGAATGAAATTGATTTTTTTGTATTTTCACCAAGTGTTGGACCATGCCACATCTCTTCACCGATTCGAGTAGCTATTAGTTTTTTCCTTGTTTAAAGAACCACTACCATGCCACCTTTTCATATCCATTTCCAATTTATTTTGGTTCTTGAGTCACTCGGCCATGGCCCTTGAGTCCTACTTAACCCATCCTTTCTAGTTCATCCCCTAGTGATTGAGTCACTTTCACGTCTTCAATCTAGGTTCATCTCATCTAGTCTCTAGTATCCCCACAACATTATCACCTCCCAGTATTCACATAACTTAATAGGTTGAGTGATCTCATTAAGGTTTATATTTCTTACCCATGTCAACCATCATTTATGCCTCATTTTTCAAGAGAAGTGTTATATCCCATACCCACCATGAAATTTTCCCATTGTGTCAAGTCCAAGTCATGGTCATCTACCAATGTTCGTCGTACCTTGTGTTGGTTTACAGGGAATCCTCATTTCCCTTTTGACTGACATATCTGGTGTATGCACAACCCACCTCAGTGGGTCACATACCAGAGTGCACAAATGAAACACAGACATACACCCACACACACACAATAGAAAAACACAGATATCATAAAACAAATGGATTTTATTAGTTTTTTAGAATAATTTACAAGTCTATTGTTAATTTATATAGATTCGGAGTTTAACCCCTTTTCATAGTCGGCTCTATTCTACAAGTTCAAATCTCTTCCAAATGAAAAATCCCTTTATTCTTCATCACTATCGATATTTATACATTCATTTATCACCTCGGTTTCCCACTTCTGATTCTTCTAGAAGCCTCTGGGTTCTTCTCCTCTCTAGCTCATCAACATTTAATTCTATATCGAAAATTCCCTCGGCACGTTGTTCCATCTAGCGTGTTCACCTACCGCCATTACTTCTGCAGTAATTTCTTCAATCTACCTCTGTGGCGTGTTTGGACTTCCAACACTTCAAATCCTTCCTTTGGTCACAATTTTTCTCTCCAGTCACCTGGCATGATGATTTGTCATCCCTACTTGTCGTCGGTTGTTATCCTAAATCCTCCTTTCATTTTTTGTCTTCTTTGTTGTGACCTAACCAAACCTTGTTGATGTCTTCATCCATAGGTTTTGTTGAATGAAACCCCATCGGCCAATATTCCAACCTTCCTTTACTTGGCATTGACTTCAAACTCAACTTATTTCCACTGTCAATTGGTCTACCTCCGACTGCTTCTCAAACATGTCATCTCGACGACTCACCATGAACCTCTCCTCGACTTTTGGACTTCGACTCATCAAAATTGGCATCGATTTCTCTCTTGTTGTCTCCTCCTTCGACTCGACTAGTACACCAACTAATCTTCTCTAAGTCGGCCTTTAAGGTACAACTGCACCTGCTTCGCTGTGGAAGGTCATGGACTCTTCCCAAGTGACTTTCAATCGTCTATATATGAATTTTGGTCGTGGGTTCGGATGCCCCTGCATCAATATCTACCCCTATTGACTACAACATATTTGCAATGGGGGTTTTATTTTGAGGAGAAATATTACCTTGGTTATCATTTTCATCATTAGCGATTTATCTTGTAAGTAGCAGTAAACACACATCATTGATCCATGAAATCATGATTCCTTCAATTGTTCAACTTCAAAACATCCATTCACATTGTGTTGGTTTGTACTAGTACCTCTACCCATTATCATTATTAGTGGGACACCTCACATTTGTCATAATTTCCATTGGTGATATGATCCATTCCAAGACTCGACTGGAGACCTCGACTAGTGCCTAGTCTCAGTGGACTCCTTGGTCGGATCTTAGTTGCATCGACTCAGGAAACCGTATGGATCAATCGATCCATCGACTCAATTGAACCTGCAGATTAGTTAATCCATTGACTTAGTCGACCCTACATATCAGTTGGTCCATCAACTCAATCGACCCTGCAGATTAGTCGATCCATCGACTCAGTCGACTTAAGCAATCTTCTACCGAATTCATTCATCATACATTCCCTCTGGCATTTGATGACTCCAACACATGTAAGACAACATTCTGAACAGTCAAAAGGCATCAAGAAGATGCCATCAATGTGGCAACTGTGTACCTTCATCTTCTTCTAGCCGAAAGATGGGAAAAAGACGATTGGTGTCCTTAATCAAATTATAACTGCTTCTTTGTAACTGAAACACTATGAGCACCCAAGCATCCCTAATATTTGTATATATTCATGTCAGCCCAAATATGAAAGGGTTCAATGTTCTTGATTGCAATAAGATGGGTCCCGAAAGAGAAGGCTCAATTGGTTCCTCACAGTTCCTTCATTCAACCTCCATTCATGTAAATGAGTCCTTTGACTTAGTACACCTTGATATAGGGTTGGCTTACGGACTTAAGAGACCAACATTCCACAAATAATTGCTCAATAAAACCAAAGTTTTTACCCTTGGGGTTTCTCCATTATCAATTCATGACTTACATTTTCATGTGATTGATTTTGTCTATTACTTTCAGTTGTTTATGTTTGGTAATTATCTACATTGGTTTTCTTATTTAGTCTAAATATTGTTCACTTCCGCCATAATAGAGCTTGACTCATTCAATCGACTCTCTTGTCCTCATGTCGAGTCCCTAAGTGACACAGATCATGATAATTGACCTTATGGTTTCTCTCCTCATTGACTATAACCTATTGTCACATCATGAAGAATTGTATGCCTTGATTTTAGTCTTCTAGATATAGTTAAATACCATGGACATGCAAAACTCATTTCCAACATTATCATGAACCTCTACAACTAAGCTTACCTCAAGTGCAATATCCTCCTATCTTGATCATGTCATATTGTGGGTCGCATCCCTAATAGTTTCTTACCTCGACAAAGCAACCTCATTCCTTCACATATCTTTAGATGGCGACAACATTCACTTCCAAATGTATCGCAACCTCATTTCATATGTACTATCTTACACTGCTATCATCCCATGTTGTACTTGACTTGACTATTACATAAGCATAGCTATGCTTGCCCCATTTGAAGAGATGTTATATATAATTTTCACCTCACCAGTGTGTGTCTTGTAGGTGGCCTTCTTTCTCTCTCTCTAGTGTTCCCCTTGGTGCAATTATCTCTCTCTTAGTAGCAACACAAACACATGATGTATTCCAGCTATATGATTTGCCCCTAACCTTACACATCAAGGGGCATATGCTATCAAGCCACTTTTTCCACTTGAAACACTTTATTGATTTATGTTGAAGACATTATAAATCAACATTACTGATCATATAGAAGCAAAAAGAAATGAAGGAAATACTACTTATTCATGGAGCATCAATGCCAACCTTTTGTTTTACTACAATGGAGAACTATGTCACCCCTTAGCTAATGGGTGTGCAGTTGTGTAGGAAATCTTTTGATAAGTGTGCAATTCCTATTTCACGAACAAGACATTAAACAATGCGGTCCTTTAAATTTTTTGGTCTCTTCATTAGTTTAATTGGTCAAGGGATACTCATATAAGTCTAATATCTTCATTCAAGGTGGAGAACATTGGTTATCCTTTGTCCATTCCTAGACTAAATGCAATCACATGGGCTAATATTTGGCATAGAGCTCCATTTCCTTCCATTTCATATTCCATGAAACTTTATAAATGAAAGCTTCCATCCTCCATTTTCGCAAGTTCAATGAAAGTAAGGTTGTACTGCAATATTATAGCCAAAGATTGTTAGGTCCACATGCTTCAATCCATTTCATTGTGCTTTGTGAGTGATTATGTTGTGACAAATCACTCTCTATTGTCCATTGCATAAGGGAAAATGATGTTCAAATCATTTCAGAATCAATGAAAGAATTCTAAAGAGGATAGAACTCCAAAAATAAAAAGCTTGGAGGCCACATGCATCACTCCCTCAAGGTGAAATATTCAATTTTGTATGTAGTTATACAAAGCATTTAGTCTCTTTTCCTTCAAAGATTTTCAAATGCTTTCTAAATGTTTACATTTGATTTTATGCTAATTCACTGGAAAACTAGCATTGGTAGGAGATAGTAGTATTCCCTTATTGTTGTTCATTGTGTAGAATTTTACTCTAAGGATTCAAAACTTGAATCATTTGTTCCTTCACTCTATGACAAGAGAAATATTATAAGGGGCTTTCCCCGAGGTTTGTCTCTCCTCCCCTCTTTAATTTTCCATTCATTTTGAATTCACATGCTTGGGGAATGAGTTATTTAACCACTCACACATTTCATTTTTCAGTATGTACCAATCGATCCAACCTATTGTTGAGTGCTTTTAGTCATATTGTACATTGAATCACACATTGTGTCATATATAGTCGACATCACCAATCTCGGTCAATCACTGCCAATAATGATTAACAATGATCCATATGGTCAATGAGGGTGGAGGGTTGATGGGTTCATGTGGTTACCGAGATAAGATATTTGTAGGTGATGGGATTATTGGGTTATGTAGTCAACATATTAATGGATAGGTGGGCACAATGTTTGTGGTCAAGTAGACTAGAGATTGGAAGGTCAATGTAGTTAATATGGTGAACTATGGTACATATGCTCTATATAGTTAATATGATCAAGAGAGATTGGTTGGTTACTTAGTTAGTTAATATGATCAAGAAAGATTGGTTGGTTACTTAGTTAGTTAATTGCTAATATTAGTGGGTTGGTTAGGGATAAGTGCATAGTTGTGGAAGGTGACTATTTTTCATTGATATTGGCAATAGTTAGCATAGGTCAACATTGATTTGAGGCTTACTAAATCAACCATGGTTGATGATGGCTAGCCATAATCGGCTATGGTCCATTGTAGTCAACTTTATTCCATGTGATCAATAAAGATTGAGGTTTGATAAGTTAATGAGGTCATTGGGTTAAGAGGTTTGTAGGTGATGGAATTATCAAGATATGCAGTTAATGGTTATTGGATAAGTGAGCACGACATTCATGGGTTAGTGGGTTAGGCACTAGAGCATCAATGTTGTTATCATGGTGAGCTATAGTGACTATGGTCAACATAGGAAAATCATGGTTAATGACAATGAATATGGTTCATGATGGCCAAGGGTTATTTAGTCACTACAATTAGCGGGTTGAGGTGTTATTGGGTTAGGTGGTTAATGGGTTAGTTCATGGTGGCTAGTTTTGGCAAGGGATTGATGTTTAATGATAGTCAACATTATTCATGATAGATCAACTTGAATTAGAGGGTTGTAGGCCAATGGGTTACTAAATTAACCATGGTTAGTGATGGTCAACGATGATTGAGGTCAATTGTGGTCAACAATGGTCCATATGGTCAATGATGGTGGATGGTTAATGGGTTAATTGGGTTATTAAGTTGGGAATTTGTGAGTGATGAGATTATCAAGGTATATGATTATTGGATTAAGACAATAGTGAGCAGACTTTTATATGGTGGTATTCTCTAGACTTTCGTAATTCTAAACTATTTCAGAAAAAGTCTACATGGTGCTTAAAACAATAATGAGCAAAGACTCCTATATGGTGGTATTTTCTAGACATAACATGTTGAAAGCGATTGTGGTTGAATAAATGGTAAGCAAGACTTTGCATGGTGATCGTCTCTAGACCTTAACCCAATGAAAGGGGACCATAGTACATAAACAGTGATTGAGACTAAAGAGGAGACTCGCTTGAAGATTATTACTATTGGGATTCGTTATGAAAGGTAGGTGAATAAAGGTACAAGTGGAGTAGTACACCTCATTGAAAATATCAAAAGTGGTAGATAAGTTGCTTTTCCTTTTGTTGGGTAAAGCAACATGGTACTTTAAAGATAGATCTATATGTTACTTGATTACAGACACATAAACATACTGTAACAAAATATGGATAAAAATATTAATTTTGACCATTAGGTGGTTTATTATTTAGAGAGCACTATAAAGAAGATAGTCCACATCAAGGAAATGGCTATATCAACAACCCAATCATTTTCCATTGAGGCTTAACTAGATGAGGTTGATAATACTCATGCCAGTATTCTAAAGTTTAGAAAAGTGGGTTGTGGATTCTTATGCTATGAGCATAGCAATGCATATTAAAGGCAAAACATTGAATATATGCCATAATATTATTTATTAGGAAAGTAAGACAAAGTTTACAATATTTAAGATTTTATTTTTTAATATAATTTCATAATTAATATACCATTTAAATAAATAAATTGAATCCCAACTTTGAAAACATTCATTCATGAAATTTGGTTAAATTACTATTTTAATGGCGAACATGACAAAGTCCTTGTCATGTAGAAATGAAATGCCAAATATTAGTGGGGTTGGGCCAACATAACTTGCTTTTGAACTTTTACTTGTATACTAGGGTTCACATGTGAAAATGTTGCTCCAACTTTACCAAGGGTGACTTTGCATGATATACTTTTGACTAAATATGCAATATTAAAATGAAAAGTAAGCTCCACTTTACATCGGTATGATATCCAAAGATATCAAATAATTACGCAATTCACGCGGTGAATAAAGTGCCATGAATATATATCTAAGTTAAATAGATGAGAATTTTTTAATAAATAAATGAAGTATTTTATTTTAATTTATTCAAAAGATTAAAGTTGATTTATCAACTCTAATAAGGATATTTATGATAATTTTGCATATGACAATAGAAACTTGGAGGTAGTGACTTCTTATAAAGATCTTGGAATTTATTTCCATTAGAAACTCAATTGGAATTATAGTATTGAGAAGAGGATTAATGGAGGGTGGAAAGTCTAGTTTGGTCTTGAAAATAACTATAAATCAGCAAACCTTGTGATGTAGGGTAAGAAGAAATTTCTCTTCAAAATGCTTGCACTCTCGTTCTCTTGTATGGATGTGAAGTTTGGGGATGCAACATTTCCAAAAAATCATGGAGAAAAATTGAGCAAATCTAGAAGCAGTTTATTACTTATAATCTTGAAATTAAGTGCACTACACCCTATCCTATTCTCCTTTTAGAAGTGGGGCTCCCCCCATTGAAACCATAGCTATAATTAGGTATTTTTTGTACAAGTACAAGTTTAACAATATAGGAGACCACCGACTTCCTAAACTTGCTCTTAATTCCAACCAAAACCACCTGGGCCTCAAACAGAGGTGGCACAAAGATGCCATGACTTGGTTAAATCATTTGGGTATTATTGACAAAACCGCCACTTTGCAAAATACCGTTTTTTTTCTTCTCAAAACTCCCTCACTTGGGGAGAGTGGCCTTTGGTCTAAGAAACCATGACCTAGAGGTATATATTCCGTCAAATCACTTGGGGATTGCACCCGGCCTGGACCACACCAGGCATCAACTTGGCTAGATTTTGGGGTGTCTCCTCTCAACTAGTTCACCCCTAAGGGGAATTGAACCAGGGTCGCCTTGTTGACAAAACCACACCTTAACCAAATGAGCTAGCAAGAATTGACAAACATGTTACTTACAAGGATTGAACCTGGGTTGGGTGGGTAATAATCATTCCCCCCGACCACCCAAGATACGTCCAATGGACGCCATTTTGCAAAATATCGATAACATTAAAAATATTATTACTTCTAAGTTTAAAGAGAAAATATGGTGCAAGAAGGACTAGAGGTTAAAAGAAAATTGCGATACTATAAAGAAATCATTAAGCCTACTCTAGAAGATCAAAATTATCTTTTTGCTTTGATGAGTTCAAAGAAAAAAATCAATATTGTCAACATTAGAATGAAATCTCATGAGCTTCATAATAAAACTAGACACTGGACAACCCCTAAAATCTCGTGGGCCGAAAGGATTTGCCATCTTTGCAAGTCTATGAGCATTGAGGTTGAAAAATACTTTCTCTTATAATGCCCTGCCTACACCCACATTAGATCTCAGTTCCATAATCTATGCTCCAACAATGACCTCTTACCTTCTAACTCAAAACTATGGTGAGTTAGGGGCGCTTCTCTTTAAGATTTTTGAGGATAGGAATAATATTTTAAAACAAATCAAATCATTTATCTCCACAGTTGCACGGGTACCGCTCTCGAGATTTTGGCAACCCGTACCCAGCGTTTCCCCACTCCTAGGAGCTTGGGAGCTGGTACGAAACGTCCCCTTTTTGTTGGGAACTTCTTTGGGAGCTTTTTGGGAACTTGCTTTAGCCGCTCCCTTTTTATTGGGAGCTTCTACAAGCTCCCAACCATGTGGAGCCCAAAATCATAAGAAAAGTGTCGAAAATCAATTGAATGATTGTTGTTTATTGTGCCAAGAAATCACCAATAATAAAAATTCCAATTAAATCTATCAATAATGCTATTTTTAAAATTTTCAAGGTTATATAAATTAAGAGGGCTCACACCTATTAAATGTTTAGATCCATTCACACTCAAAATATAAGTTGCCAATATACTTAAGTGAATAAACATGGATCTTTCTACAATACTAATTGAACAACTTTAATTCATGTCTTAAATGTTTATAGCTAGCTTACGTTATTCATATTGATTTATATAGCAATTTAGGATCATAAACCACATCAAACTCAAAATACCAAAGACTTTGAAAGTTTGTTACTTGAACTTGAAACAATCAAGTTCATTCACATCAGAAGTAAGTAGTAGTTACCATCAAAAAAATGCAAAGGCACCCAAATACTAAGCTCTCTTAGGAGCAATAATAGAGATAGAGTTGAAACAAGGAATTAGAAAAGATTGACTCCTTATGATTTATGAAGTTATTTGTGCTTTGTACACACACACACACACACATATATATGCAATTTTCCTTTACAAACTCGTACATTGGGATAAAGTTGCAGGTCAAATTTACAAAACATACCATGGCACTAGAGTCATGCATAGTTAGGGTTTACTTCAGGTCACACAAACCCAATTTTTGTATAATGTGGACCTAGAGGAGAGAGCAAATTTAAAATGATTGAATTTCATGACACTACTAGAGGCTTAGGAGGCTAAAATAGTTTAAGCTATGAAATTAATCAATTATATTTTTTTAACTCTTTAATTTTTTGTAATATATTTTAAAAAATTAATATATATTATTGCCGCTCCCAACCCGACATTTCCTGTAAATTTGGGAAAAGCTTCTAGCCATACCGGATACTCGTACCCAACGTACCCGCGTTCCAGAAACTTGTGCAACATAGTTTATCTCTTGTCTTTTCTCTTAAATCTTATAGACCAAATTTGATCTTTTTTTTTTCATATATGGTAGAAGAGTCAGTGTGGGCACATAGCTTAAGTGCCTCAAGAGCACGAGTCATGGAGTCGATCCCAGGTGGGGATGGTCAGAGCCGACTGCCCCAACCACCTCGCCTACAACAGGAGCCCCTGAACCAAATTTGATCTAAGTGAGATGTTAATCATCATCATCATCATAAAAACAAAGAAAGATGAAAAAAAAGACAAACATACATTTAAATATAAATATATTGTATGGGAGAAAAAAATAGAAAAGTGTGAATTATTAAGAAAGAAAAGCACTAAAAATATTTTTTTATTAAAATATATTGTTATGGAAATCTTTTAATGTTACAATTTTTTTAATGAAATTTTGTTATTATAGAAAAGTATATATAAGGTTATGAATATATGTTTGGATAATTTAATTAGAATATGATTAAATAATATAATTTAAAAGCAAAAAGATAGGTTAATTATGTGTGAATATTGTTCTTCAAATGAAAATTAAACAATACTCATAATACTCTTCATTGTTCGTAAAGTAACCTAAACCAAAAAAAATTAAGATTAAAAAAAACATTCATATTTCCTTAAATTTAAGATAAAAACTCACATTTCATTCCCATTTGGAGAATCAATACTAATAATACTCTCCAGAAATTAACATAAACCCAAAATAAAATTTAGATAAAAACGCTCAAATTTCATTCCCATTTGGAGAATCAACACTAATAATACTCTCCATAAATTAACATAAACCCAAAATAAAATTTAGATAAAAACGCCCAAATTTCATTCCCATTTGGAAAATCTAATGAATTGGATGTGACTGAAGTAATAAGGAAATTACAAGCGGCATGCTAATTCAGCATCACATATATTTTGACTTAATGTGACCAAGTCCCTAAGTCATAGGGAGACATTCTCAAGACTCTACAGTGTACGAAATGCCTTTGACACATTAATTCTCAAACCAACCCATACTATTATATAGTTACAGTGAACAGTCACGCCCACACGTACAGTTATATTAGGCTCCTAACAGACCGTAATGTACAGAGGAAACAGTACAGCTACGAGCTCGGCTACTGGCGGCCATTGCTGCTCGCAAAACCTAATCTAAAAACGCCGTTAATGAGCTATTTCCGGCGGCGCAAAACCTATCTAACAACGCCGTTAATTAGCTACTTCTAGCGGCCATTGCTGCTCGCGAAACCTATCTAACAACGCCGTTAATTAACTACATGGCCCATCAATATCAAAGACTAAAACATTGCAGAGGGCGCCCTGCATTCTGATTCCCCTCGCTTCCTGTCAAAACAAGTAATTTTCTGCAAGAATAATGGGAATGCCTACGGTGATATGCGTGCAGAGCTCGTTACTGAGCTCGGAGGGCTCAGCTGCTTCAGTAGTACAGTAGGAATTGGCCTAGAGAGCCTCGATAGATGCTCGGCAACGACCTGTTCGGCAAGCCAGTCAAGCCGCTCGGCATTGCTGAGGGAGAGTTTTCGTTTTCCTCCGAAGGGGAGAGACTCCAAGCTCTTCTGTTTCAATATACCGTCTGCAAAATTGATCAGCATTTTCACATTTTCTTCGCTCGGATCGTCGGCGTCACCCATGCATTTCTCTGGGAATCCGCTCCCCTGTAAACACCAGAAGCACAATCTTGTTCAACAAACAAAAAAATGGGTACAAATTAAAAATGCATCTTGAAATTTGCCTCTGCAAATTAAAAATGTATCTTGAAAATTGCGATCTTTTTACAGAACCTCAACAATAACATGTACATTTGACTGTCCATTTTCTGGTTACCTGAATCCTGACATAATTGCGCCTGCTTTGCCCAAATGCCATGCTCATGGCGTGGTCGACATTGTCGGAAACTGCATCTCCCACGATTTTGAAAACAGGCTTAGCCCACTGGGCAGCCCCCCATCTCTTCACCTTCTCGTAATCGTAAGACCTATCGAACTGCCCTGTTCCGACAGAGAGAACCAACAAATCTTCCACGCTTCCCACAGACGGAAACTCCTGCTTGTTATGCAGAACATGCGTTATGGCCGCGGCAGTGGGATTGTTCATCACCAATCCGGCGTCGATTGCCGTGCAGGAGGTCTGCCCATCGACAGAACTCATGAGCACAGGCTCGAAGAAACCAGGCGCCGCCGCCGCTGCCCGACAGACTTCCCAGAGGCGGAAGTCGAAGTTATCGGTCTCAAGCGCGTCGGCGCGGGAGAAGAGGAAGGGAGCGGCGCTGGATAAATCGTAGCAGGGAATCAAGAGGGGCTTTACAGTTTCCTTCAGCGTCATGCTCCGCCCGTCCTTGGTAGCGAACAGTCGCTTGAGCACACGCTCCATGCTCTTGCCCGAGAACCGAGCACCCGAACCACGAAATTTCGCCACCAGCCCCCCAGACGCCGGCTTGTACATCCTGCGCCCCTCCTCCGCCAGCAGCCTCCAGGCCTCCTCCGCCCTGCAGAGCGGGCGGCCGCTACCGTCGTCGGCAAAGAGCATAGCGGCAATGAGCCCGCCGACACCAGTGCCAATCGCTACATCGAAGAAATCCGCGATTCGGGCATCGGGGACGCCGGTTTTCCTTTGCAGAGCTTCCTCGAGATAGGCCAGTGTGCGCCCCGCCACGATGCCCTGCATCCCCCCGCCGTCAATGCTTAGAATGCGGACCTTTCCGCTCGTCGGTTTTTTGTTAATGAGCGCCTTCTCCCAGTCGTAGCCGAAGAGAAAATTGTTCTCCAGCATAGAGAAGATCTGGTAGCTGAGCCTGTTGCTGTCGGAGCTCAGTCGGCCATTCCCGGCATCGAGTCCCAGCTCCATAATTTCGATTACTGTGTTTCGAATCGTAACGCAAGAAGAGAGAGACGTCGACAGGTTCTGTCTTTTGTCAACTGGTAAAGGAGGAACTAGAATTGGGAATATGCACAAGCTTTCTGGGATTTATATGGAAGAAAGGCAATGTGTTTGTTCGAATCCGTCACTATCAGACAGCAGAATCTCCAATGCAGATTAAACAAATCTTCCGCGAGCTGCCTAATAACTCAACGACCGCCCCACCAAACTCCTAACCCCACCGGGAAACTTTTACTCAAGTCTCCGCTCATCTCGGCTTACAGCTGGCAACGGCCGTCGTGCGTTTTGCTTTGTGTCATACCTGAGTTCCGTTCTATATCAAGTGTGTAAGAATCTTGGTCTGGGGATTGGCTTCCCGTGAAATTAACGGTAACGGCAACGGAAACGGGACCCACCGTAAGAAAGGTCCAGCAATGGTGGCCATGTGGTGCCATAACGCCGTTACTGACATGAAAACGCGTCAAATTTATGTTCTTTAGTTGGAATTGGAAATACAAATTTTAATTTTAACGAAAAAAAATTAATAATAATTACAATGTTACAAATTTATGAAGAGATGTATAACGAATATTATTAATTATTATTATTATTATATTCTATAATTATAGATAGTATTTTAAAGATGAAAAAACTATGATAACAGAGTTAAATCAAATGTTTTGAAATAATTTGGATAATTTTTTAAATTTGAATATAAATTATTAATTAATTTTACAATATTATAGATTTATAAAATTATGTATAGCCAGATACTTAATTAATAATAATAATAATTACAACGTTAAAAATTTATGAAGAGATGTATAGGGAATATTATTAACTATTATTAATATATTAGATATTTATAAATAATATTTTAAAAATAAAAAATTATCACATAATTTAGTTATTAAATTAAGTCTTTTTAAAATAATTTGAATAAAAAATTAATTTTACAATATTAAACATTTAATTAATTATTTAAATTATAAAATATTATAACTATGAAAAACCATAGTTTCAAGTTTTTTTCCAAGTCTAGAGAGTATTAACCATAATGCTTTCATTTTTGTGTAATTGTTGGAGCCAAGGCCTATGCCTATGCTTGACATTGTGCTACGAGGAAATAGTTATATACTCATGATTTATGATATATAATTGTGTATCCATTAATTTAAATATTTTTAAGTTTCAAAAATCATTTTTTTTAAGAAATTTGATAAGAATTTCAAAGAAATATTAGGATTTTGTTATCATTTAAGTTTAAACTATAGTAAAATTGTTTTTTTTTAAATTGTGTAAGTTTTTTAATCTATTTAGATGATTGAAATTTTAATTTAATTTAAGAAAAAATTATTACAAAATTAGATGACTTCATTATTTATATGCTTAAAAAAATTTATGATGTAAAAAAAATGGTGACATACTCATCTTTAGTTGTTAAACTATCAATATATTGTACAACTTTAGTATGTGGTACAAAATGAAGGTAGATAAAACATCAAAAATAGGAGTTTCATGTTTTTTTAAATCTTTAATATTTAAAGTACATTATGTGATGCAAAATGAAAGTATGATCAATTATCAAAAAATAAAATATGAGTTTAATAAAATGTTCTATTTTTTGTAAAATAATTTTATGAGATAAAAATAATTTAATTTCAACAGACTTTTGTATTTGTGTTCGTGTTTATATTATTTTTGTGTTTGTGTTACAAGGGATCCTAAAGTTTTGTGTTTGTGTTTTTGTTACAAAGATTCCTTAAGTCTAAAAATATTTTTGTAAACTTTACGAAATATTTTGAAAATAAAAATTCTTTACTGATTTTCAACTTTTCAATTCTAAACCTTTCAAACTTTTTCTTTTCTTAAAAAACAATGTGATAACCACTAACTTTACTCCAAAATACTCTCAATATAAAGTAATGAACACTGCTTTGTATTATTTTCAAAAAATATTCTTTAAATGATTTTAATACTTTTCATTTATGTTAGTGATATATATATATATATATATTTAAACAAAAATAACTTTCAATATCAAAGACTAGAACCTAACCAAATTAGCTACCTCTCTTCTCTTAAAGCTAAAAATATAGCTATATTAAAACAACTAAAAAATAAAAATAAAAATAATTTAATTTTAAAGGACTTTTATGTTTGTAATAGTGTTACAAGGTACCCCAAATTCTAGAAAGATGTGCATACCTTGAACATATAACTTCTACAAAAACATATTAAACTCGCTCAAATTGAGATTTCAATATAAAAACTTAACCCACTCTTATTTCTCACACATTTTAATATTATTATATTTATGTAAAAAAATCAAATTATCTAATTTTGTTGACCTACTGGTTAACCTGGTAGATTATTAGGATTATAATGAAAGTAAAAATCAAGTTTGGTTATGTGTTCACATAGTAGATAGTTAAGATGTTTGTGTGGTTGGTAATGTAATGGTTATATTGCCCACCATGATTTAACGGCTTTCCACATTAATAAATATTCGGTCAGATTAATTATTAATGTGTTATCGCTTAACCGCAATCACCCGAAAATATTTGAAAGCTATTTTCACACACAAATTTCTTTACCAAAAAAAAAATATATGCAATAAAAAAAAAAACCACTCTTAAATCTGACATAATACTTCAGCTATAATTACAGCTTCTAATTTAATTTTAATTTTAAATGGTTTAAAAATTTTACAGTTAAAGTTGGCACGATGTCGAATTTGAAGGCCAGATAGATAGACACTCATGGATCTCACGGGTTAGGCCAAGCATGCAGATCACGGGAGTCCTTTTAGCGGGGCCGTGCATAGTGGCACTGGCTGTTGCATTTGGCGAGACTAGGGCCCGCCGCTAAACGAAAGGTTGCGTTACGTTCCACGGTAACCTCCAAACTAGAGGCCTGCTAAACGAAAGGTTGCGTTATGTTCCACGGTAACCTCCAAACTAGAGGCCTGCTAAACGAAAGGTTGCGTTACGTTCCACGGTAACCTCCAAACTAGAGGCCTTTACTGTCACAGAAAGCGTCGTATTCCGGATGAATTTGACAGATTTTGATAATGTTTGTGCGGCTATTGGATTCGATCCGTGGTCCATGATCAAGACAACATACAGATCTCGACATGTCTGCATCAATGTATCAACACAAAATTTAGTCATTTTTTTAAAATTAATTTTAAATTAAAAAAAATATAACATCAAATCATAATCTATATAAAATTATTATCGACTTCGTAAAAAAAAAAAATCAACTTTCTCTATTTTAACGGGGCCATTCAAATTTCAACTTAGAAATTTCCAAAGCGCGTACCTCCCCACTTTGACTCCCCAAAAAGTTTTCCACGTTAACACGAGGATAGCGGAATAAAGTAAAATAAAAAATTTACTTGATGAAAAAACCCTTTCGGCGGTGAATTGACGGGGCCTGATGTTTACCACCCTGAGGTGATCGTAACGGAATCTTTACTAACTGTGGTCGGTGGTTTAACCCCGAGGTAATATTTGCAACGTGGATTTTTGCGTTTATCGCGGCCTGATTACCGTCGAGGGTGAAATTATTATTTTTAATAGTAATGAGTGTAGAGGTGGGACCCATCGTGTCGGCGAACGATGAACGAGAAAGAAAGTGGCTGGGTTAGGTGCTGTAAACACGGGGACTGGTAACAGTAAACAGTTAAAACATGTTAGTGGGACTTTGTTACACGTGTGGGTCCTCCTGTAACCGGTCCCCATCCCGGGAACTTTGTCGACTACACTGTTCTGATGGCGACATGTGATGATATGCACGTTCAGGTAATGACAATGTTTTGGACTTCTAACTTTATGCAATTAAATTGCAGATATCAGATTCTAGGCGTTATTAATTATTATTATTATAATTATTAATGTAACAAAAAATTATATTACTCTTTTTCTTACTTCGATATTTTAATTAAAAGATTTGAGGAAGTCTAAACGATGATTATAAAAATTATAATAAAATAAATTAAAATAAAAATATGGAAAGATTCTCATATTGTAATGATAATGATGATGGTAGATTTAATAAACAACCATCAATTTAATATGTGTATATTTCAAATGAGTTATTTGGATATAAAAAGCATAATTTGAACTCCATATAATTTGGTGGCTTGTAAATCCTATCAATTTTTTAAAGCGATAGAAATTGGGAAGGACCACTTATCCTCAAGCTTCTTAGAAAGTATGAAAGTCCACATATCCTAGAAAATGAGAAGGTTCACTTTTCCTAGCTTTTAGATTATTTTGATTATTATAACTAATAATCATGTCTTTAATTATGATTATAATTAATAATATTGCAGGTAAAGCTAGTGATCTCTTCATTTAAAGAGTCTTCAGTGTTCATGTTAGGGAGACATACTTCAAAACATGTGACTTGAAGTGGAAGGTTTTCTTGTGGAAGCAACATGTTGAAATGAGTGCAGATGTTGGAGGTGTCTCTCTTAAGATGTCAAGGAAGACATTGAAATGAGTGCATTTGTTGGAGGTGTCCCATAGAAATATGTCAAGAGGTTCATAGATTCGATCATAATATCTCTGACAAGGTGACAAGAAAAGAAAAGTATAATGTTTTAGATTGAATTGGGAAATGGAAACTCGGGTAGAGTAACAACTGGGATCATATATAGAATAGAATAACTTGGATCATCTGTATCATTGAGAGTCGTGAAAGATGTTATCTTGAATTATGTGTGCTAACCTATTCTTCTTATGGAAGTTTGGAATACCTAGGTGTATGTCCATACTGGCATTGAGATACGACCCAACTCGTATGTGAGGCATCAAATGGTTTTTTGGTTTTTTTTTCTCAATGGGCGAAAGTACAATGGAGCAATGTTATGTGAAGGTATTGTTTTTTTTTATAAAAAAAAAGTAATGCCCAAGGTTGAAATTTGAAAGCCAATCCACCCTTGTTTTTTCAATTTGATCACTGTTTTATAGATAATTTTATGGGCATTAGAAAATTGTAATGGTTAATTTATCTCGTGAGGAGCAATTTGATTGTCAAATTTCATCTCTAGTAATGATAATATCTAAGGAATAAGCATTTATGTCATGTCAATTTGCATGGTAAGATATAGGACGTAAGTATTTTCCAAAATGATTGGGGATAAAGTATATGTTTATAGTTTTTCAAGTTTGTCGTCAAATCTTAGGGTTTAACCTTCGGTGGACTTCTGGTTGTTTAAGATATCAATAGAAAGAGTAATACAAGTGTTGGAAACTTAATTTATAGGTTTGATTATGGTTCATTTTGTAAATATTGTAAATATTTAGTTTTAGTTTGTGTTATTAAAGAATAAGTTGAAGAGTCGTGTACTTTTGGAAGTTGAAGCTCAAAGGTCACTTCTTCATGTATTAAAGGTTATTACTCTGTAAACTTTGGTAGTCAAATTGTTGCGTGGAGGGTGTCTCTTGTCTCACAAACAAGAGGTCTCATAAACTAATTTGATGTTTAACTTGGTCGTGACCTTAAAATTATATTATTATTCTTGTTAATAATAAGATTTTCACTTTCAATAAAAGTCCAACCCAACTTAGAGTTTCTAGAACCTATCTAACAAGACAAGATGAAGACTCTGATTTAAGGAAGAGGGAATATGTTATCTTAATAATAATAAAATTAAAGGCTAAATTTTAGGATTTGATTAATTTTTTTGTTTTAAATATTTTTTATCGATTTTCACAAAACATAATATTTAACTAAATTTAACAAAATTATATATATATATATATATATATATATATATATATATATATTACAACAATGATATTGCAAAATGTTCAAAGAATTCATAAAACAAAATTCCATAACAATCATCCTAACTATTACAAAAGAAGTATTTATTAATAAAACAAAATTCCTCCATGGAAGGGAAACTTTGAATGACATTCGGTCTTTGGGAAGGATGCGCATCAAAATTACTCAAAGGGCGAATGATACAAATTTCATGAACCCTTGAGCTTCATAAGACTACTGATGATGATCCAATAGCATGGATAAAAACATTCATAGATAACAAAGACATAAATGCATCTCCACTTCTCAATTGAATTTTCTACATAACAATGGTCTACACTCAGATAATATCCCTCCACGAAAGGGAAACTCTGAATGATATTCGGTCTTTGGAAAGGATGCGCATCAAAATTACTCAAAGGGCGAATGATTCAAATTTCATGAACCCTTGAGCCTCACAAGACTCCTGATGATGATCCAATAGCATGGATCGAAACGTTGAGCAACAACAACAACATAAACGCAGTTCCACTTCTCAATTGTATTTTCTATGTAACAATGGTCTACACTCAGATAAAATCCCTCCACGTAAAGGAAACTATGAATGAGATCCGGTCTTTACAAACAATGTGCATCAAAATTACTCAAAGGGCAAATGATTCAAATTTCATGAACCCTTGAGCTTCACAAGACCCTTGATGATGATCCAATAGCATGGATCAAAACATTGAGGGATAGCAAAATTACTCAAAAGAGAGAATGATACAATTTCATGAACCCTTGAGCTTCACAAGACTCTTGATGATGATCCAATAGCATGGATCAAAGCGTTTGAGGGATAGCAACAACATAAACATAGCTCTGCTTCTCCATATTACAAGTGTTTATTCTATTAAACCAACGGATATTGGTTGAGTAAGGATCCATTAACTTACAATCAAGGTGATGTTTGATAATATAGTGAAAGGTTTTGGAAGCTGCAAATATTATAATACTCAAATAACTAATTGTTAAAATAAAAATAAAACAGTTCCTTTCCTAAAATATTATGGAATGAAAAATTTATCATCTTTGTGATTTTAAGATTTGTTAAAATAAAAAAATAAAATTTCACGAGTTTTATAGTGAAATAGGGTGCTCGATAGTTCTTAAAATATTTTGGGATGAAAGTATTTATCATCTTTGTGATACTAAGAGGATTGAAGACGAAAATTACTTGTTCATAAAATATTATGGGTACACCCATATCAAAGTATAAGCTCAAAATATTTGATAAAACACTGAATTTTCTAATCTTTTAATTCATCATAATTATGGTGATTTAAGATTACTTCTCTTAAAGCTTTTCAAATATAAAATTAAAATTATAAGAAAATCAAGTGATTCTTTATCCTTTTTAAGATTTAATAAATCAAAATTTATCTTAATAAACATTAATAACCATTATTGTTATCCTCAATAATAATAACTCCAAAAAATATTAAAAATTAACTACATAATAAAACATAGATGATTATTTATATGCCATTCAACTATAGTGGATATGTATATGGATTCATTTATACATAAATGAGAGCTCATTGTAGTGGGTTTTCTTTCTCATAAGAGTTACTTATTAAAATCCTTGCTTTTTATAACTATTCATGGTGTAAGCGTTTTTACGATAGTTTTGTATTATTGTTATTTATGTGTAGATGTTTTTTTATTTTTAGGAAAAAGGTTAAGTAGATGAAAATTTTAATCTTGAAATAATATTATAGTTAATACTAATTTAAATACGATAACAATATTTCTTATATTATATATTTGTGTGTGTGGTGTGTGTGTGAAATGGATCAATAATTCTATAATGTAAATATATTGTGATAACAATATTTTTTATTTATATATATATGAAATGGATTAATAATTTTATAATGTAAATATATTTGAAAATTTTTAGTATAAACTCTAAAGCTAAAATTAAAAAATAAAGCTATTTAACTTATCTATAAAATAAATAATGTTTTTGTTAAACTATGTTATGAGTTTTGTTTTATGTCTCTTTATCACTTTGTTGTAATGTTACCATGGTGTATTCAGGTATAAATTCTCCTAGATTTTGATACAATGTATATGATATACATGTCCCAAATTACCTCCAACCTACATAAGAAACCTATGATCCTAAGAGAAACCTAAGAATGTGATGATCCTATGAGAAACCTAAGAATGTGATGATCCTAGGAGAAACCTAAGAATGTGGTAGTTTGAGGGTTTTGTTGCTTATAACAGAAGAATTATAAACATACATATAGCTCTATGTACTTATCTCTAGAAATGGTCATAATTCTCGAAGTGCAAGCTATCATAGAATGAGGGATTTTTTTGGGGGGGTTGAACCTTCCTAAACTTGAGAACTACTACACCTCCTCTTCTGAACATCTTTCTAAATGTTGGTTTCGACTACTTTCTCTTTGTTTAAAAATGTCTTCTAAATATAAATCCTTAAGAATGTGGTGTGGAGAATGAAAATGTCTAAAATTATGTTGTAAATGATCATAATTGAATTAAAACTTACCACTCAAGACTCTGAAATGGAGAATGAAAATGTTTAAAATTATATTGTGAATAATTAAAAATAAAGAGTTTGTGATTCATTGAATACTAAGTAAAGTGTGAAAAAATCTTTACCAAGAAAATCATAGTAAATATATAAATATAAGCTTCTTTTTTCCTTTTGGATATTCATAGCCATTATCTTGGCATTGCCAGTTTGATCATTATATTTAAATAAGTATTGAAATACATCTTATTTCCATTTATGTTGTTTAATTATTTAAATTCTGCATAAAGTGAAATGAAAAAAATATGTTATTATGCATTATTATTATTATTATTATTATTATTATTATATATAATTTAAAATTATATTTAATTAATAAAAATATTTAAAATTATATGAAATAAATATTTATGTTTTACGATAAATATATTACACAACATCAAATTTACAACTTCAACCAATGTAATTAAGCATAATGTCTATTATTCATCTTATACTAGTATGTTTTCATTAGATGGAGTTACCAACATGATATTTCTTTAAGATTTTTGAACATAAACATAACTTATAGCATGTTTATAGCAGTGATAAACAAGACATCATTGTATTAAAGAATTTTAAAGGTATTAAATGTGGTAATTAAATTAAATTTGATGATTTATATAGTTTAGATTTTATTATTTTTATTATATGAAAATTAATTAACTAGTTTTAGTAGTTAAGATTAGTGATTAAATATTGTGTTATTAAATATCCAAAATTTATAATAAAAAATTAATTAAAGAATATTAATTTTATGTTATTTTATTAATATATATTCTTTATCTTTTTAGAAATACAAAATTTTATTTTTTAAATAATTAATTAAACTCATAAAAGCTAAAACAAAAAATCAATACTACAATTATGAAGTAATGGAAAATCCCAAGGCCAATTTATGATATCTTGTGAAGATAATGTGTTCCAGAGTGAAAGTGAGAATGTTTGCCAAATCACAATGCCAATTTATGATATGTTGTAAAGATAATGTCTTCCAGAGTGGAAGTGAGAATGTTTACCATAATAATTATGGTTAAAAAGATAGTAATTATAATTAGAAAGGTATAAGCAATCATGTTTTCGCTTTAAACCTTATTTCAATTGTCTAAATGGGGGCTTAAAATTTTATTTATGAGAATGTTGTCTTCCACTCAAAATGTTTAATCACAAAGCCCACCTGATTTGATTGGCCCAGAAGGGTGTGTTTCTATACTACATTATAGATTTTAGAATTATCAAAGAAAACAAAAGTTTTTCTCATTTGAACTCCCCCGCCTTTCAATAAAGCAGCATTCTCATTATCCTTTGGCATGCCTTTTGTGAGTATTGTATGTGTGAAGGTCATATCCTATAATCTTATTGTATTTCTTTTAATAATTGGCTATGATGAGATTTTTTTAATAATTGGCCATGATTTTCTCATCATAGGTCATTTTTGTAACCAATGGTTTTAATGTTGGACAGTATAATGTCCATAAGAAATATAAAATATAGAATGATTATCATAATATTTTTTATAATAAATGTTTAATATAATTTTATAAATATATATTTATAGATGAAAAGTTTGAAAAATGAATAATAATAACAATAGCGTTAGCAGTTTGATTAGCTAGTAAAATAGGGACATTTGTACTCCAATTACAAAGGTTCAAATCCCTCAACAACATGCTTTCCTCTCATGCAATGGTCAATATTATTTACTATGCACTATCCATATTATTTCATTATGATCACAGACACATTAACTCTTCTAACTCGACAGGACCTTATGACACAATCATCCTTTTGCATGCAATGACCCTCACATAGAGAAACCCCTTAACGTGGCAAGACCCCTAACTATTAGGACCCAATACACACCATACCTCCCAAACCTTATGATCTCTGATGCAATAACCACTAGCCACTATGACATTAATAGATACCTTGATCATTATGATTCCTTACACACACAACGACATTGAACAAACTAACCCCAAAAAACACTAACCCTCTAACAAACTCACTCACTAACACACCATGACCCTGAAGACACAAACCCCCTAATGCGCTATGACCCCAAACACACTAAATATTGAAACAACACTATGACCCAAAACATAGTAAACCTTGAACCACGGACCCCTTAATACATTATAACCATGGATACAATACCCTTTGAAACACTTTGATCCATAACTCCTATGCACCCTCATCCAATCCCCACTTGACACATCGATCCCCTATCACAACCAGCCACCTACCCTTCTGTTGGAAGGTGGTTAGGATGGGTCAGTCTCGTAGCACCACGAGTGCTGCAATACCGCGAAAGGTGGAAAGCCAAGCGCAAACGATGTTATGTTTTTGTATTTTTGGGTCAATTGTACCATGGAATGCGGGTTTTGGGTCATTTGGACCACATATTATGTAATGTTGAGTCGGCTATACCGCAAAATGCGGGTTTTTGGTCGTTTTTGGATAAGTCAGTTAGATATTGGGTCATTTGTCCATAGTGTCAGTTAGGAAGTCGGTAGTAAGTGGACAAGAGTTGTAAGGCGGAATCCTATATATAGATAAGAATTGTAGGTGTTGAGATATAATTTGAGAGAGAGAATGGGTAGCTGAAGAATGGGAAGATCTGATGTTGGTTGTATGATTTCCAAGTATGTTTTGATGTCAAGAGTCATTGTGGAGATCTAGTTTTTGCAGAGGCGTTGTATCTGGGTTCACAATGATAATATGATGAAGAGATTTTGGTGCAATCCCTGTGTTCAATTTGTTCAGTTATGATAATGTGATATTGCACTATACGAATAATGTCATGCTTCTTTGATGCGATACTTGCTTTACAATTACTGTTGTTGCAATGATGATTGTTTGGGTTGAATATTGCTTTAATGCTATGTTTAATACTTAAAGATCTCTGTCGCTGTGTTACAATAAGTTTAAGTATCATAGTCGCAACCCTCCTCCTTCATTCGGCGGAAACATGGTTCCGTTTGCTCTTCCTAGACACCTTGGGTGACACCTCATCTGTTATGCAGGGGTTGCTGGGAGGGATAAACCCTGTCCGGGCTGGTGCTCAGGAAAACTGCAGTATGTGTCGACAGTGAGTGGGACCCCCATCGACTGGCGTCGCGTTAACAAATGGTTTCGTTGCCAGGACCATGTACGGAGTGAAAGGAGGACATGTTGTGGCACCCGACGAAACCAGAGATCCAAGAATGGTTTGATCAGAAGTTGCAGGAATTCCCTGAAGAGGAAAGCAGGAACACTTGATTGACAGTAGGTCAGTGGGTGGGTAGATACATTCACGACGATCCGCACGAATGGCTCTTCTGTGAATTTTTGGTCCTATTGTTTGAATGGTTGGCAAAGTTGACCTTCCAAAAGAGGAACTTCCAAGGTGGTGAACTGACGACCTGGACCCCCGAATTGATTCAGGAACTGCAGGAAGTTGATAATAAAGCATCGCGGGCTGTCAAAGTGTGGTTCGATGGCATCCTAGAAGGTTATATCACAGAGTTCGCGATTGATACTCAGAAGTCTTATAGTGAAGCCAAAAGATATTTTTTTCTCGAACCTCGGGGCAAGTTTTTACTGTCGCTTCAACTGTCGATCAAGATGCTTATTTGCGAAAAGGGTATATTGAAGATGCATCTTGATCAGTAGACAGCCTGGTGGGCGGAGGCCGTGGGTACCGCGACTGTTGGGGGCGGTACATGGAATGGTAAGGGGTAGATGGGTGCAGGTCATGATGAAACTGTGAGTGAAGCCGAGGAAGAAAGTGGTCTTATGAGGGGAGGAGCGAGGTTCCGACAAGAAAAGAGGCAGAGGACGGGAGAAGGTCCTGCTGCGGTCGAGCCGCAAGACTGTGAAGGAATTCCACACGGGACGAAGCGACCTCACAAGCCTAACAAGGACAACTAGGCTACACCCAGGATAGAGGCAGGACCAAACCCGACACCAATGTACCCACACCTCCGCTCACTATCTCTCAGATAACAAGAAATACCACTTCGACATCGCCAAGTTCGTCAATTCCACAGAAGTTAATTGGTAGTAGTACAACGAAAGGAGGAAGGAAACCCAGAATGGCGGGCGATGATGCTAAGTTACCGTTGTTCCATGGGAATGCGACAGACAACCCAGAACAGTATTGGTTTTTGTGTGAAGCGGTCTGGACCATAAAACAGATCATCGATGATGCTGCTAAGAAAGGACAGTTAGCGACGACTCTGCGAGGTCGTGCATTAGATTGGTTTATGAAGTTTGTTCTAGTCCCTACAGGAGCCCCAGAGAAGTCACTGGATGAGATTCAGGATGGGCTGATTACCGAATTTAGAAGGCCCAAGTCTGAGGCTCAATATATTACAGAATTGAAGGAAATTAAGCAGTATCCCAATGAGACGGTATGGGATTTCGACCAGCGATTCAAGACGCTGATGGAAAAGGTTAGTTTCGATATGAGCGCCGTCCAACATAAAGAGTGGTTCATCGCGGCACTGCTACCACACATTCAGCTTCCGTTGATGCAACAAAACATCTCGACACCCAGTGAAGCTCTAGAGATTGCAATGCGATTGGAGGCGTCGTCGATTGGAGATAATGCAGCCGGGATGTCGTAGATACAAACACAGCTTGCTAACTTAACTATACAGCTGCAAGATTTGAAGAAAAGCAAGGAACAACACGATGAAGTATGGTGTACACGATGCCGAGAAGAAGGGCATACGAAGGACAATTGCCCGTATTTCCATAATTATTTGGTGTCAGGTGCGCCAAACCCGTTGAATGGCGGCAGCATGCTGTGGTGTCACGTCTGCCAGGTGTACGGGCACTGTCACGACAATTGCCCTTATATGCAGAAAATGGTCACAACCCCGAGAAATCTTTATTGCACATTTTACAAGTCGGTGGGTCACGATGACAAAGATTTCCATGCATATGGTTTGCTACAAGAAAGAATGTATGATGCATTCTACGTCAAGGACGATCAGCGTGTCATACAACAATCGCAACCGCAGTCGCAGGTAGCCCAACTGCTACCTCAACCGCACATGCAGTTTGTATCGCAACAACAGCAACTGCCGCAGTTCATGCCGCAATATGCTCCGATGCAGATGGCTCCACAATAGCCACAATATGTACAGGAACTGCAGTATGCACCACAAGGGCAAGGAATGCAACCGAAACCAATGCAGCAATAGTTTAACCAACCACAGTACCAGTAGCAGGGAGGATTCCGGGGAGGATACCGGGGAGGACGTTGCAGAGGATTTGGTCGCGGAGGAGGACGAGGTGGTCGCAGACCTATTCAATGTTATCACTGTGCGGTATGGGGACACTATCAGCGAGATTGCCCACTGTTGCAGAACCAGTGTATGTTATGTTTTTTTAACGATCATATAGTTGAGAATTGTCCACAGTCGATTGCACGATGGCAGGCAGGGAACACTCCCCAGTTGCAGACACAGCCCCAGGCACAACAACTATTTTCTATGCACCTCACACACCTCCCACACTATGGGGTAGGTATATATGACAAGTCACCTCCCACACTATTTTCTATGCACAATATAAATAACCATGGTTGAGTTGCTTTTCAAAATTCACTAGAAATAAAATTAATAAAATAAGTCTACATTGATGTGACTAAGATTCATTGTAAATTCCCAAAAATGTATTGTCCTTTAACATTTATTTGTCTTGAACTTACAAATGAAATTAAATAATAATAAACATTTTTAAGAGTTTTTTTTAAAATTTTATGTTGACTTTTTATATTTAGTATTTTTCTCATGAATTTAATAATGTAATTTAGTTGAGAATTTATTTACATGTAAAATGTCAATAATATTATTATAATCCACATTGCATTATTATTCTTTATTAGTTTGACATTGTGTTATTAAATAGAATGGAGTGAATATATAATTTAAAATTAAAAACATAAAAATAATAATATATTATTTTATAAAAAAATGTGATAGGACTTTCTTTATGAATTAAGAGTACTTCACTTGAAAATGACAATAATATTATTTTATGTGAAAGTGTGAAAAGACATTCATTATGAGTACTTTACTTGAAAATGACAATAATATTATTTTATGAAAAGACTATCATTATGAGTACTTTACTTTATGACTTAAAAGTACTTACACCACTACCTTGGTTAACTATGTGTTTTCATCCACCATAGAAAATTTGACAAATAAACATTCTTAACTCATGCAATGCCACCTCACCAAGGGGGATGATGTCATCTACTAGAATGTGATTGGTTGTATTTTATAGTACATTTTCTTTGTTTTGAGGCCCTTTTTTGAGCTCAAAATTTCTCTAATGATTAAGAATCATTAGCAAACGGAAATTTTTCTTTTGACAGGTATGATCGAATTGCTGCAAGATGCACACACGTTTGGCACGAAGAGCACACCATGGCAGCATGGCTAGTGGCACCCGGGGTGATGGTTTGCACACTTTGGCACGAATGGAAGCCGACGGAAGTATGGTTGCCACTCTGCACGTCAGAAGTCTGGTTCATACACACAAGGAACATCGAAATGATATGATTTGCACCTTATGTGAACGAGTTTTGCAAATGATTGTTGAGGCAGACGTCCGGATGAAGGCGATGCATAAATATAGGAACCAGAGGATACCAGAGCACAAAGGTATTTCTAGTTGAGAGATATTTATGCTGCGAGAGGGTCAGGCATCTAGATAAGTTAGGAATTCCAAGGAGGCTATGGAAATGATCCATTTCATTTCGTGTGGTAGCACACCAGGTACGTTGAGGGCCCGAACGACAAGTGTGCATGAGCACCTAGAGCAAGCAGTGTCACGGACACTCGGGTGTTACAAAAATGAAGTCCCCTCTAAGATGTCTAGGATCATGGTGATAGTTCGAAGCCTCGTGGTCCCTACGACCACAACTATGATGGGGGTGGTAGCCCCCTGGTTTCGATAGTACGTGCTTACCGGCGCAAAGCAGATGTGCTAGAGCCGTTGGCCTGTTTCGCACCTCGACGTTGTTCGTAAACTTCTCCTCAGTCTGCACCAGATTCCTCGAGACTGGAGGATGACTTTGAGAGGTACATGACAGCAAGTCAGGGGATGACCACTTTCGGGTGAGAATTACATGACAACGAGTCGACGATCAGTGTACCAGAAGGAGCAGGACAACACCGCGCGATCCAGACTACAAGAATAGTTGCAGAAACATAGTTCAGCCATAGAAGAGTCTGAGTACACCATGTCCTGCTGATGTGGCTCGAGGGCGAGCCACAAGATTGTGTTGGGGTCATGTTGGCAGGCGGTTAGGATGGGTCAATCTCGCAGCACCGCTAGTGCTGCGATACCGCAACAGGTGGAAAGCCGAGCACAAACGATGTTATGTTTTTGTATTTTTGGGTCAATTGTACTGCGGAATGCAGTTTTAGGTCATTTGGACCACATATTATGTAATGTTGAGTCGGCTATACCGCAGAATGCGGGTTTTTGGTCGTTTTTGGATAAGTCAATTAGATATTGGGTCATTTGTCCATAGTGTAAGTTAGGAAGTCGGTAGTAAGTGGACAAGAGCTGTAAGGCAGAAGCCTATATATAGATAAGAATTGTAGGTGTTGGGATATAATTCAAGAGAGAGAATGGGCAGTTGAAGAATGGGAAGCTCTGATGTTGGTTGTATGATTTTCGGGTATGTTTTGATGTCAAGAGTCATTGCAAAGATCTAGTTTTTGCAGAGGCGTTGTATCTGGGTTGACAATGATAATATGATGAAGCTATTTTGGTGCAATCCCTGTGTTCAATTTGTTCAGTTATGATAATGTGATATTGCACTATACGAATAATGTCATGCTTCTTTGATGCGATACTTGATTTACAATTACTGTTGTTGCAATGATGAGTGTTTGGGTTGAATATTGATTTACTACTATGTTTAATGCTTAAAGATCTCTGTCGCTATGTTACAATAAGTTTAAGTATCATAGCCGCAACCATCCTCCTTCATTTGGCGGAAACATGGTTCCATTTGCTCTTCCTGAACGCCTCGGGTGAGACCTCATCTACTCTACAGTTGTTGCTGGGCGAGATAAACCCTGTCCGGGTCGGTGCTCAGGAAGACTATGGTATGTGTCGACAATGAGTGGGACCCCTGTCGACTGGCGTCGCGTTAACACCTTGTCCAACCAACTATCCCATTAAAGAGATAATCCATTAAAATGACCCAACCTACTAAGACCAACAACTCACTAATGCATGACCATAATTTATTAATCAATTTATGCTATATAGACCATATTCACATGCTTCACCATATTAGTTGTACTGGCTGACAAACCCCTATCCTGCTCCCTTGCTATCATCATGCCCATTTTCACTCCACTAGTCCATTCACCTTGCAACCTAATAATCCCATCATCGACAAACCTCCTAACCTAATAACCCGATTAACACATCAACCCCCCACCTCCATTGACCATATCAAGATTATTATTTACCATCATTGGCCATCATTGGAAATGATTGACCAATGTTGGCCATGTTTGACCTTTGCAACCATGGAAAACCATATTCAATCATGGCTTACCAAGGTTGATTGTGGTTCATCTAGAAACCCACTAACCTATATCACCTATGTTGTATAATAATAACTATTAGTCAACATTAGTGCCCCATTGCAACTCACAACCTATAACCCATGATCCACTAATTATCCCATTAACCACCTAATTGGCACCACAACACCTCAACTTGCTCAAACGACTAACTCACTAACCCTTGATCATCATTAACCATTTCACTGATTGTTGACCATAGTTGAAGATGGTGGAATTGTGCTGACCATATTAACTATATGTACCATTTTCACCATGCTTCATCGTATTAACACCATTAATCCATCAACCATTAGCCCACTCACACATGAATGTCATTCTCGTGTACCCACTAATCCATTAACCTCATGACATGATAATCCCATCATCCACAAGCTTCCTAACCCAATAACCCGATCAACTCTCTACTCGTGCTTTGACCATACGGACCATGATTAATCATCGTTGACCACTGTTAACCATGGTTTACCTATGTTGACCATATTGAATACATACACATATTCACCATGCTTCACCATATTAACCACGTGATCAACCCAATAACCCTTAGCTCACTTACCCATGAAAGTCACTTCCACATGTCCACTAATCCATTAACTACATAACATAATCATCCCAACACTTACAAACCTCCTCACCCAATAACCCCATCAACCCATCAACCCTCCACCCTAATCTACCATATGAAGCATGATTGATTGTCAATGACCTCTATTAACCATTGTTTTATCCATGATGACCATAGTGAAAATATATTGCATATGCACCATGATCACCACAACCGCATTACCATTGACCCTTAACATGTGTCTCATGAACTGAATGACCACATATTCACTAATCCATTAACCACAAGCCCAATCATTCCACACCCACAAACCTCTTAACGAAATGACCACATAAACCCTCCAACCTAATCAACCATATGGACCACTATTTACTATTATTAACCATGGTTGACCTTTGTTCAACATATTTACTATATAGACCACATCCACCATGGTTCATCATATTAATTGCATTAATCCATTAACTATTACTCTTGCTTATTCGTGAATGATGTTCCCACTTATCCACTAATCCATTAAACACATACCCCAATAATCCCATCACTCAGAAACCTCCTGGACCATTAACCCAACAATCCTTCACCCTCACTGACCATATGGACCATCGACATTCAAAATCGTTCACCACTATTAACCATGGTTGACCTTTGTTGACCATATTTACTATATAAACCATATCTGCCAAGGTTCACCATATTAACCACATTGAGCCATTGATCCCTATTCCACTTGCCCATGAGTAATGTTCCACTAATACACTAATATATTAACTACATAGCTCGATTATCCCATTTCCCACAAGCCTCCTAGTACAATAACCCTTCAAACCATTAACCCACCACCCTCACAGAGAGTCGTTGACCATGGTTTACTCGTATTGACAATGTTTACTATATATACCATCCACACCATGGTTCACCATATTAACCACATTGAATCACAGACCCCTATCCCACTCACCCATGAACAATATTGTGCCCACTTATTCACTAATACATTAACTACGTAGGATAATAATCCCATCACCCAATAACTCGATTAACCCATCAACCCTCCACCCCATTAACCATATCAACCACCGTTAATCATCAATGAACACCAATGACCATGGCTCACCTTTGTTAACCATATTGACCATATAAACCATATCCACCATGGTTCACCATATTAATCGCATTGACCCACTAACACGTAGCTTGCATGCCTACTAATTTTCTGACCACTTATCAACTAATCCATTAATTATGTCGCTCAATAATCTATCACCCATAAACTTACCACCCAACAAACCCTTTAACCCATCAAACCTCCACCCTCATCAACCATATGAACAATCATTTTACCATGTTTATTATATTGATGCTGCACACCATATTCACCATGGTTCACCATATTGTCCACATTGACCCACTCACTCTTATCCCACTCACCCATGAACTTCATGCCCACTTATATTTTAATAATCTATTAACCACACAACCTGGTAATTCCATCACCTTGAAACCTCTTAACGTAATAACCACATTAACCTATTGTTAAGGCCCTAACCATCATTTATTATTAGTATATTAGTTATGGTTATGTCGGGTTAGTAGCATGTTACATCATGATGACTTCATTTCCTATTTATAATAAGGGAGATTCATTTGTATAATGATCTCATATTGTCTTGTGCATTTTATACATTGTAAAAGGAGGTTTCCCCCTTGAACAAGCTTCTTATTCATCACTTTATTTCATTCTCAAGGCATTGAGTTACTCTCTCTTTGTAATTTTATGCTATTTTAGGAATTTGGTGCATAACTTTTGGTATTAGATCCATTTTTCGCTATAACTTTGTTTTGGGGATGTTTTAGATTGCTAAATTTGGAGGATACTCCAAAGGAATAATGAAGTACAAGTGGTAAAATTTTCAAGTTTTGGTTCACTATAAGATCAAAGTTATAGTATGTATAAGTTAGGTGTTTTTACTAGTCCAAAAACTAGTTTCAAACAAGTGTTTTGGGTAAAACTATTGTATCTGATGATTTCAAGATAAAAGGTGAGTGCCATAAGTTGCATCATAAATAATAAATACCATAGTGTTTTTTGTAGAAATTTAAGAAGCAAATTGCAAAAAATGGACATGTGGAAAGTCGTACAAGTTCGCTCTCTTCATAAAGGACAAAAAAAAGGTTTTAGGAAAGTTACCATAACTTTCCCTTAGAACATCAACAATTGGTCAAACCTATGGAATTATATAGAAGACATACCAAGCTATTGCAAGCCAAAAAATTTGACTGGGGGGTGGCGAAATTTCAAAAATAATTCAACAGAAATGTCGGCTAGAAAGACATCATACAAACCAATGTTTTTAAAGATATGTTAACTTGAAACTTGCATAACCTTTGATTGGAATATCTTTTGTGAGTGATTCAAAAGGTGTGATAAAGAGGAAGAAAAAGGAGAATTGTAGGTTAATATTATTTTTTCCCAACATGGCAAAGGGTTTTGCAAAAAAAAAACACCAATTAAGTTTCTAGAGAGCTCAACCATGACTCATTAACAAAATAAATAAATGTATAACCAAATATACAATTTGGAAGACAAAGTTAATGAATTGAGTGATAGGTCAGTGACACGTGTTCAATTGATAACCACAAATAATGATATAGAAATTAAGCTGAAATTGAATATGAAAAATATAGAAACAATGGATCAAAAGATCGAAATAATGGATCAAGAGATGGAAAATATAGACCAAAAGATGACAAGCTCATAAAAACCCTAGATGAGAGGCTATCTAAAAGTGATAATGTGACCCAAGGAACTCATGAAATTAAAGATAGTATTCATGTGGAACAACCTTTCATTACTACACATATTCCAGGAGGATTTAACCCTAATATTGGAGCTAATTAAGGATGTGTTCCTAAGGGTATTCACTTCCCCAAAGTTGAATTAAGAAAGTTTCATGGTAAAGATCATGTTCTTACATGGGTGAACCAAATAGAGAAATACTTTGAATTGCGTAATATCATGGATCATAAGCAAAGGATTTCCTTAATGACTTTGTATTTTGAGGCAAAGCCCTATCAATAGTATTAATGGGAAGTTAAAAGCAATCCTCATTCTTATCATTATACTTGGGGTCTATTTACAAATGACCTAGAAGCACAATATGGAAATGTTTGGGAACAAGATTACTTTAGTCAGTTGACAAGAATCAAGCACTTAGGCGACGATGAAGATTGTAAATGAGAATTTCAAGTATTGTCCACAAGGGTGGACAACATAAGTGACCAACATCAATTGGAAGCTTACATGGGTAGATTAAAAGAAGACTTTAAATGTGAGCTTTGCCTAAAACATCCTAAAAATGTTATGGAAGCTATGCAATATGCAAGAAGTAGGGATATATTTGCGCCGCATAGGGCAACCCTATCTCAACTTACTCAAATATCATAGAAGGAAATGGATGAAGGAAGAGAAAAATGATTATATTTTGGTGGCAATAACAAATGATCAAAAGGGCAAGAATTAAAAACCAAAAGCGGCCTATGCACACCCTCGCACAAGAATTTTAAACCAAAATCAACAATTTATTTCAAGAATACCTTGATCGTAAGTTTCAAAATACCTCGATCCAGGGCTTGCAAAGATCTCAATTGAGGTATTTCAAAAACTTTGATTGAAGTCTAAACCTGGAGCGATGGCTTGGAAGTCAATAATCCTTTCCCATTTTTTTCCTTTTCAAAGATAAATAGTTCAATTGTAGTCTTGGCAACCTAACCTAGAGTAAGACCCATAAAATTTAAAAGAAATCAACATATACATAATCTAATAATCTAATCATATATCAATATATCATTATGCATATTATTCAAACAACTCAAAGTTGATCTCTATAAAATTTTAATAAATGAAATTCTAATATGTATTGTTTTCTTTTTCATTTTTCTATATCGGTTGACTCACATTTCCTTAACTTTGGAGCATGTAATGAAAAGCTAAACATGCATACCTCTCATTAAACATTTTTTGTCATTACTCTCTCAACCCACATTATTCTATTTGATTGAAGCAACCCAACACCTTTGTAACTTAAGAGGAACTTATGTGGACAACTTCTTAGTTTTCATTTTTTTGTCATTACTCTCAAACAACCCATACTATTCTATTCGATTGAAGTGACCCAACACCCTTGTAACACAAGGGGATTTTATGTGGACACCTTCTTAGTTTTCAACTTATAAATATTTGTTGAATCTGGTGACCACTAAAAGCATACTTATAAATATTTGTTGCATTTGTGGTGCCCACTAAAAGCAATACTTCCCTTCCTAAAAATAATCCCAGTACACAATCACAACTTCATTCTACCTTTTGAAACTTTGGGTATTCAACACCGACATTTTGCTTTAGAGAAACTTCCATCAAAAGTATATTGGGTGCATTGCCATGACCAGGGCCAAGGACCACGACCCTACAAAGATGTACCAGACCATATTCTGAAAGGGAGTGGGTCCTTAATTCTAAGGTCACTAAAAGGGCTCAAATATATACAACAGTCCACACTTTACACAAGGGTTCTAACATTAGCATTTAATGTGCTCGCGAAAGACGGGCCTTCCACCGTTCCACGTTGAGGAAATTGCGTTGCCAGCTAATTTAAGCAAGGACCAGCTGTCACAAAAGTTGGCAGTCAGAGACTCAGACATCTACCATACTTTAGCAGAGCACACGGTAGAGCAGAGTATACGGATTCCGTACCATCCGTGAGGGCAAGCTGTCAGATTACAGTACGTCCGAAATCCGTACTCACATCACGAATAACACCAAATAATTCGGAGATACGCCAGATAAATAAGAGATCTCAGGGGGCCCGCCGCCAGACTCGCCCGACCTTAGCTGTCCATTACGGTCAAAATTATACAGTGCCTTGGCTGTCAACTTGGTGAGCATTCAGAAACGTCTCGTTGAATCGTTTGGAATCATGGTGAAATTTCAGGTAATAAATTAGACACAAGTTGATTACAGGACACTGGTTTTTTATGAATAATAACAACTTGCAACTCTGTCAAATTTTTATTATTTATTTAACTAAACTATGTCAAACAGAAGTGTGGAAAGACTGAAATTTTCAGACTGTTTTGCCAGATAAAGAATATCCTACTTAGAGTGAATAAAAATGGAACTGGAATGTTGCATCTGAATTGCTTCATATCCAAGAACCTATACACCACTCTAACCAGAATTTAATGCTCACTCAAAATTTAGTGTTTATGATTAAATGTGGGAATAGTATAGTTTTTCCATGTTGTTAGTGTTTATGTATTTAAACAACATTTCCTAAATTTTATAAACAACTTACAACTATGTCAAATTTGAATTATTTATCTGCCGGAATTCTGATGAGGTTAAAATTTTGAGAACTGTTTTGCCAGATAAAAGGATATGATTCTCCTTAGGGTGAATAAGGATGAAAGTGGAATGTTAGAATGTTGTGAATAAAGGTGAAACTGGAATGTTGGATTTGAATTACTTCACATCAAACGACGTACACACCACTCCAACTCCAACCAGAATTTAGTGGTCTGCCAAACAATCCGTAGACGTCAATGATAACAATTTTTTGATAATAAAGAATATGCTGCAGTGGCTGCATGCAGTTAAGAACGCGTAGGATAAAAGACAACGAGTTAAGAATATGAATAGTTTAATGATGATACGATACGATCACAGCGAGAACAAAGTGGTGGATGGATCGGCCAACCGCACAGTTTGACGACCGATCAACTCATTTCCAGAAATAATGAAGTCACGAATTTGTCGCTGTCATTTCAATAGTGTACTCGATATTGGCCGTGAATCGTGATGACGATTATGCAACCCAATGAAACTTTCTGTCTTTGTCTCAGCGTTCAGGCATCGTTTATTTGCGGCAGAAGTCACGTAGATATAAAATATAATAGTAGAAAATGGTGGTATCATTCATCGAATCTCTACCATGTCCATGAAAGTCAAGTTCAAATTATTATTTTGGCGTTAGCGTTGTTCTTAGCTTTCCATTGGGTTTCTCAGATTTGCAGCTTTCTATTTGGTTTCTTGTCCGTAAACACTTAACATTAAGTAGTGCAGCATTGAATACTGTAGCGGAGCGGGTGTTGACAATTGGATTTTGAGAACTAATAATCAGCTAAATACACGTTGCAGCATTCAATGCTGCACTGCAGGGTGCTTATTGCTTTCTCTCAGCAGTATAACATTGAATACTGTAGCTGGTGTTGATAGTTGGATCTTGAGATCCAATAACCAGCAAAACACATGCTGCAATATTCAATGCTGCACTGTAAGGTGCTTATTGCTTTCTCTCATTTGGCGAAAACTAGCCACCGAGCCGCAAGTGGATCTTGAGAACTAATAATCAGCTAAACACACGTTGCAGCATTCAATGCTGCACTGCAGGGTGCTTATTGCTTTCTCTCAGCAGTACAACATTGAATACTGTAGCTGGTGTTGATAGTTGGATCTTGAGATCCAATAACCAGCAAAACACATGCTGCAATATTCAATGCTGCACTGCAAGGTGCTTATTGCTTTCTCTCATTTGGCGAAAACTAGCCACCGAGCCGCAAGCATTAAATGCGGCGGCTTAGTGATTAGTGACTATTAGATCTAGAGAATCTCCAAATCTAACTGTCACTAAGCAGTGAGCCGCAACATTTAATGATATTCCGCTCAATGGTTAGTCTTTGCCCTCTTTCTTATATAGATTTTGATCTATAAACCTATGCAAGCACTCAATTTTCTATCGTATTTATTACTTATATTTTCTTAGGTTCATTATATAATTACTTTGGTAATTCCTTGTTGGTGTATACAATCATATACAATTTAATTTTTATGGTCATTTTATACTACATGTTTGTTAGGGTCATTATGTAATTGCTAGGGTATTTTTTTATTGGTATATACAATCATAAAAATACAATAATTACCACGGTCATTCTGTACAACATTCTTGTTAGGATCATTCTATAATTGCTAAGGTAATTCTTTATTGATATATACAATAATTGTTAGGGTCATTATGTACTACATACTTGTTAAGGTCATTATGAACAACATGCTCGTTAGGGTCATTTCGTAATCACTAAAGTAATTCCTTGTTTATTGGTATATAAAATCACAAGGATACAATAATTGTTAATGTCCTTATGTAAAACATCCTTGTTAAGGTCATTTTGTAATTGCTAGGGTAATTTGTTCTTCGTATATACACCCCACCACTATGAGCAATTAAAGGGTGGATAGTTTAACAAAGGTCATTTGTAATTAGTAGGGTAATTTGTTCTTGGTATATACACCCCACCACTGTGAACTGGATAGTACATTATCACCAGATTATATACATTAGTGCACTCAACTAAAGTTAAGAATATCCTTATCATAAAAATTGAAATGATGAATCATCCATATTGTAGCCAAGTGCATTTGAGTCAACCGAAGTTAAGAATATTGTTAGGATCGAAATTGAGTTATTTCAGTTTTTGTAATTTTGCAATTTGAACAATCACTTATATTTTTTCTAAACTAAATATCGTATTTTAAAACTACCCAAATAATCTAAAACGTGATTTAAGCAACGAAAATTACACTTTTAGCAATTCTTCGTATATAAAAAGGCGTTAGAAAAAAAAAATTGAAATAATGATGTCATTTCATTCGTGTACTCTTTAGCCATGTTGACGACTACTAGTCGTGTACTCTTTAGCCATGTTGACGACAACTAGTATCCAATGAAGCTTCATTGTTGCAGGTGCATATAATTGTTTCTTTTTCGACTTAATCTTGTAACAATCGTTCTTGAAAAGAATATCAAAGTTAATTTTGTAACTAATTAAACTTGGGAAAATTTGGAATTCATTTTTATTATTTTTTCCAATATTTACATTTAAAATAGTAACTACTATGTAAAATTCAAATTCCAAATTCTAACTTCATAAAATTCAAATTCCAAATTCTTAGGCGGCGCCCACATTTCATACGTTGGAAATTTGGACAAGGCACCGACCCCTTTGACGGCCTGCAAAGGAGTCGATGTTAACGTCCGTCAACCAGCAACAAAATAAGTTAATTTACTTCGTAAGGATTGGCCTTTCCGGGGTGATTTGACGGCGCTGTATGGGATATTAAACCATTTGCGGTGGTTTAACACCGGTGACCCCGGTAATCGGTAGTACTACTAATAGTATGATTTGCGCCTTGAATTTCGGCGGGTGAAATTAGTTTTCTTGTAGCGACATGATTCAACAGGGTTGGGGTCCTACCCTGTTCGAGAACGACTGACAAGAGAGTGACGGGTTATGTGCAGAGGATGCTGTAAAAATGGGACTGATAACTGTAAACAGTTTAAACATGTTAGTGGGAGAATTAGGTGTTAGTTACAGATGGGTCCTCCGGTTATCAGTCCCTATCCTGCCATTCATGGAGCAAATAAGAAATGTGACTATATACATGCTCTGGTTGTATCTAGAGTATCTAGATGTTTTACAGTCTAGTATGGGAAGATGTCAGTGCTTGATAGATGTGGGCCATAGTAGCATAATTCGAGTGCAAACACTGATATGAAGGTACTGAAAAAATACGTAAAAATCCAATACTAATAAAATAGGGAAGTAGTCTTCTTATATGAATAATAATTTTATTGAAATATGCATGGATATATCATAAATGTACATTTAAAATCATTAGTTTATCTCTAGACATGTTATTTACAATCAAAATTACTATTTAAAAACAAAATATAAAATCTCAATGTAGTGGGAATAGAGAGTGTGAGAGATAACAACTAGTTAGTAATAATTATTTTTATAAGAAAGTATGAAATTGAATGTTATTTACATTTTATAGTGATTAAATAATTAAAATGTGGTATTTCAAAATTAGTTTTTCAAATTTCAATTTTCCAATGTATTCGTATTTTATCTACATCGAATATTCAATGAATTCGAACTGTTCAAAATTTCAATACAGGAAAAGCCAATACGGTCGAATTATGCTACTATGATGTGGGCTTAAGATGGATCTATGGTGGTTATCACTATGTTGAAGTTACAACTATGTGTTGGGTTTTGTAGTACGGATTGGGTTATGGACCACATGAATGGCATACCATTGATAAATTTTAGCTTAACACCAATGACCCCGGTAATCGGTAGTACCAGTAACAATATGATTTGCGGCTTGAATTTCGGCGGGTGAAATTAGTTTTCTTGTAGCGACCATGATTCAACAGGGGTGGCGGGTCCTATCCTGTCGGAGAACGACAGACAAGAGAGTGACGGGTTATGTGCAGAGGATGCTGTAAAAATGGGACTGATAACTGTAAACAGTTTAAATATGTTAGTGGGAGAATTAGGTGTTAGTTACAGGTGGGTCCTCCGGTTACCAGTTCCTATCCCATCCGTCATTCATGGAGCAAATAAGAAATGTGACTATCTACATGTTTTTTGGTTGTATCAAGAGTAGTAAAGTCATGTTACAAAAAATAAAAAGTAATTAAAAAAAATCATCTCAGTGTTTGATAGATGCAGACTTAAGATGGATTTATGCTGGTTATCATTCTATTGAAGTTATAACTGTGGTGGGTTTTGAAGTACGGATTGGGTTATGGAATGCATGAATGGCATACCATCGATAAATTTTAGCTTAAGATATGAAATGTAAGCAAATGAAAATTTAGTCCATCAAAATGGGAAATATCTAAGAGATTTCTAGACAAGAAAGGTTGAGATAGATGAATCACATTCCACTACAAGGATGCTTATAACATTAAAAGTATGCAAAAATTCAATGTTGATTGTAAGCTCACACCCTTAATTGCGATGCCTCACAAAGCTACAACATGAGCTAAGATGTTGGTTGGGGGTTTACTTCTACTTAAGGTATGATAAGGTTGGAAGAAGGAAGCAATTAGTCTTGTGTAGGACATTTTGGATGATTTGTCTCTTGAAAATGTCTTGAAAATCAATGTTATGGATTGAACACCTCATGGAAGGAATGGGTTAAACACCTCTAATCCTCAAAATATGTTGGATGATTTGTCTCCTGAAAATCAATGTTACAGGTTGAACACCTCATTAAAGGAATGGGTTAAACACCTCTAATCCTCAAAATCTATTGGATGATTTGTCACTTGAAAATCAATGTCATAGCTTGAACACCTCATGGAAGGAATGGGTCAAACACCTCTAATCCTCAAAATTTGTTGGATGATTTGTCTCTTGAAACTCCTTGTCATAGGTTGAACACCTCAAGGAAGGAATAGGTTAACCAGCTCTAACCTCATAATCCATGAGTGTTAAGAGGGAGCTTTGTTAGTGCATGAAGATACAATACAATGACCCTCTATTCTTATAATAGGGGAAACATTTGAATACAAAACGATCCTCAATCTCGAGCTCTAGAAACAAAACTGATGAGTACGATGCTTTCATGGATATGGTTGTTTTTGTTAATGCAAAATCAATGGGAACAAACTCTAAGTTGTACTAGAGGGTGGAGGAGATTTTATAGTTGTAGGAGGAATTTCAAGACACCATAAGATAGGCATATGCCATTGTGGTTTCTCACACATGCACCCACCATGCACCCGCACATCGTGACTCACAAAGGAGGAGGGGAAGGTCAAACAAGAAAGAATATTCATCGCACAACTAACCATTATGTTAATAGGAGACACCACTTCATTGCATTAATAGGAACTCAACAACTAGAGACTAGTGTATCTAAGAGGTTTTGTTCAATATACACTTGAAGTGAAGATATAAATTGGAGTAGTGATGAAGTTTCAAAGAAAGTGGTTATATGGGATTTGAGCATCAACAAATTCCCTTTTTTTTTATCTCCCTTGGAAATATCTAGAGCATCCACCAAGAATGTGTGGTGGATCTGCCTTGTCAATATCAATGTGAACTATACAAGGTAACTAAGAGGCTTTGGCATAACAACAGAGTCTATCTCATGTTATTCATATTGCATAGAGGAGATGAGAGCTAGATAATAATAACAAAGGTAAGAGAACTAGGGGTTAGCTATTCATTCAAGCCTTTATATCATCATAACCACCTGGGATATCACTGAAATTATAAGTGGGGTGGCATAAAACTTTGCAATAATGATGGCTTGTTGCAATGATCTCTTAGAAAGAATGTGTTTGGACAATATTAGGACAGGTACCCTCTCTATCTAGATATGATATTTCGGTTAAAGATATGGGCCCCAAATCAAAAGCCCATATAGGAGAGTAGGTGTGACCAACAAGTTAAAGAGGTGGACCTTCATACAAATGCCCTAAATTTGAAGCTAAAAGCACTACTTCTCAAGGGTGATGAGAGACATATAAACCTTGCTCAAGTTACATGCTATTACCAATGTCAAACTAAAGCCTAGTTTATAAAACAATACCCCCAAATATATGTATGATCCAACCATCTCAATCCTCTCATGTCTATAGGTGAGAGTCGTTGGTTCACCTCTTGCTTGGAGATGTTGAAAGCCACGTTTTTTTTTCTTTCTTTCAAATTAACCCAAAGCCCATGAGTATGACAAAGATATTACCAAATTTAGTTACCTTTAGAGACCCCTTACTAGGGGACACATCAATATAATATTGTCTACAAATAAAGAAATGACAGTAAAAAACCTAAAGCAAAGCAATGATAAGTGGCACCCAAGGTACCAAATATGTTCTCTTCTAGATCATCAATGTAAAGTCCAAAAAGTGTAGGCAAGAGAGGGAATTGTAAGACCCCAGCCTTGAATGGCTTTGGGTGTCTCCACCCCATGATCACCTCAATGGTCATTGACCAACACAAATGGACATGGAAAAATATTTATAATATAAGAGTCAATTTTGGGTGCCCTTATAGATGACAAGGAATACCATAAGCATGTCGAGCACTCTTGCTCAAAGACTTGGCACATTGTAGACCTTGGCAGCTCACATAGTTGGATGCAACAAGAGAAGCTTGGAAGGGAACTGGGTGAGGGAAAGTAGAAAAGGTTTCCATAAGTAAACCTCATTTGTAAGCATGCACTATGCATGCCATATAAAGTGGCAAAAATAATGGATGAACTTATAGATGACTTGGGCGCACTTGGGTGCACATCGATTGGGAAAATATTATTTGGGAAACCTTGGGTGCACTTGGACACACCTTCATGTGTACAATTTTGGGTGTACTTGGATGTACCTTGTTGGGTGCACTTCTAAGCACACTTGGACGAATGACAGCTATATCCATTGGTAGGAACGCTTGGATGAATGATAGTTGGATCGATAGTTGGATAAATTATGAATAATTCTTGGAAAATTATGTGGTTTACTGGTTTCCAAGGGTTCTGTGGACTTGTTCTAGTATTGAGTTTTTTTTGTAATTTTGAAAATGAAGTACTTATAAAAAAGTATAGTATATCAGTTTGTAGATTAGATTGGAAAATTGTTATCTTTGTATAATTTTTTTTTGGTAGACTGATAGACAAGACCGTGTTGGACAGTACTTATGGAAATATGTACAAGGATTGGTTATCTTTGATTCTCCTTTTGGGTGAATAACAAGTTAACCATTTTTGTTGTTGTTGTTGAAAAGATAGTTGGATCCATTGCTACGAACACTTGGATGAATGACAGTTGGATCCATTGCAAGGCGCACTTGGAAGTGAAGAACCTTTGGATGTTGTGAAGGGGCTTGCATGCTTCCTAAGAAGGAGGCAAGTGCAAGGCAAGTCCCATACAAAATGAGGATGCCACAAAGGTTTTAAGGAAATCAACAATCCTTGGTCATTCACACAAGTGTTCAAGGGATATGCGGTAGTGCTAAGTTCATGTTGGCATAGTAGGGTGAAATGGCATAGGTTAATTGAACATAAGAGAAAGAAGACATAACCTACAGGAGCTAGGCCTATGGAAGCTCCAAAAGTTGGATTATGGAAGTCTATTAGACATAAGTAGAAGGCAGAATTGCCTTAGAGTCATTGTGCATCTATAATTGAGTTGTGGGAAGAAGGTCACACTCCCTTGTTGTATTTTAGTAAACATTCTTCATTTAAATAAAGTTAAGACACCCTCTTTGGGTGCTTCTTATGCATGTGTATTGTGGTTACTTTATTGGGATGAATGTTGTTATGTTTCATGCAATGTATTGTAACGACTAACTATTCACATGTCGATTAAGTATAAAGCATTTTTGGGATGTTTTAAAGGCCATGATTAGACGTGTGATTGTTGTTGAATGAACTTAGATAAGTAGGGCATAGTTACATTTAATGGATCATAGTGTAATGCAAGTTATGGGTAGACCTTAGGTGAAGAGATATAGTATGGTTGTATTTGACATAGGTTGGAAAATCACTTGCGGTTGAGACAAGGCAATGTCACATTACCTCAACTGTCAAAGTAAAAGATGGGAAACCCCCAAGTTTGAAAATAAAAATTCAAGAAGACCACATGTCCATGATAGGTGGTATTAGAAATAAGTAGACAAAAGTTGGACACTCTTCCCATTTTCCCTTATGTGATAGTTGGTCACAAAATAGATCGAGCATTCTTCTTCATGCCTGGGAAAACTTGAAGCAAGGTAGGCAGCCACAAGATTGACTTGAAGACTAGAAATCAGACTTATTTCCTTAGTGCAACAAGTAGCAAAGATAGTTCATCCAAAGCAACTGGAATTCTTCAAGGTTTCTTCACCGCTACTTAAAAGGAAGTAGAAGGCTTTGTCGATAAGCTATGCATATGGACAAGAACAAGCTTGAAGCAATAGAGCAAACCAAGTCTTTGAGACTTGGGAGGACTTTTCAAATGTGCCAAGAGGGTTGAGCCACTTTTGATTTGCAACATAGGAAGAATAAAATAAGTGTCATGGAAGACCAAGATGGAAGCTACGACCATCAGAATCGAAGATTTGTATCAAGAGATCCATGAGATGGAATAGGCACATGTGACAAACTTAGAGAAGACTAGTGTATGGGTTGAAGTTTGGGCTTAAAAGTTGCAGACTTTGATAGACCAAGTAGAAACTTGGGCACTGTGGTTGGAATCGTTTGAAAGGAAGAATGCCCACATTGCAACAAGGAAGCAGTCAATATTGTCTAAGTCTAGAGGTAAGAACATAAATTGTTTCCTTTTTGGTTAGAATCATTTTGTCATTAGTTTTCCTTTGAAGGAACGATTGAATATTTGGACGAAGTTCAAGTGAAACCAACACTAAAGGTGAAGCTGACAACCTTGGGAGAAACATTGGAGCTTATGGGGCCTTGAAAACAAGTCTAGACAAGTTCTTAATGGAAGATCATGTATATAATTCACAAGGTGAAGGTCTAGATTCCCTTTGTTGTATGAATGCAAATGTGAGTGGGTTCAGGGTTGCAACCTTAGTAGACACTAGTGATACCCACAAATTTATAAGTGAATAAACCAATACAACACTACGTCGTAATCTTGAGAGTAGCATGACTGCATTTAAGGTGGTGAAATCAACAATGAGTACTTCATTTTGCACCTTTGAAGTTTGGGGAATGGTTTGGCAATTTAGATTTGACAATGGTTCCATTGTATGATAATCTTATCATCTTGGAGTAAAAATTTCTCAAGATTTCCAAAGCAATTCCAGTGCCTCATCAAAACTCTTTAATGTTCATAAACAAGCCAAGACTTATAGAGTGTTTACGAAGAATAGAAGGAAGTTGGAAGAATGCCAAGAATGTCCACCATGAAGTTTATTGAGATTGCTAACAAATCCACTTACAAGACTTGTGTCATTGCACAACAAAAAAAAGAGTTGTTTATAGGCATAACAACCTTGGGACCCCAAGATAGTGAAGACCATACAAAGCACATGTTGGAAACATTGGATGCCTTTGTGGAGTCAATCTTAAAGAACATTGAACCATATGCACTTTAAGGACTCAATTTAATAAACAACCATCAATTTAATATGTGTATATTTCAAATGAGTTATTTGGATGTAAAAAGCATAATTTGAACTCCATATAATTTGGTGGATTGTAAATCCTATCAATTTTTTAATGTGATAGAAATTGGGAAGGACCGCTTATCCTCAAGCTTCTTAGAAAGTATGAAAGTCCACATATCCTAGAAAATGAGAACGTTCACTTTTCCTAGCTTTTAGATTATTTTGATTATTATAACTAATAATCATATCTTTAATTATTATTATAATTAATAATAATGCAGGTAAAGTTAGTGATCTCTTCATTTAAAGAGTCTTTAAGTGTTCATGTTAGGGAGACATACTTCAAAACATGTGACTTGAAGTGGAAGGTTTTCTTGTGGAAGCAACATGTTGAAATGAGTGCAGATGTTGGAGGTGTCTCTCTTAAGATGTCAAGGAAGACATTGAAATGAGTGCATATTTTGGAGGTGTCTCATAGAAATATGTCAAGAGGTTCATAGATTCGATCATAATATCTCTTGACAAGGTGAGAAGAAAAGAAGTATAGTGCTTTAAATTGAATTGGGAAGTGGAAACTCAGGTATAGTAACAACTGAGATCATATATAGAATAGAATAACTTGGATCATCTGTATCATTGAGAGTCGTGAAAGATGTTATCTTGAATTATGTGTGCTAACCTATTCTTCTTATGGAAGTTTGGAATAACTAGGTGTATGTCCAATATACTAGGATTGAGATACGACCCAACTCGTATGTGAGGCATCAAATGGTTTTTTTTTCAATGGGCGAAAGTACAATGGAGCAATGTTTTTTTTTTTTTTCCAGTGAAAAAAAACATATTATTATTATTTATAAATATAAATTAAATAGTACAATGATGAGCCTTATCAACACAGTTTTGATAAGTTGCCAAATCCCTTATATATCCAGCCAAAAAACCAATAAAGTATGATCCAAAATAACAAAAAGCCAAAAAACAGCAGGCTAATACCGATTACATCTGTCTTTAGTCATCCAAAAAAAGCACAGTACCATTGGATTCCAGCATTGAATCAATGAATTCCTCCCAGAATAGGATTCCTTCCTCATTCTCCATAGCCAACTTTGACATTTTGTCCGCCAATGTGTTATTCTCGCTGAAAATATGAAGAAGTGTTATAGCTTCAAATAGCGCGAGTACCAGTCGAATGCGATCACACCAATGGAACAATGAAACCATCTGTAAATTAATTCTCCCCTGGCCCATTTGACAATGACCTGTGAATCACCAAATATATTAACTTATGCCAAGCCAAATATGTTTGCTACCCTGGAAATCATCCATAAGGCCAATAATTCCTCCTTCATTTTCAATCCCCTGCCACATTTCAATCTGAAAGTGAAATAGTGATTCTGATTAAGAAAAATTACACCACCTGCTACGCACTGACCCAAGGCAGCAGCCCCATCAAAAAAGAGAACAGGTTTATCAACCTGGACATTCAACAGTCCAACATTCCGTTGCTTATAGCCCACCTGTTTGCTATGATAGAGATCAAATTGCTTTAAACTTAAATCAGCTGCCATCATAAAATTTGGTGAACAGTTATAAAAAATTGCCATATTCCTCATATACCAGATGCTCCAACAAACCGTCACCGGAAGAGTGGCTAGCTTTGGATCTATGTTGGAGAATGGGTGATGGAAAAGATATTTCCATAGATGTGGATCCAATTGTGGGTTTACAGGACTCTTATGTGAAGGTAGAAGGCCTACGAGTCATCCACTCGGTTTTTTTATAAAAAAAATGTAATGCCCAAGGTTGGAATTTGAAAGCCAATCCACACTGGTTTTTTCAATTTGATTAATGTTTTATATACTATAACGAAGATTTTTTTATGGGCATTATAAAATTGTAATGGTTAATTTATCTCGTAAGGAGCAATTTGATTGCAAAATTTCATCACTGGCAATGATAATATCTAAGGAATAAGCATCAACTAACTTTATGTCATGTCAATATGCAGGATGTAAGTATTTTCCAAAATGATTGGGCATAAAGTATATGTTCATGGTTTTTCAAGTTTGTCATTAAATCTTAGGAAGGTTGTTGAAGATATCAATTAAAAGAGTAAGACAAGTGTTGGAAATTTATAGGCATGATTATGGTTTATTTTGTAAATATTTAGTTTTAGTTTTCATAGTAGAGAATAAGTTGAAGAGACACGTACCCTTGGAAGTTGAAGGCGAAAGGTCACTTCTCCATGTATTAAAGGTCATTGCTCTATAAACTTTAGTAGTCAAATTGTTGTATGGAGGGTGTCTCTTGTCTCACAAACAAGGGGTCTCATACACTAATTTGGTGTCTAGCTTGGCCATGACCTTAAATTATATTATTATTCTTATTAATAAAAAGACTTTTACTTTCAATAAAATTCCAACCCAGTTTAGAGTTTCAAGAACCTATCTAACAAGATGAAGACTGTGATTTAAGGAAGAGGGAATATGTTATCTTACAAGATGATGACTGTGATTTAAGGACGAGGGAATATGCTATCTTAATAAATAAAAACCAAAGGCTAAATTTTACGATTAATTACAACAATGATATTGCAAAATGTTCAAAGAATTCATAAAACAAAATTCCATAACGATCATCCCAACTATGAAAAAAGAAGTATTTATTAATAATAATAAAATCCTTCCATGGAAGGGAAACTCTGAATGACATTCGGTATGTGGGAAGGATGCGCATCAAAATTACTCAAAGGGGAAATGATTCAAAATTCATGAACCCTTGAGCTTCACAAGACTTCTGATGATGATCCAATAGCATGGATCAAAACGTTTAGCGATAGTAAAGACATAAATGCAACTCCACTTCTCAATTGAATTTTCTGCGTAACAATGGTCTACACTCAAATAAAATCCCTCCACGAAAGGGAAACTCTTAATGAGATTCGGTCTTTGGAAAGGAAGCGCGTCAAAATTACTCAAAGGGCGAATGATTCAAATTTCATGAATCCTTGAGCCTCACAAGACTCCTGATGATGATCCAATAGCATGGATTGGAAAGTTGAGCGACAACAACAACATAAATGCAACTCCGCTTCTCAATTGTATTTTCTATGTAACAATGGTCTACACTCAGATAAAATCCCTCCACGTAAGGGAAACTATGAATGAGATCCGGTCTTTAGAAAGGATGCGCATCAAAATTACTCAAAGGGTGAATGATTCAAATTTCATGAACCAAGGATAATTTTAAGAACCCCCTCCAAATTTATATGTATAATAAATGGGCAAAACTCCCTAATATATAGGAAAATTTGAAGGCTATTTTATCAATAATATAATATGTATACATAATTTTTTGGCTAATCTTTCATTCTATTACAGAATCTTGTAAAATCTTGGCGAATCATTCACTAAATTATAAGATATTTTAAAATCTTGGTGAATATTCATTGAATTATAAAATATTGTAAATACTTGGCGAATTTTTTGATTGAATTATAAAACCTTGTAACATCTTGGTGAATCTTTTACCAGGGAGACTCAGCTTTTGATTATGCATATTATTAATGTAGTGCAATAGAAGAGCAATACCAAAGCTTAACTCTAGACTCCTAGACTCTTGAATGAACAAATGCATGAATGAGGAGAGGAATGATTTATTTATACATTTCACAAGCAGTATTCAGTCACTCACAACTGAAGGTGTTAGTGAAACACAACTACACTAACTAGATTGAGGGAAAGTGGGGACTCCACTTGTTATCTCATACCTTAATGGTCCAACTGACACATGAGGACCCAAATCTTGATAGACTAACAAATTGATAGAATTGAACACTTTACACTATGGAGTGATTATGACACCTAGTAACTATTATTATAGCACAGAATCTTATCAAGACCCACAAATTTAATATAGTGTATGAACTCCCAATTAGCTTATTTTCCAAATCTCCTATTTTTAAGCTACCCTCTGAGAAAAAAAGTAATCTGCTTATCTATTTATAGATACGAATACCATGTTTTCCCTTCTTTTGTTGACAATCAAAATCTAAATTATGTCATTTGTTTTTAGAATTTGTAGAGTTAGCTAGAAACTTGAAATGGTTATTAGAAATAATAACATACACTAACATGAATAGAAAGCACATTAATGCATCATCACTCATATCATTAGAACTACTTCGTTAAAAGCTACTTGTTCTTAGATAAACTAAGGTGGTGTTTGTATCCATGTCCTTGAAATTTTCGAAAGCATGCAAAATGTGGTAAAATTATTTTAGCATCCTCATTGAATGCAAAAGACAAGATATCAAATAGAAGAATGTCTAAATCTCAGGTCAAACATGCCTTGTACATATTATATATAATCATGATGGAAACAAAGTATCATGTTCCAACTAAATTGTATATTCATCATACATCTAGATCCATTTCTAGATGATGATAGAAATTACACATCAAAACAAATCACCAATTTCTTTTTTAACTTTTGAATGACCCTTACAAAAGAAAATTTCGTAAAACAAATACTGAACCCAACAAATTTAGGTTACAGATAAAATTGATGAACTTGTCAATATGAATAAAAAATCTACCAATCACGAACTTCTCAATACAAATAAAAGAATCTACTAGAACACTTCGGAAGCGGGGTATTTTTTAAGGATTATAAAAGCATACTTAAGTATAGTATTCTAGGCGATTATTTTGGATTGAAAAAAAACATAAATATAGATTGGTAGGCTAATATTAAATATGAAACATGTAAATTTTGGCAAATATTATGACAAAAAACATATTTATGTAAATATAGGCGATAATAGAGACTAAAAATGACCAAATAGCGAATTTATTTTTTGAAAAAATCCCCAAAAAATAGCCAATTGGTGAAATTTCACCCCTAAAAATTTCCCTGTTCGAAAGACTCTACAGGAAGACAGTGCCAAAATAATGACCATTCCAACGTAGACACACCATTATAATCAATGTGCATTCATTTATATTACAAACGTCCCAAACATAAACAATAATATCTAAGGAATAAGCATCGGCTAACTTTATGCCATGTCAAGATGCCTAGTAAGATATAGGATGTAAGTATTTTCCAAAATGATTGGGCATAAAGTATATGCTCATCCTTTTTCAAGTTTGTCGTCAAATCTTAGGGTTAAAGGACTTCTGGTTGTTTAAGATATCAATAAAAAGAGTAAGACAAGTGTTGGAAACCTATCCATAGGCTTGATTATGGTTCATTTTGTAAATATTTAGTTTTAGTTTCTATAGTAAAGAATAAGTTGAAGAGTCACGTATCCTTGGAAGTTGAAGGCCAAAGGTCACTTCTCCATGTATTAAAGGTCATTTCTCTATAAACCTTAGTAGTCAAATTGTTGCATGGAGGGTGTCTCTTGTCTCACAAACAAGGGGTCTCATACACTAATTTGATGTTTAGCTTGGTCGTGACCTTAAAATTATATTATTATTCTTATTAATAAAAAGACTTTCACTTTCAATAAAATCCCAACCCAACTTAGAGTTTCGAGAACCTATCTAACAAGATGAAGACTATGATTTAAGGAAGAGGGAATATGTTGTCTTACAAGATGATGACTGTGATTTAAGGAAGATGGAATATGTTATCTTAATAAAAAAAATTTATCGATTTTCACAAAACATAATATTTAACTAAATTTAACAAAATTATTACTTATATATATATATATATATATATATATATATATATATATATATATATATATATATATTACAACAATGATATTGCAAAATGTTCAAAGAATTCATAAAACAAAATTCCATAATGATAGTCCCAACTATTAAAAAAGAAGTATTTATTAATAAAACAAAATACCTCCATGGAAGGGAAACTGTGAATGACATTCGGTCTCTGGGAAGGATGCGCATTAAAATTACTCAAAGGGCGAATATTCAAATTTCATGAACCCTTGAGCTTCACAAGACTCCTGATGATGATCCAACAGCATGGAACAATACATTGAGCGATAGCAAAGATATAAATGTAGCTCCGTTTCTCAATTGAATTTTCTGTGTAACAACAGTCTACACTCAGATAAAATCCCTCCATGGAAGGGAAACTCTGAATGAAATTCAGTCTTTGGAAAGGATGCATGTCAAAATTACCCAAAGGGCGAATGATTCAAATTTCATGAACCCCTGAGCATCACAAGACTCCCGATGATGATCCAATAGCATGGATCAAAACGTTGAGTGACAACAACAACATAAATGCAGCTCCGCTTCTCAATTGTATTTTATATGTAACAATGGTCTACACTTAGATAAAATCCCTCCACGTAAGGGAAACTATGAATGAGATCCGGTCTTTAGAAAGGATGCACATCAAAATTACTCAAATGGCGAATGATTCAAATTTCATGAACCCTTGAGCTTCACAAGACTCTTGATGATGATCCAATAGCATGGATCAAAGCGTTTGAGGGATAACAACAACATAAACATAGCTCTGCTTCTCCATATTACAAGTGTTTATTCTATTAAACTAATGGATATTTTATTAAGGATCCATTAACTTACAATCAAGGTGATGCTTGATAATATGGTGAAAGGTTTTGGAATCTGCAAATATTATAATACTCCAATAACTAATTGTTAAAATAAAAATAAAATTTCACAAGTTCTATAGTGAAATAGGGTGTTTGACAGTTCCTAAAATATTGTGGGATGAAATTTTTTATCTTTGTGATTTTAAGATTTGTTAAAATAAAAAATAAAATTTCACGAGTTTTATAGTGAAATAGGATGCTCGATAGTTCCTAAAATATTTTGGGATGAAAGAATTTATCATTTTTGTGATACTAAGAGGATTGAAGATGAAACTTACTTGCTCATAAAATATTGTGCATACACCAATATCAAAGTGCAATTTCAAAATATTTGATAAAATACTGACTTTTCTAATATTTTAACTCATCACAATTATAGTGATTTAGGATTGCTTCTCTTAAAGATTTTCAAGGATAAAACTAAAATTATGAAGCAAATCAAGTGATTCCTTATCTTTTTCAAGGTTTAATAAATCAAAATTTATCTTAAAAGACATTAATAATCATTATTGTTAACATCAATAATAATAACTCCAAAAAATATTAAAAATTTACATAAGAAAATAGAGATGCTTATTTATATTCCATTCAACAATAGTGGATGCTGACACAAACCTAGTCGACAGGGGTTCCTCAGTCTGTCGACATCCAACCCACCGTGATCTCCCTGAGCACCGGCCCAGACAGGATTTACCCTGTCCAGCAACACCTATGGAGCAGATGAAGTCTAACCCGATATGTTCAAGGGAGAGATGACGGAACCGTGTTTCCGCCGAATGAAGAAGGACCCTTGTGCATCCCCTTATCAACTTATCACAGCATTCACAAACAGATCTAGCATTTCGACTTATGCATTTAAACAGAATCGCATCATCATTCAACAGATCTTATTGTCAAATAAACCATTAATGTGCAACAGATCTAGCAATAAAACATCATTTGGAACAAGGAGACATTACATCATTCAGGTATTTAAGTCACACAATTCATAGCAGGAATACAGAAAGAGACACAGTAATTATGCTCAAAATCATATCATATTAACCTTCGCAACAACCCATAGATACAACAATATAGTTCTTCCATTGCATACCCGGATTAATAGACAACAACAAGCAAAATCATCTAAGCTCAACTGTCTCTTTGATTGATCAATTCATGGATGTCTCAACACCTACAATGGTATGTCTATTTATAGGCTTGCGCCTTTACATTTGCGGTCCACTTAGGAAACCTCCTAACTACTTCTTAACAAACTCTACAAAAAATATGACCCAAAAACCCACATAATGCAGTCGACATGACCCAAAACCCACATAATGCGGTCCAAAAATACATAAACTACTATTATTTTTTACTTATGCGTAGTTTTCCTCCTTGTGCGGTGTCTTTGGCCTTTCGCAGCATCCGTGATGCTGCACAGCTAACTCAGCTAAACTACCTGCCAATAGGTCCCCAACACAATCTTATGGATGGCCCTCGAGCCACGTCAGGTGGACATGGTGTATGTAACAACAAAATAATAATAAATTAATATTAAATATTAATATTAATTTATTAATTAAACAAATATCAATAGTCATGACCTTTTGTCGAAAAGGTACAAGATGAGCCTATAAAAGCCCCAAAACTATGTAACCATTAACATCCATCATATATTACATCTTTTACTTTACTACAAGTCATTTATGGCTTTCTTACGTTACTTGTACTGGTTATTTACTTAGTAAGGGACTCTTGTTTCCTTCAGTGGTATCAGAGCCTTTTCGGCCCTCCCTGATTCTGGCTACTAGCTACTTCATCAGAGTTTCTCTGAATCACGATTTTTAATCGACGAGAGGCCCTTGGCCACAACCCTCATCTCCTTCACTCCCTTTCATTCATATCCCTCCCACCAACGCTCTTACTCCCCCTCTCCTCCACTGCACTCCTCCATCAACCTCCCACTCTCTCCCAATTCTCCCTCCTTACGTTCCCACTTCCTTGCACATTCCTTCCTCCCGGGCTCCTCCCATCCCTCTGCACCTACGTCCCTACTTCGTCCGCCCTCCCCTCAGCCTCCATTGATACCCTGCCCTCTATGCCACCACCACCACTCCACGCTACTCCCTCCACCACCACGCCGAAAACCTCTTGTGCCTGCTCCACCTCCCTTCACTGCCTTCTTCATCTCCATCTCACGCCATCCACGTCCTCCCGCATCCACCCATCTCCATGCCATTACAACCTCCCTCCTTCACTGCTCCACGCATAACCCCCCCTCCCTGGGCCTACCTCCTCCACGCTGCCTAATTCTGCCGCTACTTGCTCCGTCAGCCCCCTCCCAGCCTCTCACCCCTGCGTCACACCACAACTCCACCTCCCTTGAGGCCCGCGTCCACCTCGTCGACCTACCCCAGCCACCGTTGCTGCCATCCTGCTCCTCTGCTCTTAGCCCTCTCCTCCAGCGCCACTTCACCTCCGCCTCTACTCGCCCTCCACCACAACCTGCAATCTCCACCAGCTTCCATCCACCACCACTTTGGCCCCCATTCCCCTGCCATCCATCTCCCATTGAAACCCTAAATTTCATTTTTTTGAAATCAAATATTAAACTTTATAATAGTATTATTATATTGTTTAAATATTTTTAATATTTGAAAAAAAAACTATATATATATAGTTTATAAAAATATTAATAATATTATTATTAATTAATTAATAATTATTATTATTATTATATTAAAGGAAAAATTATTATTTTATTAAAATAATAATTACTTTTGGAAAAAAAAGTTGTTTAACCATAACAAAAGAAGTTTTTTTTACGAAATAACCACATTAAGGGTTATTACACCTTTTGGGTGTCCACCTGTTATCGAAAGCAGGAAGAGTCACAAGAAGACTTGTCAAGCATCCCAAATCCGCTACCAAACAAAGAAGACCAATTCAAAAAAGTTGGAATTCAGAAGTCATGGCAACGATGATAGCAGAGTTACAATTGCAGTTACGAGCGGTTTCGGCTCAACTAGAACAGTGCAAGGAAACCAATAATAGTCTAGTGTTCGAAAATGCCAAGCAAACACTAAAGATTACTAACTCAGAATTGAATATTCAATTTTTGGAAGATAGTAAAGGAAGACTCATAGAAAGGTTAGCAGATAAAGACGAGAAAATATCACGTCTGGAAAGTATCATTCAAAAACTTGAAGACCAGATAAAAAAACCAAACAAAGTCGAAGAATATCGATATGGAAATAGTGTCGACTTAGAAGAGGAAATTAGTCGTCTAAACAAAGTCATCATGGACAAAGAAGATGAATTGGCGCAAGTACATTAAAAGTTAAAAAATCAGGAAATTGAGTCACGTCATCATCAACAACAAAAAGAAAAACTCCAGCAGCAGTATGACGACAGTAAGAAGACACATAAGTTGGAACTAACAAAAGTAAACAATGTGTTATCAAGCAATACCGAAGAGATTTTTCGTCTACGAAATCATAACAAAACATTGCTTACAAAGATTAAAAAACTGAAAAACAATAGTAAGAGGGAACACTCCAGTGAAGACCTCGAAGGAAGAATACTAGAAAAATAGGAAGAAAACCAGTGTCAAAAGAATCTTATTCAAGAACTAGAGACACATATCAAGAAGTTAGAAATTGACAAAAAGTCGCAAGATGAAAGAATCGAAAAGATTCAGAATCATAAAAATCTACTGGAGAACTAAGAAGTGCAAATCCCAGAAGATGCATCCAAAATTCAAGTCTAGGAAGTGAAGGCAGTCCTCGCCACAGCTCAAAAGAAAGAAAGAAAAACAACACATATGCCTTACAAACATCCCAATTATAATCGCCATTTTGACCAATGACAAGGTCAAAACGAGCACTCACAGAAGAATTATGTTGACAGGCGAAAAGATCGGCATACTAAGCAGTAGTTGAAACGACCCGTCCCACCAAATGATCTCAGAGCTCCGATAAAAATAGATCTGGGATGGACCACAGCAGATACGATGCAACAATTCTCCTTAGGAATCCGTAATTCATATCATCTCATTTCATCAAGTATCGCAAATACAAAAGAAGACATCTCAAGACGACCGTTCAAGGGAAATAAGACTTTGCTATCAATACAGCTTTGAGGACAAAGCCTCCCTTAAGGGGAAGGCAATGTAACAACAAAATAATAATAAATTAATATTAATTTATTAATTAAACAAATATCAATAGTCATGACCTTTTGTCGAAAAGGTACATGACGGGCCTATAAAAGCCCCAAAACTATGTAACCATTACCATCCATCATATATTACATCTTTTACTTTACTACAAGTCATTTATGGCTTTCTTACGTTACTTGTACTGGTTATTTACTTAGTAAGGGACTCTTGTTTCCTTCAATGTACTCATTGATCTTCAGCCTGAAGTTCTCGTACGGCTGATCGATCCTCCAGACTTGATCCTTAGCCGCCGCAGCGATCTCCTGACTCTCTGTCAAGCCCTACGCTTACAGGTGCTCAATCATCTTCTCAACAACTTTCCGCTGCCCTTCTTATACCGCCTGCAGCATAGAGATTGCCTTGAGGGAAAACTACGCACCAATCTCCTGGAACTCATCCAACTTCCTAGTGCGCTTTTCCTGATGCTCCTGTGTCGTTGCAACATGCTGTTGTAACTCCTTCAGTTCCGTAGATTTGGTGACCTTAATAGCTGCTGGTAGTGTTCTCATTGATATCTTCAGCGTGGCTAGTTTCCCTTACGCCTCCTATCGCAGCTTGGTCAACTGTTCTAATTGCTTGTCCTAGACTACACTACCCCAAAACTGCGCAGTTTCTCCAGTGATTTTTGTCACTGCTTGCTCCAGCTCACCCAGTTGGGTCGCCAACTCCTCGATGGCGCATTTTCGTTCAGCTACTTGCTCCTATGGTGTGCCTAGTTGTATTAGAGTTATTAAGTCGACATTGTTGCGCTGTAACTGAGCAATGACCTTGCCAAGCCATTGTGCTCGCTCGATCGGATCCAACTGCGCAGTGGGCTTCGATACATACTAATATGCTTCAGAGACTGCCTCCTACAACCGCACACTGTTGTCCCAAATGGTGGATTTCTCCATTGTTAATCGATCCTTCTCCTTCTTCAACTCCTCAATTGCTTTAGCCTTCTCAGTAATCAGTTGCTCTATCTTGTCTTCCAATTCGTTAAGAACCTCCCTGGACGGGATACCTCCTTCGTCGTTAACTCATATACCTCTTTTCGAGCCACTACCTCGTTCTCTTGCGATAACAAAAGTTGACCGCTAACGTCTTGTTCCCTGACGACCAGTTCCTGGCTAGAAACCGCTTGCATCTGCACCAACATCTGTGAGGACAGTGCATTGATGTCGATCGACAGACCTTGTAACTGTTGCAACGAGGCCTTGAGAACCTCATTATCAATCGCAATCATAATCGGGAGAATTTACACATTCTGAACCCGCAGCTTAGTGCCGATTGCGCCAATTGCCTACACAGTTTCTACCTCAGGTGCCTTCTTCAAAATGATATTAATTAAGGAATCAAGGCACGCTTTTACCTCATTGAAGCTTGTTGCTTCCTGCGTCATCATTTCATTGGCTGTCACATTCGTTGCATTTGTTAAGGCTGCAATAAGTCGTTCCAACTGCGCTTCCATCGCTGGGGTTGTACCACTGCGCATACCTTGCTCATAGTGTACCTTCATTCTGCCCTCCTTAACCACACGATCTATCTCATCGTCCGTAGGCGTCTGCGACGACTGTTGATCTGAATCACGGTGATTCTGTTGTTCCATGCCTAGTACATCCAATGGTAGCCCCATCAATTCTTCTTCGTGACTAACTAGTTCTCGCCATTGTACATGCCATTCATCGATGATTTCATCCAGATCCTCATTAGACAATTTTTAGGGGGTCTACAACCACTACTTCTCCGTATCACGCCGCGCTTGGACATGAATGTTGTGTGGGCCAATCGTAAACTTGGAAATCCCTTTATATTTCGTGACGGTTGCTTAGGACAACCGCGGAACACGGCCAATTGTCGCCTGCAGTGCTTCCCAGAAGGGCCAGAACTACGCTGCGCAATCATTCAAGTGCTCCGGTTCCTGCACCCACCACAGATTCTGATAGCGCGCACCCTTTCTATCTGTCGTGGCATCAATTTCCATCCCTTGGTAATCGTCGGGCTCCATCCACACTACATGCACAATCAAAATCAGAATCCAGCTATACGAGAATGCCCCCTTTCCTTCTTGGACAGCTACTGCATCCTCGGTTAATTGGTTCAACAAGAAAAGTGACAAGTTCATCTGTACACGTTCCGCGCACTGCTCCACGCACGCCACAACCCACGAATTGCGCTGGTTGGGTCAGTTTTTCCATACGACTTTGCAACATAGAATCCTCGCCCCGTTGTGGATCGCCCTATCATTAATACTATCGATGTGGTAGGCTCAGCCGTTGCATTCCAAGAAATAATGCTATACCAATCTCGCTTCCCACTTTTTATCATTCTCCTTCCCTCTAAAATATTGTGATGGTCTAGTCCATCCTTCAGGAATCCCATGATCTCGGAAATGAGGTCAACTATGATGGTGACCGGTCTGTCCAACCACAGAATGTCACCATGAAAGCAGGCCAAAAGCTGCTTAACACGGGAATTTGCCTCTGTCAACCGCCCAAAGTACGACATGTTGATCAAGCCCAACAATCCTGCTTTGTCCAATCTACACGCCCAATCATGTGGAATGCATGGTGTTGGGCCAACTACTCTGGTTGCTCTCAGCAGAAAAGGTTCCGTCATAACATCCTGCAGCGCCATCAAATCATGGTTGTCATACTTCAACTGCATCAACACAGGCACACTGTCGACAGTGCAAACCATGCCTGGTGGGATCGTCGGCATCCTGACTTGGTACCGCTAGTTCTTGGTGGGCTTCCGGGGATGCGCACCAGGTCGACAGGGAGGTATATACCTGAGGATATCCACAGTGGATACCCCTACTCGAGTCGTAGACTCCACAATGACTGAGCTCGACCGACTCGCCTATGCATGTACCCCCTCTGCTAGCTGTGGAGATGCTCTGGTCTACCGCTTCTCTGGTGGGGGGGGACTAGGTAGCGTCCCACCCCCTTCTTCCGCGTCAGTGACGATGACCCCACCGACATACTAGAAACTTCCTCTTCAATAGTTACAGGGATGATGGGTGACTCTACTTCGCTCGAAATCTTAACCATATCCGGTTCACCCAGTATTCCATGCTCGACCCCTACAACGCCAAATTGTTGCTCAACCCCACCCGACTTGGAAACTCACTCAGCACAATGCAACTTCGCTCTGTAACTCTACTCAACCTTGCACAATTCAACACAATTCACTATATGAAAACGGATGGCTTCCGACCAGCCTCGGCCTTTTCTTATAGCGCCAAATCAATCCCTCCATCATTATGACCAAATCATGCCGATCATTATGACCAAATCACGCATTAACTGACCAAATCACACATTAACTGACCAAATCCGTCGTTGATCCTGTCAATCTAACGGTCAGATCCGCCATAACTACAAGTCACTTCACCGAGCGCTGACATCTAACCGCATTTAACCGTCTGTATTTATTGTTGATTTGACTGCGTCGCGACCCTGCAATTGTCGTGGCATGGCACTCGAACTGTGATACCATCACTCCTACTTGCGCATCTTGTCCTTGTTGGTGCGCCATCCTACCACCTAGCTTCCTACATTTGTTTTTTTGACAATGCGTTTAAGCATCGCTTGACTTCGGGCCCATCCTGTAGGGATTCGACCGGCTACCATTCACCATCTTAGCCCTCAACGTATCGAAACTTACTTGACATTCTGGACTCCATAAGAATACCACATATTTTTTTAACAACTTTTCCATAGGGGTCGTGATCGCTACATAACCATGGATAAACTTGCGATAGTACCCTATGTGCCCCAACATTTCTCTCAACTATTTGACATTGGTGGGCAGTGTTATGCTCAAAATGAGCGCAATCTTTGTTGGGTCAACCAACAATCCTTGCTTGCAAACAATATGACCCAACAACAGCCCAAATGATGCACATAAAATGCACTTCTTCAAGTTCAGCGATATCTGGTGCTGCCGACAGCGCTCCAACATTAGTCGCAGGTTTGCTAGATGACCGCTAATCAATACATAAACTGTCCAGTCATCCATATAAACTTGCAAAAACTTCTGAATAAAATTTTTGAATGCACTGTCCAGTCATCCATATAAACTTGCAAAAACTTCTGAATAAAATTTTTGAATGCAACGACAACAACCTGAGAGAATACCGCAGGTGTGTTCTTAAGCCCAAACGGCATCACGGTGTACTGGAAACAACCCCATTCAGTCACAAATGTCGTCTTGTGGTGATCCTCTTTCACGATCCTGACCTGGTGATAGCTAGAGAACCCATCCGTGAAAGAATACATATCTTGACCGCCCACTCCTTCTAGCACCTCATTAGTGAATGGCGTCAGAAATGGATCATGCATACATGCGTCATTCAACTTCCTTAGGTTGACACAAATCCGTACTTCACCTGTCTTCTTATCCTGCACCACCATAGGACTAATCCATTCTGATTCTTCAACTGGCTCAATTATTCCAGCATCCAGCATGCGGTCAAGTTCAATTTTGACCCGTTCCTTGTGTCACGGATTCAATCGATATGGTCGCTGTCTAATTGGTTTCACATCTGGCTTTAATGGAATCTTCATCTCCCCTAGATCCCCTAGTATTCCCTTCATCTCGAAAAACTTTGTCGGGAACAAATCTTGGAACTCATGCAACAGGTCTGTGACCTTCGCCATCATTTCTTCATCCCAATAGTCCCCAACATTCGCGAACTTTGGGTTCTCCTCCATCCCAATGTTGACCTTCCTAAGCTTCAGCGGCTGACTGATCATATCGGTTGGTGCGTCATGTGCTACAACATCCCGACTCCCTTCTGATTCTGGAATATTGATATTCCACGGGTCATCACCATCCTCTAGCCCTCCAGTGATATTATAACATTCCATTATTGAATTCATCTACCATTGCGTATGCGGATCCACAACGTAGGCGACTGGAACCACCTTCAGAATGACATTGCGGATGAGCTGCAAGGCATTCTGAACATCCGGATTGGCATCCGTGAAACTGAAGGTATGAGTGAAGCAAACTGACAGATCTAACTAGGTGGTAATCTCCCCGCGCAACTCAGCTGCGGCATACCACGATCGTGACATTTAATCTAAAGTGTGGATGAAGGCATGGACCCATTCATCCCTTGGTCGCGAGGCCCACAACATCTGACATTCCATCAGATGACTGCCAGAGTCATTCCTCCCATCGTACCTTTTGGTGTGGTATATTTCTGTGTTGCCGAAGAGAACTGTCATCAATCTTTGACACTGCGACCACTCGGTAATTGAATTCTTATGAGTCACCCACCAAAGTGCTGGATTAGCATTTAGCGCCTCCCCCAGGGCCAACAACCGTTGTGGTTTTAACACCTTGTCTTCAAATTCTACTAGAAATGCAGACAACCCAAGAAGTCCTTCATATACTGGCAATTCAACAGTTTCAGTTGCAACACGGCACAGCGACTGCATAAGCAAACCACACTTCCTGAACAACACCTCATGCATGCGATTCTGCCAATTCTCTAAGGCATTATCAAAATCAGATGACGCTGAGCTAAAGCTACACCATTCGAGTTCACCGTCGGTAGTAGGATGGATGTAATCTTCTGAAATGTTATATGCGTGATCCCATCCTCTTCCAACTTCATCCTTTACAGTTTCAACATACCTGTGCCCTTCAGCTGGATCCAACGGAGCTATGACTCTAAGGTCGTGGTTTTCAAAGGCCATCACCCGCTTCTTGAAATTAATGACTGCCATACTATCGTTGGCCCATCCGATCCCTAGCAACGTGGGATAGGAGCTTCCTCCATCGACAACTTCGATAACATTAAAATCAACATATGTCTTCATCCCCTCAATATCTACAACAAGGCACGGAACTCTCCCAATTTGTGTTAAATTGTCTTGATTAGCCAATCGCAGTTGCACGGGATACCAGCTCAGCATAGGGCTCCCCATTTTCTTCCATGATTGCTTTGTGAGAATATTGACATCTGAGCCTAGATTCAGAATAACTGAATCTACATCGTAGTCCCCAATCTGGACATTCATGCGCATCTCTTTTCCTGTCTTCTTTCTTTGCAGAGAGTTTACCGCAGACTCTTTTCGTCCCTTGGGCAGTCGATGCAACAGACTCTCGATCTCGGCAAGAGCATCAGGATTGCGTGCTAGTGATAAACAACTTTCAAAGAAGTTTTGTAAAGTACCATACCGTCGCAATGGTCCTTCGCCCAAAGTTGAATCAAAAGCAGGAGGCATGTCGTAGACAATTGAATTACCAGAATTTCCTCCTAGTGCATCACGTGTTTTAAAGAACGTATCTCGCTCAACATCAATATCAAATTGCACCTTCTTCTTTCCAGTCAGTCAGATCAACTGATGCGGACCATCTTCTCCTGTCATCACACCTCTGCGACTGATAACAACAACAACAGCATCCTGCATACTTTGTTCTTATGAAATCGTCACGACAGTTGGTCCCTGATTCTAGTTCGGAGGTGGGTTCGGAGGTGGGTTCGTAGGTTGATTCACATTATGATTCTGTCGTTGATTCTGGTTCTGCATCTGATTATGGTTCTGCATCTGATTCTGGTTCTGCATCTGATTCTGATTCTACAGCGATTGCTGATTTTGAACCTGATTTTGATTCTGAAATTGGTTCTGGTTCTGCAATTGTGAATGTTTCCAACCTGCCATCTTGCGATCAACTATGGACAGTTCTCAACAGTGTTATCAATACAAAAAGAATACATACACTGTGTTTGCAATTGCGAGCAATCTCTTTGATAGTGTCCCAATACTCCGCAAGTATAAAATTGAACAAGTCCGCGACCTCGTCCACAGCCTCCACCTCATCCTCCTCAGATATTGCAGTTGATTAAATTGTTGTTGCAAGGAATTCAGTTACAGCTGAACACACTTCCTTGGTTGAACATACAGCAACGACTGAACGTATTGTGGTTGTTGCGAAGCCATCTGCATCTGATTATAATGCGGTGGTGGTACAAACTGCTATTGTGGTTGTGGCTGCGGTACAAATTGCATTTGTGGTTGAGGTAGCGGTTGGGCCACCTGTGCCTGCAGCTGCGGCTGCTGTACTTCATGATGGTCGTCCTTCACATAGTACGAGTCGTATGTTCTTTCCTAAAGTAGGCCATATGCGTAGAAATCCTTATCTTCATGCCCAACAAACTTGCAGAATGTACAATACAAATTCCTCGGCTTCATGACCACCTTCTGCATGTATTGACACTCCTCATGTCGATGTCCATAGACCTGACAGATGCGGCACCATGGCATACCTCTGCCACTTAGTGGGTTCGGCGCCCCTGATACCAGGTAATTGCGGAAAGCTGGGCAGCTATCCTTGGTATTCCCCTCTGCATGGCATCACGTACACCAAGCCTCTTTGCGGTGTTCTTTACCCTTCTTAAGATCTTGCAATTGAATTGTTAGGTTGGCTAGCTGCGTCTAAATCTGAGACATGCCAGTTGCATTCTCACCAACCAGCGAAGCTTCTAACCGCATCGCAATCTCCAGAGCCTCGCTCATTGTCGTAATGTTCTGTTGTATTAGTGGAAGTCTGAAATGGGGTATAAATGCTATGATGAACCATTCCTTATGCTGAACATCGCTCATCTCAAAGCTGACCCTATCCATTAGAGTTTTGAACCGTTGGTTAAAATCCCAAACAGTTTCATTCAGATACTGCTTGATCTCCTTCAATTCTGTAATGTATTGCGCTTCCGACTTTGGTTTTCTGAACTCTGCAATGAAATCTTTTTTTGACTTCATCCAATGTTTTCTCTGGGCTGCCCACAGGAACCTGCACAAATTTCATGAACCAGTCCAATGTGCGACCCCGAAGAGTTGTTGCCAATTGACCTTTCTTGGCCTCATCATTCGTAATCTATTTAACAGTCCACACAGATTCATATAAAAACCAGTATTGCTCTGGGTTTTCGGTTCCATTTCCATGGGACAGAGGTAACTTTGCATCTTCGCCCACCATACTGGGTTTCCTTCCTACAGTCGCTGATCCGCTAGTAAGTAAATGTTGCTGACACGATGAACACAGTGGTGTCAAGGTCGTATTTCTTACTAGTTGTGATATAGTGAGCGAAGGTGTGGGTACGCTACTATTGGGGTTTGGTCCTGCCTCTATCCTGGGTGTAGCCTGGTTTTCCTTGTCGGCACTATGAGGTCGCTTCGTCCCGTGTGGTCTTCCTTCGCGGTTTTGTGTTTCGATCGCAGCAGGACCTTCTCCTGTCCTCTGCCTCTTCTCTTGTCGAAACCTTGCTCCTCCTATGATAAGACCACTCTCTTCCTCGGCTTCCTTCACAGTCTCGTCATGACTTGCAACCATCTACCCCGTACCAATCCATTCACTTCCCCCCCTATTGTCACAATATCCATAGCCTCCGCCCACCAGGGTTCTACTAGTCGAGGTGCATATTCAGTATGCCCTTTTTTTGCAAATGAGCATCTTAATGGACAACTGTAGCGACAACAGGAACCTACCTTGTGGTCCGTTGAAAAATTCCCTTTCGGCTTCGCTATAGGATTTCGTCGTATCAACCGCAAACTCGGTGATATAGCCCTCCAATATACTATCGAACCAAACTTCAACAGCTCGCGATGCTTTGTTGTCTACCTCTTGCAGCTCCTGGATCAGTTCTGCGGTCCAAGATGTCGGCTCACCACCTTGGAATTTTCACTTCTGAAAGGTCAATTGCGCTAACCATTCATACAAGATGATTGGGAATTCGCAGAAAAAATATTCGTGTGGATTGTCATGTATGTACTTTTCCAACCACCAATCCGTCGACAACCCAGGGTTCCGATTTTCTTTCTCAATGAACTCTTGCAACTTTTGATCAAACCAATCTTGAATATTTGGTTTTTTTGGATGCCACAACATGTCCTTCCTTCACTTCGCTCTATGGTCCCGGCAACGGAACCAGTTGTTGACAAAAACCCAGTGGACAGGGGTTTCTCAGTCTATCGACATCCAACCAACCGCGATCTCCCTGAGCATCGGCCCAGACAGGTTTTACACTATCCAGCAACACCTACGGAGTAGATGAAGTCTCACCCAAGATGTTCAAGGGAGAGCTGACGGAACCATGTTTCCACCGAATGAAGAAGGACCCTTGTGCATCCCCTTATCAACTTATCACAACATTCACAAACAGATCTAACATTTCGACTTATGCATTTAAATAGAATTGCATCATCATTCAACAGATCTTATTGTCAAATAAACCATTAATGTGCAACAGATCTAGCAGTAAAACATCATTTGGAACAAGGAGACATTGCATCATTTAAGTATTTAAGTCGCACAATTCATAGCAGGAAAACAGAAAGAGACACAATAATTCTACTCAAAATCATATCATATTAACTTTCGCAACAACCCATAGATACAACAATATAGTTCTTCTGTCGCATACCCAGATTAATAGACAACAACAAGCAAAATCATCTGAGCTCAACTGTCTCTTTAATTGATCAATTCATGGATGTCTCAACACCTAAAATGCTATGTCTATTTATAGGCTTGCGCCTTTACATTTGCGGTCCACTTAGGCAACCGCCTAACTACTTCTTAACAAACTCTACAAAAAAGATGACCCAAAAACCCACATAATGCGGCTGACATGACCCAAAAACCCACATAATGCGGCTGACATGACCCAAAAACCACATAATGCGGTCCAAAAATACATAAACTACTATTATTTCCGACTTGTGCGTGGTTTTCCTCCTTGCGCGGTGTCTTTGGCCTTTCGCAGCATCCACGATGCTTTGCAGCTGACTCATCTAAAATGCCTGCCAACAGTGGATATGTATATGGATTCATTCATACATAAATGAGAGCTCATTGTACTGGGTTTTCTTTCTCATAGGAGTTACTATTTATAAATCCTTGCTTTTATAACTATTCATGGTGTAAGTGTTTTTATGCTACTTTTATATTATTGATGTTTTTATTTTTACGAAAAATGTTAAGATAGATGAAAATTTTAATCTTGAAATAATATTATAGTTAATGCTAATCTAGATAGGATAACAATATTTTTGATTTTATATATATATATATATATATATATATGAAATGGATCAATAATTCTATAATAGAAATATATTGTGAAAATTCTTAGTATAAAGCTTAAAACCAAAACTAAATTTAACTACAAAATAAACCCATTTAACTTATTTATAAAATAAATAATGTTTTTGTTAAACTATGTTATGAGTTTTGTTTTAGGTCTCCTTATCACTTTGTTGTAATGTTACCATGGTGTATTTAGGTATAACTTCTCCTAGATTTTGATACAATGTATATGATATCCATGTTCCAAATTACCTCCAACATATATAAATAAATAAACCTTATGATCCTAAGAGAAACCTAAGAATGTGATGATCCTAAGAGAAAACTAAGAATGTGGTAGTTTGAGGGTTTTGTGGCTTATAAAAGAAGGAATATAAACATACATATAGCTCCATGTACCTATCTCAATAAATAGCCATAATTCTCGAAGTGCGAGTTACTAGAATGAGGGATTTTTTTTGGTTAAACCTTTTTAAACTTGGGAACTACTACACCTCCTATTCTAAACATCTTTCTAAGTGTTGGTTTCAATTGCTTTCTCTCTGTTTAAAAATGTCTTCCAAATGTGGATCCTTAAGAATGTGGTGTGGAGAATGAAAATGGCTAAAATTGTGTTGTGAGTGACCATAATTGAGTTAAAACTTACCATTCAAGACTCTCAAGTGGAGAATGAAAATGTCTAAAATTATGTTCTAAATCATTAAAAATAAAGAGTTTGTGATTCATTGAATCCTAAGTAAAGTGTTTGAAGAAATCTTTAGTAACAAAATCATAGTAAATATATAAATATAAGCTTCTATTTTCCTTTTGGATGTTTATAGACATTATCTTGGCATTGGCATCCTAACAAATGTCAATTTGATGATCATGTATAAATAAATATTGGAATACATCTTATTTATATTTATGTTGTTTTAATTATTTGAATTATGTGTGAGGTGAAATGAAATGATTATGTTATTATGCATTATTATTATTATTATATAATATATATATATATATAATTTAAAATTATATTTAATTAATAAAAATATTTAAAATTATATTTCATTAATAAAAATATTTAAAATTATATGAAATAAGTATCTGTAATCTAGGATAAAACATCACATATCAACATCAAATTCACAACTTCAACCAATGCAATTAAGTATAATGTCTATTATTCATCTTATATTATATGTTTTCATTAGATGGAGTTACCAACATGATATGTCTTTAAGATTTTTGAAAGTGAGCATAGCTTATAGCAGTGATAAACAAGACATCATTGTATTAAAGAATTTGAAATGTATTTTTTTTAAAAGTAAGGAGGATTTTGTATTTATATATAAAAAAGAGAGGTTACATTCAAGCATAAATAGGCTGAAGTTCTGTATATCTTTTACGAATTTAGGCTCTTGGGCCTTACAAAGAGATAGATGTTGAATGACTGTTCTACCCATAATAAAAAAACTCGACTTACAGAAGCTGTGACTATCAGCCGATACATCCTTTAGATCACATAAAAACTTCCTAACAGAAAGACTATTAAACCCAGAACTAAGCACACACAGACAAGACATAGTGGTGGAAACCCAGAAAGCAGTACCAACTACATAAGAGAAACAACCCCCGATCCCTAAGGAGCAATACAACCTTACAGTAAAATATAAGGCAAGTCTGGGAAGCGGCCTTGAGGATTCTCTTCCGGCGTAGGCGTGGGAACATCAGGAATAGATAGGCCCATGGAGCGCAGCAAGAAGTCCATCTTCCGGTTCATCTCCTTAGACTAGGCTTGAAGCGCATTCTACACCTGATCCTTCGGCTCTCATCCATCATTTTTTTTCATACGGTCCCAAAGAACATGCCCCACCAATTTTTTCATCATCCAATAAAGGGCTACAATCCTCTCGTTCAGACTTAAGCGACCGACAGTGTTCCTCGGGTCCATGACCCAGTTTTCCACCTTTCGGCACTCCTCCTACAGGGTATCTTTGTCCAGCCTTTGCCAAAGTTGTTGCTCCACTCCTTGAATTTCCTTCTACATAGTCGAAGGTAAGCCCAGTTCAAAAATCCTAGACTCCCATCGGGCTTTCTTATGAGTGCGAGAGAATCCGCGACTATCATCTAAAGGGATCTCTTCCCTATTACGCCTCAGGGGACGACCATAAGTGAAATTCGCCTCTTCCGCCTAACAATGGTCATCCATAATTCTAATTCCCTGAGCTTTTCCCTTCTCCAAGAGCAGAATATCGGTGGCTAAATGCATGCAGAGAAAAACCATGCGAACACGTCTATGATTACCACCTTTCCAATCCTTATAAGGAAAGTTACCATCCCAAACAATAATTAGCATCGTACCTTCCATTGAAGGAAGCTCGTACCTCATAGTCCTTTGAAGATATCCACCTAGTAGATAGTTGGATCTTCCACTTCCAACATTCATAACTGCGATCATAAACACAAGTCGTGACAAGACTGAGAATAAAACCAGAGTAAATGTTGATTCAGGCCTTGATGCCTTCTGCTTAGATATTTTGTAGCTTTCCATGAGGGGCAAGACATCACGTGGCTAAGATAGGACCCGCCTGATGTCAGGCATCCTTTTCTTTGTAATAACACATGATGTCCTGAAGTAAAGTTTCCTTGCACCTGTCTCGGGCAGTCATATCAGTCAGGTCCTCCCACGAGTTGGCACAAATGGAGTTATGGTTTCCAGTCCCGAGGTTTGCCGAAAGGTCCTCCAACTTATTACCATTACGCTTGACGTGGGTGAAGGGAAGGGCCATTCTGGGGTTTAAGATCACAGTTAACTTCTCCAACCTCCCCTCTAATCGCCATGATGATGCCACCTTGGAGCTCGATTTTCCATGATGGATCTCTGTTGCCATGTGGAGGATGATCTTACAGTCTCCTTCAACCAAAAGTGGGGTCCAGTTCTGAGTACTAGCCATTTGGATTCCTTGGAGAAAACCTTCCAATTCTGCAGCATTGTTAGAATCCGTTCCAATGAAGCCAGTTTTGAAACATGGCATCTCGCCTAGGCGATTTATGATCACACATCCAAAACCAGTTGGCCTAGTATTTCCTTTTCAGGCCTCGTCAAAGTTCAGTTTGAAAAAACCAACCAGACAGGGGACCAAAATTCAGGACGAGAGCTTGCCATGGGTATCTTTCTTTGTTTTCCATAACATTGCATCGACCCCGATATCCCCTAGGCCTGCAACATTAAGAATTTGAAACGTATTAAATGTTGTATTTAAATTAAATTTAATGATTTATATAGTTTAGATTTTATCATTATATTATATAAAAAATAATTAACTAATTTTATTAATTAAGATTTGTGATTAAATGATTAAATATTGTGTTATTAAATATCCAAATTTTATAATAAAAAATTAATCAAAGAATTTTTTTTTAATATATATTCTTTATCTTTCTAGAAATGCAACATTTTATTTTTTAGATAATTAATTAAATTCTTAAAAGCTAAAACAAAAAATCAATGTTGCAATTATGAAGTAATGGAAAATCCCAAGTCCAATTTATGATATCTTGTGAACATATTGTGTTCCAGAGTGAAAATGGGAATGTTTGCCAAATCACAATGCCAATTTATGATATGTTGTGAAGATAATGTGTTCCAGAGTGGAAGTGAGAATGTTTATTATGGTTAAAAAGATAGTAATTATTATCAGAAAGGTATAAGCAATCATGTTTTCGCTTTAAACCTTATTTCAATTGTCTAAATGGGAGCTTAAAATTTTATTTATGAGAATGTTGTCTTCCACTCAAAGTGTTTAATCACAAAGCCCACCTGATTTGATTGGCCCACAAGGGTGTGTTTCTATACTACATTATAGATTTTATAATTATCAAAGAAAACAAAAGTTTTTATCATTTGAACTCCCCCGCCTTTCAATAAAGCATCATTCTCATTATCTTTTGGCATGCCTTTTGTGAGTATTGTATGTGTGAAGGTCATATCCTATAATCTTATTGTAATTTTTTTAATAATTGGCCATGATTTTCTCATCACAGGTCGTTTTTGTAACCAGTGGTTTTAATGTTGGACATTATAATGTCCATAAGAAATATATTATAGAATGATTATTATAATATTTTTTATAAGAAATATTTAATATAATTTTATAAATACATATTTATAAATGAAAAGTTTGAAAAATGAATAATAATAACAATAGCGGTAGCAGTTTGATTGGCTAGTAAAATAGCGACATTCGTACTCCAATTACAAAGGTTCAAATCCCTCAACAACATGCTTTCCTCTCATGCCATGGTCAATATTATTTACTATGCACTATCCATATTATTTTGTTATGATCATAGACACATTAATTCTCCTAACTCGATAGGACCTTATGACACAATCATCCTTTTGCATGCAATGACCCTCACACAGAGAAACCCCTTAACGTGGCAAGACCCCTAACTATTAGGACCATGTACACACCATACCTCCCAAAACTTATGATCTCTGATGCAATCACCACTAACCACTATGACATTAATAGATACCTTGATCATTATGACTCCTTACACACTCAACAACCTCGAACAAACTAACCCTAAAAAACACTAACCCTCTAACAAACTCACTCCCTAACACACCATGACCTTGAAGACACTAACCCCCTAATGCGTTATGACCCCAAACACACTAAATATTGAAACAACACTATGACCCCAAACATAGTAAAACTTGATCCACAGACCCCTTAATACAATATAACCATGAATACAATACACTTTGAAAAAATTGATCCATAACTCCTATGAACCCTCAAGCAATCACCACTTGACACATCGATCTTCTATCACAACTAGCCACCTACCCTTGTCCAACCAACTAGCCCATTAAAGAGCTAATCCATTAAAATGACCCAACCTACTAAGACCAACAACTCACTAATGCATGACCATAATTTATTAATCAATTGATATTATATAGACCATATTCACATGCTTCACCATATTAATTGCACTGGATGACTAACCCCTATACTGCTCCCTTGCTATCATCATGCATGTTTGCACTGCATTAGTCCATTCACCTTGCAACCTAATAATCCCATCATCGACATACCTCCTAACCTAATAACCCCATTAACACATCAACCCCCCACCTCCATTGACCATATCTAGATTATTATTTACCATCATTGGCCATCATTGGTAATGATTGACCAATGGTGTCCATGTTTGACCTTTGCAACCATGGAAAACCATATTCAATCATTACTTACAAAGGTTTATTGTGGTTCATCTAGAAACCCACTAACCCATGTCCACTTATGTTGTTAATAATAACTATTAGTCAACATTAGTGCCCCATTGCAACTCACAACCTATAACCCATGATCCACTAATTATCCCATTAACCACTTAATTGACACCACAATACCTCAACTTGCTCAAACGACTAACTCACTAACCCTTTATCATCATTGATCATTTCACTGATTGTTGACCATAGTTGACCATGGTCGAATATTGTTGACCATATTAACTATATGTACCATATTCACCATGCTTCATCATATTAACACCATTAATCCATCAACCTTTATCCCACTCACACATGAATGTCATTTCCGTGTACGCACTAATCCATTAACCTCATAACATGATAATCACATCACCCACAAACCTCCTAACCCAATAACCCGATCAACTCTCTACTTGTGCTTTGACCATATGGACCATGATTAATCATTGTTGACCAATGTTAACCATGGTTTACCTATGTTGACTAGATTGAATACATACACATATTCACCATGCTTCACCATATTAACCACATGATAAACCCAATAACCCTTAGCTTGCTTACCCATGAAATTAATTTCCACATGTCCACTAATCCATTAACTACATAACATAATCATCCCAACATGTATAAACCTCCTCACCCAACAACCCCATCAACCCATCAACCCTCCACCCTAATCTACCATATGAACCATGATTGATTTCCAATGACCTCTATTAACCATTTTTTATTCATGTTGACCATAGTGAAAATATGTTGTATATGCACCATGATCACCATAACTGCATTAACCCATTGACCCCTAGCATGTGTCTCATGAACTGCATGACCACATATCCACTAATCCATTAACCACAAGCCCAATCATTCCACACCCACAAACCTCTTGACGAAATCACCACATAAACCCTCCAAACTAATCAACCATATGGACCACTATTGACTATTATTAACCATGCTTGACCTTTGTTCAAAATATTTACTATATAGACCATATCCACCATGGTTCATCATATTAATTGCATTAACCCATTAACTCTTACTCTTTCTTATTCATGAATGATGTTCCTAGTTATCCACTAATCCATTAAACACATACCCCAATAATCCCATCACCCAGAAACCTCCTGGACCATTAACCCTACAATCCTTCACCCTCACTGACCATATGGACCATTGACATTGAGAATCGTTCACCACTATTAACCATGGTTGACCTTTGTTGACCATATTTACTATATAAACCATATCCACCAAGGTTCACCATATTAACCACATTGAGCCATTGATCCCTATTCCACTTTCCCATGAGTAATGTGCCACTAATACACTAATGTATTAACTACATAGCTCGATTATCCTATTTCCCACAAGCCTCCTAGACCAATAACCCTTCAAACCATTAACCCACCACCCTTATAGAGATTCGTTGACCATGATTTACTCGTATTGACAATATTTACTATATATACCATCCACACCATGGTTCACCATATTAACCACATTGAACCACAGACCCCTAGCCCACTCACCCATGAACAATATTGTGCCCATTTATCCACTAATACATTTACTATGTAGGATAATAATCGCATCACCCAATAACTCAATTAACCCATCAACCCTCCACCCCATTAACCATATCAACCACCATTAATCATCAATGAACACCACTAAACATGGCTCACTTTTGTGAACCATATTGACTATACAAACCATATGCACCATGGTTCACCATATTAATCGCATTGACCCACTAACACCTAGCTTGCATGCCTACTAATTTTCTGACCACTTATCAACCATATGGACAATCATTTTCCCATGTTTACTATATTGGCACTACACACCATATTCACCATGGTTCACCATATTGTCCATATTGACCCACTCACTTTTATCCCACTCACCCATGAACTTCATGCCCACTTATAATTTAATAATCTATTAACCACACAACCTGATAATTCCATCACCTTGAAACCTCTTGATGTAATAACCACATTAACCCATTGTTAAGGCCCTAACCATCATTTATTATTAGTATATTAGTTATGGTTATATCGGGTCAGTATCATGTTATATCATGATGACTTCATTTCCTATTTATAATAAGGGAGATTCATTTGTATAATGATCTCATATTGTCTTGTGCATTTTATACATTGTAATAGGAGGTTGCCCCCTTGAACAAGCTTCTTATTCATCACTTTATTTCATTCTCAAGGCATTGAGTTACTCTCCCTTTCTAATTTTATGCTATTTTAGGAATTTGGTGCATAACATTTAGTATCAGATCCATTTTTCGCTATAACTTTGTTTTGGGGATGTTTTAGATTGCTAAATTTGGAGGATACTCCAAATATATAGTGAAGTACAAGTGGAAAAATTTTCAAGTTTTGGTTCACTATAAGCTCAAAGTTATAGTATGTATAAGTTAGGTGTTTTTACTAGTCCAAAAACTAGTTTCAAACAGGTGTTTTGGGTAGAAAAATTGTATTTGATGATTTCAAGATAAAAGATGAGTGCCATAAGTTGCATCATAAATAAGAAATACCATAGTGTTTTTTGTAGAAATTTAAGAAGCAAATTGCAAACAATGGACATGCGGAAAGTCGTACAAGTTCGCTCTCTTCATAAAGGACAAAACAAAAAGTTTTAGGAAAGTTGCCATAACTTTCCCTTAGAACATCAACAATTGGTCAAACCTATGGAATTATATAGAAGACATACCAAGATACTGCAAGCCAAAAATTTTGACAGGGGGGGTGGCGAAATTTTAAAAATAATTCAATAGAAATTTCGGCTAGAAAGACATCCTACAAACCAATGCTTTTAAAGATATGTTAACTTGAAACTTGCATAACTTTTGATTGGAATATCTTTTGTGGGTGATTCAAAAGGTGTGATAAAGAGGAAGAAAAAGGAGAATTGTAGGTTAATATTATTTTTGGCCAACATGGCAAAGGGTTTTGCAAAAAAAATATAAACCAATTAAGTTTCTAGAGATCTCAACCATGACTCATTAACAAAATAAATAAATTTATAACCAAATATACAATTTGGAAGACGAATTTAATGAATTGAGTGATAGGTCAGTGACACGTGTTCAATTGATAGCCACAAATAATGATATAGAAATTAAGCTGAAATTGAATATGCAAAATATAGAAACAATGGATCAAAAGATCGAAATAATAGATCAAGAGATGGAAAATATAGACCAAAAGATGACAAGCTCATAAAAACCCTAGACGAGAGGCTCTCTAAAAGTTATAATGTGACCCAAGGAACTCATGAAATTAAAGATAGTATTCATGTGGAACAACCTTCCATTAGTACACATATTGTAGGAGGATTTAACCCTAATATTGGAGCTAATTAAGGATGTGTTGCTAAGGGTATTCACTTCCCCAAAGTTGAATTAAGAAAGTTTCATGGAAAATTTCATGTTCTTACATGGGTGAACCAAATAGAGAAATACTTTGAATTGCGTAATATCATAGATGATAAGCAAAGGATTTCCTTAATGACTTTGTATTTTGAGGCAAATCCCTATCAATAGTATTAATGGGAAGTTAAAAGCAATCCCCATTCTTATAATTATAGTTGGGGTCTATTTACAAATGGCCTAGAAGCACAATATGGCAATGTTTGGGAACAAGATTACTTTAGTCAGTTGACAAGGATGAAGCACTTAGGCGATGATGAAGATTGTAAATGATAATTTCAAGTATTGTCCACAAGGGTGGACAACATAAGTGACCAACATCAATTGGAAGCTTACATGGGCAGATTAAAAGAAGACATTAAATGTGATATTTGCCTACAACATCCTAAAAATGTTATGGAAGCTATGCAATATGCAAGAAGTAGGGATATATTTGCGCCTCATAGGGAAACCCTATATCAACTTACTCAAATATCACAGAAGGAAATGGATGAAGGAAGAGAAAAATCATTATATTTTGGTGGCAATAACAAATGATCAAAAGGGAAAAAATGTTAAGAAACAAAACCATTCACCTTGGAGAATAATGAAGAGGAGGAAATAGAGGCATCCACACTAATGGGTGAGGAAAAACTTGTGAACCAAAAAGAGCAGGGAAAAGAGGTAGAAATTATGTATAGCATAGATATAGACATGTGTGAAGTATTAGTTCGTGTTGGCAGGTGTGTTAGCACCTCAAAACCTCAAGATTGTAGGATACTTTAAGAAGCAAATGTTCATATTACTTATAGATTCAGGTAGTACACATAACTTCATAGATAAAATATTAGTAGAGCAACTCACTTATTTTGTGTATCCAGTGGCAAATTTCAAGTATTGGTTGTTAATGGGGGAAGTATTGATCATGGAGGGAAATGGCATAATATTAAATTTTATATGGGAGGGGCAAATGTTGTTCTAGGGATTCAATGGTTGAGAACCCTTGGTACAGTTTCTACAAACTATAATGAATTATTCATGGGATTTGAATTGGAAGGAATTCAATATGAACTCAAAGGGTTAGAATCTCCACCCTCTCAGATCATCAATTCTCATAGAATTGAAAAAATCCTAAAAAAGGGTTGTGTTGGGCTCATTACTAAAATTTGTTATGTGGAAGTGAATCACAAGGATGAAATTATTCAAGACTACTTAAAATGTACATTGGAAAAAGCACCATAGAATTTTCCAAGGTATTCCAATAGGGATACCTCTATTTAGAGACCATGAAAATCAAATTTAACTCAAACTTGGAAGTACTCCTAATAAAAGGCCTTATAGATATCCACATCAATAAAACTAGGAGATTGAGAAAATTGTACAAGACATGTTATATGCAAGTATTATTAAACCAAGTAGGAGCTTCTTTTTGACACCAGTAGTGATGGTGAGAAGAAAATATAATGCTTGGAGGATGTTTCATGATTACAAAGATTTAAACAAAATCATCATTGAGGATAAATTTCCTATTCCAAATATTGATTAGCTATTAGATGACCTTCATGGTGTGGCTTATTTCACAAAATTAGATCTTAAATCAAGATCACCAAATTAGATTAACAGAAGAAGACATTCCTAAAACAACTTTTAGAACACATGAAGGGAAATGTGAGTTCTTAGTCATGCCTTTTGGATTGATTAATGATCCTTCTACTTGCCAAAGCCTCCTGAACAAAAAAACTCAACCTTATCTTAGAAAGTTTGTGTTAGTTTTCTTTGATGATATACTTATTTACAATAAATCATGGGAACAACACATTAAACATGTGGATCAAGTCCTACAAATTCTTCAAGACAATCAATTGTATTTAAAATGGTCCAAATGTGCTTTTGGGAAATAAGTAGAGTATTAGGGTCATATTGTTTCAAGGGAAGGGGCCAAGGTGGACCCTCAAAAGATTCAAGCTATCACAAAATGATTCATTCCTAAGAACATCAAGAGTCTTGGAATTTGTTTGGGTCTTGTAGGATATGATAGGAAATTTGTTAAGAATTATGCACACATTGCAAATCTACTCAAATCTCTATTAAAAAAAATTGATTTGTATGGAATGAAGAGGTGACCTTGGAATTTTACATGCATTGGAAAAGTGGAAACAATATCTCACAGGGAGGCATTTTATTAGACCATGACAACGTAAAGTTCATTGGAGAAAACAATGTCATCAAAGGAGCAACAAAAATGGGTAGCGAAATTGCAAGGATTTGACTTTGGAATTATCTACAAGAAAGGGAAGGACAACATGGGAGCAGATGTCGTTTCTAGAATAGAATACTCCTCTAGTTTATATTCCATTACATCTTCCATTCATGTGTGGTTGGAAGAAGCTCAACATGAATGACAAGAATACAATAGTATTAGATAGTATATGATTGATCTTTGTTAACAATATTGACTATATAAAACACCATTGACCATGTAAGGCCATAGTCAACAATGGTTGACCATCACCAACCTTGGTTATATTCTAGTAACCCTAACCTATATTGGACCTATGTTGATTAGTATTAACTACTAGTTAAAACTAATCACCCACCACAACTAGCCATTGACCCTTGACCCATGAACCACATAATCCACTAACCCCTGGAATTTGTAGATACTTTTATAACCTAATACAATAATCTCCCGACCTAATAATCTTAGGAACTCAATAACCCTTTACCAACATTAACCCACCCCTAAGACCCCTATGACTTTTTTGACCCTATATTGATACTAACTCCTAAGCAATGACCTCTTTGACCCTAAGCATTTTTTTTCCTATTTTTTTCCCTTGGAAATAAATGGGTCAAGAATTAAAAACCAAAAGCGGCCTATGCAAACCCTTGCTCAAGAATTTTAAACCAAAATCAACAATTTATGTCAAGATTACCTTTATCGTAAGTTTCAAAATACCTCGATCGAGGGCTTGTAAAGATCTCAATTGAGGTATTTCAAAAACCTTGATTGAAGTCTAAACCTGGATCAAGGGCTTGGAAGTCAATAATCCTTTCCCATTTTTTTCCTCTTCAAAGATAAATAATTCAATTGTAGTCTTCACAACCTAACCCAGAGTAAGACCCATAAAATTTAAAGGAAATCATCATATACAAAATCTAATCATATATCAATATATCATTATGCATATTATTCAAACAACTCAAAGTTGATCTCTATAAAATTTTAATAAATGAAATTCTAATATGTATTTTTTTCTTTTTCATTTTTCTATATCGGTTAACCCACATTTCCTTAACTTTGCACCATATAATGAAAAACTAAACATGCATACCTCTCATTAAACATTTTTATATCATTACTCTCTCAACCCACACTATTCTATTTGATTGAAGCCACCCAACACCTTTGTAACACAAGGGGAACTTATGTGGACAACTTCTTAGTTTTCATTACTCTCTCAACCCACACTATTCTATTTGATTAAAGTGACCCAACACCTTTGTATCACGAGGGGAATTTATGTGGACAACTTCTTAGTTTTCAACTTATAAATATTTGTTGCATTTGTGGTGTCCACTAAGAACAATACTTCCCTTCCTAAAAAAATTCTGAGTACACAATGACAACTGCATCTACCTTTTGAAACTCTGGGCATTCAACACCGACATTTTGCTTTAGAGAAACTTCCATCAAAAGTATATTGGATGCATTGCCATGACCCGGGCCAAGGACCACGACCCTACAAAGATGTACCAGACCATATTCTCAAAGGGAGTGGGTCCTTAATTCTATGGTCATTAAAAGGGCTCAAATATATACAACTTACACAAGGGTTCTAACTTTAGCATTTAATGTGCTCGCGAAAGACGGGCCTTCCACGTTGAGCAAATTGCGTTGCCAGCTAATTTAACCAAAGACCAGCTGTCACAAAAGTTGGCGTCAGACATCTACCAAACTTTAGCAGAGCACACGGTAGAGCAGAGTATACGGATTCCGTACCATCCGCGAGGGCAGGTTTCGGAGATAAGATAACAGTACGTCCGAAATCCGTACTCACATCACGAATAACACCCAATAATTCGGAGATACGCCAGATAAATAAGAGATCTCATGGGACCCGCCGCCCGACTCGCGGCCCCGACCTTAGCTGTCGATTACGGTCAAAATTATACAGTGCCTTCGGCTGTCAACTTGGTGAGCATTCAGAAACGTCTCGTTGAATCGTTTGGAATCATGGTGAAATTTCAGGTAATAAATTAGACACGAGTTGATTACAGGACACTGGTTTTTTATGAATAATAACAACTTGCAACTCTGTCAAATTTATATTATTTATTTAACTAAACTATGTCAAACAGAAGTGTGGAAAGACTGAAATTTTCAGACTGTTTTGCCAGATAAAGAATATCCTACTCAGAGTGAATAAAAATGGAACTGGAATGTTGCATCTGATGTGCTTCATATCCAAGGACCTAGACACCACTCTAACCAGAATTTAGTGCTCACTCAAAATTTAGTGTTTATGATTAAAAGTGGGAGGAGTATAGTTTTCCCATGTTGTTAGTGTTCTTATGTATTTAAACAACATTTCCTAAATTTTATAAACAACCTGCAACTATGTCAAATTTGAATTATTTATCTGCCGGAGTTCTGATAAGGTTAAAATTTTGAGAACTGTTTTGCCAGATAAAAGGATATGATCCTCCTGAGGGTGAATAAGGATGAAAGTGGAATGTTAGAATGTTGTGAATAAAGATGAAATTAGAATATTGGATTTGAATTACTTCATATCAAATAACAGCATTCAATGCTGTACTGTAGGGTGCTTATTGCTGCAGCATTAAATATTGTAGCGGGTGTTGATAGTTGGATCTTGAGATCTAATAATCAGCAAAACATACGCTGCAATAGTCACTGCTGCACTACAGGGTGCTTATTGCTTTCTCTCATTTTACATTCAAGTAATTATAGTAAAGAAAACAATGATTGCAATCCCATCAATAATATATCTTTTATTCAAAACAATTTTGAAAATTTAATTTTGCTTACTTGATCTATACACTTAGTTACAAGTTGTATATAGAATTTTGGAAATTCTGAGTCATAGTTTTGAGTGAAAAAAACTTTGTACTGATTTTCTTATATAGATTTTTTTTTTTTTTTCCCGCGAAAAAAACCATACTATTGTTATTCATGAGTCTGAATCAAATAGTACAAATTAGGCACCAGCAAAAGCAGGATCCTCAAACCTATCTAAAGATACTACAATATCTGTCTCCCAAAAAGGTACCAGATTAACAATGTCCTTAAAATCATAAGTACTACCAAGGTGCATGAAGGATTTTCAGAAGAAAGCATAAACAGTCTCGAGATCAAAACAAAGATCAGAGGATAGTATCAAAGCATAAAATTGTGAGATCCTTCGTTAATCACCGAAAGGTCCCAAAGTTCCTCCCAAAACACAAAGTCCTCGATCCCATCCAGAGCCAGCTTGGACTGCCGATCAGCCAATACATTGTGCTCTCGAAAGATATGTTCCAGTGAAACAGAAGTGAATGTCTGAAGTAGCTCCTTAATCCTGCTGCACCAGCGATCCCATTCTAAAACATTGATATCATATGCCCCCTGAGCCCATTTACTAGTGACCCGTGAGTCTCCATAGATTCTGATCCTTGGAAGCCCAAAAGTATGCGCAACCTTGACCACACACCAAAGCGCCAGCAGCTCAGCCTTCATATTCGAGCCACGGCCACAGTTAAGCCTGAATAAAAACTTGTGATGTGGATTGATAATGATCACCCCGCCAGCACCACAATTGCCAAGTCGAGCTGCCCCATCGAAGAATAAAACAGGCTCAGACAGGTTGAAATTAAAAATTTCTAAACACCTCTGAGTAGTGGCCACTTCCAGAGTCTGATATTGTAAGAATAGGGAGATAGTAGCCTTGTAGGTTTCATATGTATCCGGATGCCGATCATCGAAAGTAGCTCTGTTTCTCATGGACCACACCGCCCAGCACATGATGATAGGCAGGGTGGCATATAATTTACAATTATGCATCCAGTATTTCAAGCACACGTCAATCATATTACCCTGCCAGGCATAGCGGAAACCGAATTCGAGGTAGAGCTTGTCCAACACAGAAACTGTAAAGGGACGGTTAATAAAAAGATGCGGTCCAGTTTCCAAATCTGACTTACAGAGAATACAATGATTGGGTCCCGTCCAGCCCAGCATCGAGAGATTGTCCCAGGTCTTTAACCGGTTCATCAGTAGTAGCCAACAGAAGCATTTTAATTTCAGAGGCAAATTCCACTGCCAGACTTTCAGGTACCACTATTGGTTGGGGTAAATACAGCGCCGACGTATCATACAGTCATACGCAGACTGAGCAGTAATAGTACCTGTAGCCTTATTCCCAGTCCAAACAATCGCATCTTCAGCATCTGAGATCCGAACACCCGCAGCATTCAGAGCTTGGGTATAAAGATCCCATTTAGATCGCCACGGTGGAGCTAAGTTAAGATCCACAACATTGAGCCAGTATCCATTCTGATTATTTTTTACAAGTCGATTGAGAGTGAATAACCCAGCAGCTCGTAAAGAAGTAGTAAGTCCCTCCGAGAGGACATAGTCTCCATTTAAACCAAGGATCGGGTCAACCCCAACCGCAACCTCAGACCCAGAGCCCACCTTCCAGCAAAGCTTATGTGCCATCCAACAGTAAACCTTCATAAGACCCCTCCAGATAGGAGAGACTCCCCTCACCAATTTGCGCGGCTGTCGGAGCCAGTAAGAAATATTGATCTTGATATATTTAAGATGTATTACAGAATACCACAGAGTACCTCCAAAGATCGCCCACCAAAGGCTTTTAAGTTTCAGAGCATCATTGAATATGGCAATGTCCTTCAATCCCCAGCCACCAGATTTGTGGGGTAGTGAGAGTTTCTCCCAACCGACCATAGTCAGGGCAGTGCGCTTAAGACCCCCGGTCCAGAGAAAATTGTGAATCAGTCGCCGCAATGAATTGATCACAGTTTTAGGAATAGTAAAGAGCGAAAACCAGTAGACCGGCATGCCAACCAGGACCGACTTGGCCAGCGTTAACTTACCCCCAATAGAAAGGAGTCGGTAGGTCCAATGCGAAATATGAGATTCAAAGCGCTTAACCAGCCAAACCCAATCCTTAACCAAGTACCCATTAGGTTTTAAAAGAAACCCCAAGTATGAGAAACCATCTGTAAGTACGTGGCAATTTTAAGGGACAATAGACCGGATCCTCGAAAGCCTGTCATCGTCAACCAAAAATTGATAAAGGTTGGATTTCCGCAGACTCACTTTCATGGCTGAGGCTTTGCAGAAGAGCTCAAGTATATTATGTAGAACAGTCCACTCCTCCGCCGAAGCAATACCAGCAATGAGAACATCATCGACAAAGAGAACATGCGATAAAAATAGGTCAGAGACAATTTTGATACCTTTAAACGTACCCTGCTCTCTAGCTTGTCGAATTAACCTGCTTAACCCATCCATGACAAGAATGAATAGCATAGGGGACAATGAGCAACCTTGCCGGATCCCCCTCGAGCAGCTAAAGAAGGATGTAGGAGCACCATTGATAAGAACAGAGATATTTGTGGAATTAATACACGCCATAATCCATCTGATAGCCGAAGCAGGTACCCCAATTTGTATAAGCAGAATCCTCAGAAAGTCCCAATTCACCCGATCAAAATCCTTTTCAAGATCCAATTTGAGCAGGATAGCCCTACGGCGCTTGGATTTAATAGTATGCATCAATTCCTGAACAATACCAACCGCATCATGTATCTGCCGATTCTGAAGAAAACCAAACTGTTCTGGAGTGATGAATTACGAAAAGACCGGCTTTAACCGGGAGGCAATAATCTTGGACACGATTTTATAAGCCAGATTGCACAGTGCAATAGGTCTGAAATCAGCAAAGGTCGACGGATCGTTCACTTTTGAAATAAGAGTAATGAAGGTTGCATTTAATGCTCCCGAGAGATACCCCTGGCAACGAGTATACTCAACCATCTTGACCAGGTCATCCCCCATGATGTCTAGAAAGTGTAAAAAGAGTTCCATAGTCCAGCCATCAGGGCCTGGGCTTTTTTCCTTAGCGAATAATTTAAGGACACATTCCACCTCGGCCAGGGTAACAATAGAGCATAACTTATCAGCATTGTCTTGATCGAAGAAACGGGGGGAACAGCCGAGCAACCTGAAGCTGGGACAACAGGTCACATTTTTTATCATCAGAATAAATATGTGAAAAGTGCTTAAGAGCTAGTGCCTGCAATTCCCCGGTACCAGCAAAGACTGCACCATTATCATCTGCAAGCTTCCAAAGAGTATTATTATTCCTTCTCGCAGAGGCAAACTTTGAGACACCACAAGATAGGCATATCCCACTATGGTTTCGTACACATGTCCACCTACCTATGGTTTCACACACATACACCCACACATCATGTTCCACAAGGAGGAGGAGAAGGTCAAGCAAGAAAGTATATTCACTCCAAAACTAATCAACCATTATGCTAGCAAGATATGTCACTCCATTGCTTCAATAAGAGCTCTCATATTGCAAGGCAACTAGAGTCTAGTGCACCTAAGAGGTTTGATGAATCTATACTTGAGGTGTTGAAGTAAAGCCTAAATCAAAATTACTACCCCCAAATATACATATGATATGAGCATCTCAACTCTCTCACCTCTATAGGTAAGAATCACTTTGGTCACCTCTTGTTTGGAGATGTTGAAAACCATGGTTTTCATTTTTTTTCTTCAAATTAACCTAAACCCCATGAGTATGACAAAGAGATCTCAAAATCTGGTTGTCTTTGGAAACCCCTTACTAGGTGAGACATCAATATAATGCCATCTACAAATAAAAGAATGGAAATGGAAACCCTAAGGAGAAAGCAATGATAGGTGGCACCTAAGGTATGTAATATGATCTCTTTTAACTCATCAATATAAAGTCTAAAAAATTGTAGGTGAAAGACGACAACCCCATTTGACTCCTATAACACTTGTAATCATCTCAAACACACCAACACTTGTATCTACCTCTTTTTTTCCATCGAAAACCCTTCGATTACTTCCTTATGATCCATGGATGGTAAATGCATTAAACCATCGGCCCTAATTACGTGGCCTAACCCTGAGGGGGATCCATAGAGTCGAAGATGTGACCTCCCCAGCTCCGAGGGAGGGATCTCACATATGTCCACATGACTGCTTGAGTTAACCCTCAAGGCTAACACTTGTATGTACCATGCCAATGATGGACCCACAAACATCGTCACAAGCGATATCACATAGGCTGCAAGACCTAGATCCTTAAGTTTATCCATTAGAAAATGTTAAGACATTATGCCAAATGCTTTGCAAAAACCACAAATAATATACTTTACACGTGTTCTCCTTAAGTTCTCCAATCGTAAAAGTCAAATAAAAATATGATCATTGGTACACTATTTCCTCCCCCTAAAACTTGAGTATGTTGTAATCCTCAATCACTTAGTCTTCTACTATCTAAAAATATATATGTCAAAAATTGCAAAGAATATCTTAACCAAAATATAAATAATTATAAGAATATAATAATTGCTAGGGTCTTTATGTACTACATCTTTGTTAGGGAAATTCTGTAATTGTTACGATGATTCCTTCTTAGTATATATAATCATAACAATACAATAATTGCTATGATTCCTTCTTAGTATATATAATCATAACAATACAATAATTGCTAGGGCCATTCTGTACTACATCTTTCTTAGGGTCATTATATAATTACTTTGGTAATTACTTGTTGGTATATACAATCATAAGAATACAATAATTGCTATGGTCATTCTATACTACATGCTTGTTAGGGTCATTATGTAATTGCTAGGGTATTTCTTTGTTGGTATATACAATCATAAGAATACAATAATTGCTACGGTCATTCTGTACAACATCCTTGTTAGGGTCATTCTATAATTGCAAGGGTAATTCCTTATTGATATATACAATAATTGCTAGGGTCATTCTGTACTACATACTTGTTAGGGCCATTATGAACAACATGCTCGTTAGGGTCATTTCACAAAAGCTACGGTAATCCCTTGTTTGTTGGTATATAAAATCACAAGGATACAATAATTGTTAATGTCCTTATGTAAAACATCCTTGTTAAGGTCATTTTGCAATTTCTAGGGTAATTTGTTCTTGGTATATACGCCCCACCACTCTAAGCAATTAAAGCGTGAATAGTTTAACAAAGCATAGCTAGTAGTACATGATCACCAGATTACATACATTAGTGCACTCAACTAAGGCTAAGAATATCCCTATCATAAAAATTGAAATGTTGAATCATCCATCTTGTAGCCAACTGCACTTGAGTCAACCAAGGTTAAGAATATCGCTGGGATCGAAATTGAGTCGATGAATTATCTATCTTGTCCTCATAGGACAAAGTCATATAAAAGCACCTAGGATAAAGTATAACCAAATCGCCTCGTTACTCCGACCACTTTTTTACTGAATCTAATCAAAATCCTGCCTAGATATTTCAGTTTCTGCAATTTTACAATTTCAGCAATCACCTATCTTTGTTCTAGACGAAATATCATATTTTAAAACTACCCAAATAATCTAAAACGTGATTTTAACAATAAAAGTTGCAATTTCAGCCATTCTTCGTATATCATATTCCTGAAAATGTAAGGTGTTTTGGTTGTTGCCTATTAAGCCATATAAAAAGACGTTAGAAAAAACAATTGAAATAAGGATGTCACTTCATTCGTGTACTCTTTAGTCATATTGACGACAACTACTAGTATCCAATGCATTGTTGCACGTGCATAGAATTGATTTTTTTTTTTCGAGTTAATCTTGTAACGATCGTTATTGAAAAGAAAATCAAAGTTAATTTTGTAACTAATTAAAGTTGGGAAAATTTTGAATTCATTTTTGAAATTTTTATTATTTTTTCCAATATCTCCATTTAAAATAGTAATTACTATGTAAAATTCATTTTCATAAACCACTTTCCTATAAAATTAGGTTACTTCTTAGGCGGCGCCCACATTTCATACGTTTGAAATTTGACGACCTGCAAAGAAGCCGTCGATGTTGACATCCGTCAACCAGGAACAAAATAAGTTTAATTTACTTAGTAACTTGTAAGGATGGGCCTTTCCGGGATGATTTGACGGCGCTGTATGGGATATTAAACCATTTGCGGTGGTTTAACACCGGTGACCCCGGTAATCGGTAGTACTACTAATAGTATGATTTGCGGCTTGAATTTCGGCGGGTGAAATTAGTTTTCTTGTAGCGACATGATTCAACAGGGTTGGGGGTCCTACCCTGTCGGAGAACGACTGACAAGAGAGTGACGGGTTATGTGCAGAGGATGCTGTAAAAATGGGACTGATAACTGTAAACAGTTTAAACATGTTAGTGGGAGAATTAGGTGTTAGTTACAGATGGGTCCTCCGGTTATCAGTCCCTATCCCGCCATTCATGGAGCAAATAAGAAATGTGACTATATGCATGTTCTCTGGTTGTATCTAGAGTATCTAGATGTTTTACAGTCTAGTATGGGGAAGATGTCACTGCTTGATAGATGTGGGCCATAGTAGCATAATTCGAGTGCAAACACTGATATGAAGGTACGGAAAAAATACATAACCTAAAAATCCAATACTAATAAAATAAGGAAGTAGTCTTCTTATATGAATAATAATTTTATTGAAATATGCATGGATGTATCATAAATGTACATTTAAAATCATTAGTTTATCTCTAGACATGTTATTTACAATCAAAATTACTATTTAAAAACAAAATATAAAATCTCAATGTAGTGGGAATAGAGAGTGTGAGAGATAACAACTAGTTAGTAATAATTATTTTTATAAGAAAGTATGAAATTGAATGTTATTTACATTTTATAGTGATTAAATAATTAAAATGTGGTATTTCAAAATTAGTTTTTCAAATTTCAATTTTCCAATGTATTCGTATTTTACCTACACCAAATATTCGATGAATTCGAACTCAGAATTTCAATACAGGAAAAGCCAATATGGTCGAATTATGCTACTATGATGCGGGCTTAAGATGGATCTATGGTGGTTAGCACTATGTTGAAGTTACAACTATGTGTTGGGTTTTGTAGTACTGATTGGGTTATGGACCACATGAATGGCATACCATTGATAAATTTTAGCTTAAGATATGAAATGTAAGGAAATGGAAATTTAGTCCATCAAAATGGGAAATATCTAAGAGATTTCTAGACAAGAAAGGTTGAGATAGAAGAATCACATTCCACTACAAGGATGCTAATAACATTAAAAGTATGCAAAAATTCAATGTTGATTGCAAGGTCAATCCCTTAATTGCGATGCCCCAAAAAGCTACAGCATGGGCTAAGATGTTGGTTGGGGTCTACTTCTACTTAGGGTACATGATAAGGTTGGAAGAAGGAAGCAATTAGTCTTGTGTAGGGCATTTTGGATGATTTGTCTCTTGAAAATCAATGTTATAGGTTGAACGCGTCATGGAAAGAATGGGTTAAACACCTCTAATCCTCAAAATCTATTAGATGATTTGTCACATGAAAATCAATGTCTTAGGTTGAACACCTCATGGAAGGAATGGGTTAAACACCTCTAATCCTCAAAATTTGTTGGATGATTTGACTCTTGAAACTCAATGTCATAGGTTGAACACCTCATGGAAGGAATGATTTAAGCACCTCTACTCCTCATAATTCATGAGTGTTAAGAGGGAGCTTTGTCAGTGCATGAAGAGACGGTACAATGGCCCTCTATTCTTATAATAGGGGAAACATTTGAATACAAAACAATCCTCAATCTCGAGCTCTAGAAAACAAAACTGATGAGTACAATGCTTTCATGGATATGGTTGTTTTTGTTAATGTAAAATCAGTGGGAACAAACTCTAAGTTGTGCTAGAGGGTGGAGGAGATTTTATAGTTGTAGGAGGAATTTCAAGACACCATAAGATAGGCATATGCCATTGTGGTTTCTCAAACACGCACCCGCACAACGTGACTCACAAAGGAGGAGGGGGAGGTCAAGCAAGCAATAATATTCATCGTACAACTAACCATTATGTTAGTAGGAGACACCACTCCATTGCATTAATAGGAACTCAACAACTAGAGACTAGTGTATCTAAGAGGTTTTGTTGAATCTACACTTAAAGTGAAGATATAAATTGGAGTAGTGATGGAGTTTCAAAGAAAGTGGTTATATGGGATTTGAGCATCAACAAATTCCCTTTTTTATCTCCCTTGGAAAGATCTAGAGCATCCACCAAGAATGTGTGGTGGATCTGCCTTGTCAATATCAATGTGAACTATACAAGGTAACCAAGAGGCTTTGGCCTAACAACAGAGTCTATCTCATGTTCTTCATATTGCATAGAGGAGATGAGAGCTAGATAAGAATAACAAAGGTAAGAGAACTAGGGGTTAGCTATTCATTCAGGCCTTTATATCATCATAACCACCTGGAATATCACTGAAACTATTAGTGGGGTGGCGGAAAACTTTGCAATAATGATGGCTTGTTGCAATGATCTCTTAAAAAGAATGTGTTTGGACAATATTAGGACAGGTACCCTCTTTGTCTAGATATGATATGTCGGTTAAAGATATGGGCCCCAAATCAAAAGCCCATATAGGAAAGTAGGTATGATCAACAAGTTAAAGAGGTGGACCTTCATACAAATGCCCTAAATCTGAAGCTAAAAGCACTACTTCTCAAGGGTGATGAGAGACATATAAACCTTGATCAAATTACACTCTATTACCAATGTCAAACTAAAGCCTAGTTTAGAAAATAGTACCCCCAAATGTATGTATGATCTAACCATCTCAACCCTCTCACGTCTATAGGTGAGAATCGTTGGTTCACCTCTTGCTTGGAGATGATGAAAGCCACGTTTTTTTTCTTTCAAATTAACCCAAAGCCCGTGAGTATGACAAAAATTAGTTACCTTTAGATACCCCTTACTAGGTGACACGTCAATATAATGTTGTCTACAAATAAAGAAATGACAATAAAAAACCTAAAGAAAAAGCATGATAAGTGGCACCCAAGGTACCAAATATGATCTCTTCTAGATCATCAATGTAAAGTCCAAAAAGTGTAGGAAAGAGAGGGAAACTGTAAGACCCCAACCTCGAATGGATTTGGGTGCATCTACCCCATGATCACCTCAATGGTCATTGACTAACACATATGGACATGGAAAAATATTTATACTATAAGAGTCAATTTTGGGTGTCCTTATAGATGGCAAGGAATACCATAGGCATGTCGAGCACCCTTGCTCAAAGACTTGGCACATTGCAGACCTTGGTAGCTTGCATAGTTGGATGCAACAAGAGAAGCTTGGAAGGGAACTTGGTGAGGGAAAGCAAAAAAGGTTTTCATAGGTAAACCTCATTTGTAATCATGCACTATGCATGCCATAGAAAGTGCCAAAATAATTGATGAGCTTATAGATGACTTGGGCGCACTTGGGTGCACATCGATTGGACAAATATTGTTTGGGAAATATTGGGTGCACTTGGACACAGCTTCATGGGTACAATTTTGGGTGTACTTGAATGTACCCTGTTGGGTGCACTTCTAGGCACACTTGGATGAATGACAATCAGATCCATTGGTAGGAACACTTGGATGAATGATAGTTGGATCCATAATTGGATAAATTATGAAGAATTATTGGAAAATTCTGTGGTTTCCAAGGGTTCTGCGAACTTGTTCTAGTACCTTGGGTTTCCAAGGGTTTTTTTTGTAATTTTGAAAATGAAGTACTTATAAAAAAGTATAGTATATCGGTTTGTAGATTAGATTGGAAAATTGTTATCTCTATATAAGTTGTTTTGGTAGACTAATAGATAAGACCGTGTTGGACAATACTTATGGACATATGTATAAGGATTGGTTATCTTTGATTCTCCTTTTGGCTGAATAACAAGTTAACCATTTTTTTTTGTTGAAAAGCTAGTTGGATCCATTGCTAGGAACACTTGGATGAATGACAGTTGGATCGATTGCTAGGAACACTTGGATGAATGACAGTTAGATCCATTGCAAAGAATACTTGGAAGTGAAGCACCTTTCGATGTTGTTAATGCATGGCATAGTAGATGTAGCACCATGGGACATGAACATCAACAAACAAGTCATGTGGGCACAATTGAGTTAGGCGATTGGGAACTTGAGTCCACCTTGGATGTGAAGGGGCTTGCATGACGCTTAAGAAGGAGGCAAGTGCAAGGCAAGTCCCATACAAAAGGAGGACTCCACAAAAGTTCTAAGGCAGTCAATCATCCTTGGTCATTCACACAAGTGTTCAATAACTATGCGGTAGTGCTAAGTGATGTTGGCATAGTAGGGTGAAATGGAACAGGCTAATTGAACATAAGAGAAAGAAGACATAACCTACAGGAGCCAGGCCTATGGAAGCTCCAAAAGTTGGATGATGCAATCCTGTTAGGAATAAGTAGAAGTCAATATTGCCATAGAGTCATTGTGCATCTATAATTGAGTTGAGGGCAAAAGGTCACACTCCCTTGTTGTATTTCAGTAAACATTCTTCATTTAAATAAAGTTAAGAAACCCTCCATGGGTGCTTCTTATGCATGTGTATTGCGGTTACTTTATTGGGATGAATGTTGTTATGTTTCATGCAATGTATTGTAACGACTAACTATTCACATGTTGGTTAAGTATAAAGCATTGTTGGGATGTTTTAAAGGCCATGATTAGATGTATGATTGTTGTTGAATGAACTTAGATAAGTAGGGCATATTTACATTTAACGGATTGTAGTGTAATGCAAGTTATGGGTAGACCTTAGGTGAAGAGGTATAGTATGGTTGTATTAGACATAGGTTGGAAAAGCACTTGCAGTTGAGACAAGGCAATGTCACATTACCTCAACTATCAAAGTAAAAGATGGGAAACCCCCAAGTTTGAAAATAAAAATTCGAGAAGACCATATGTCCATGATAGGTGGTATTAGAACTAAGTAGAGAAAAGTTGGACACTCTTCCCATTTCCCTTACGTGACAGTTGGTCGCAAAATAGATCAAGCATTCTTCTTCATGCCTAGGAAATCTTGAAGCGAGATAGTAGGTTTCTGGATAAGTTGATGGGAAGCCATAAGAGTGACTTGAATACTAGAAATCAGACTTAGTGCTTTAGTGCAACAAGTAGCAAAGATAGTTCATCTTAAGGAACTGGAGTTATTCAAGGTTTCTTCACCTCTACTTAAAAGGAAGTAGAAGGCTTTGTCGACAAGTTATGCATATGGACAAGAACAAGCTTGAAGCAGTAAAGTGAACCAAGCCTTTAAGACTTTGGTAGAATTTTCAAATGTGCCAAGAGGGTTGAACCACTTCTCATTTGCAACATAGGAAGAATAAAAGAAGTGTCGTGGAAGACCAAGATGGAATTTGTGGCCACAAGAATCGAAGGTTTGGATCAAGAGATCCATGAGATGGAATAGGCACATGTGACAAACTTAGAGAAGACTAGTGCATGGGTTGAAGTTTGGGCTTAAAAGTTGTAGACTTTGATAGATCAAGTAGAAACTTGGGCAGTGTGGTTGGAATCGTTTGAAAGGAAGAATGCCAACATTGCAACAAGGAAGTAGTCAATATTGTCTAAGTTTACAGGTAAGAACATAAATTGTTTCCTTTGTGGCTAGAATCATTTTTCCATTAGTTGTCATTTGAAGGAACATTTGAATATTTGGATGAAGTTCAAGTGAAACCAATACTAAAGGTAAAGCTGACAACCTTGGGAGCAACATTGGAGCTTATGGGGCCTTGAAAACAAGTCTAGACAAGTTATTAATAGAAGGTCATGTCCATAATTCACAAGGTGAAGGCCTGGATTCCCTTTGTTGTATGAATGCAACTGTGAGTGGGTTGAGGGTTGCAACCTTACTAGACACTAGTGATACCCACATATTTATAAGTGAATAAACCAATACAACACTATGTCATAATCCTGAGAGTAGCATGACGACATTTAAGGTGGTGAAATAAAAAATGAGTAGTTCATTTTGCACCTTTGAAGTTTAGGGAATGGTTTGGCAGTTTAGATTTGACAATGGTTCCATAGGATGATAATCTTGTCATCTTGGGGTAATAATTTCTCAAGATTTCCAAAGCAATTCCAATTCCCCATCAAAACTCTTTAATGTTCATAGACAAGCCAAGATTTCACCATTTTTAAAGAAGGGGGCTAGGCTAAGGCATTAACCATCATTCATTATTATATTAGTTGTGGTAAGGTCAACTTAGCAGTAGGTTACATCATGATCATTTCATCTCCTATATATAATAAAGAAAATTCATTCGTAAAATAATCTCATATTGTCTTGTGAATTTGATACATTGTAAAAGGAGCTTGCCCCCTCAAAGAGGCTTCACATTCATCTCTTTATTTCATTCTCAATGTGTTGGATTACTTTCTATTTCTAATTGAATGATATTTTAAGAATTTGATGCATAACACCCATTATCCCTCCATCCTCATTCATTATATGGACCACCATTGACGATGACTGACCTTATTGACCATGGCGAATCATAATCATGGCTTACCATCATTGAGCCACTAACCTATAATTCCCTAAACCATATTGGGCACATGTTAATTAATCTAGACTATTATTCAACATCGATCACCTACCATAACTAGCCATTTAGCCCCAATCCAAAAAAACCAATCCATTAACCATCGAACCCTTCGACCCACTAACCTTGGCAACTATTTGCCCTCATCCATTATATCAACCATTATTGACCTTTGTTGACCATGATTGATCTTTGTTAACGATATTGACTATATAAACCACCATTAACCATGGAAGGCCATAGTAAAAAATGGTTGACCATCACCAACCTTGGTTTATATTTGAGTAACCCTAACCTATGTTGGACTTATGTTGATCAGTGTTGACTATTAGTCCACAACTAGCCACCGACCCTTGACCCATGAACCACATAATGCATTGATCCTTAGAATTTGTAAGTACTTTTATAACCTAATATAGTAATCTCCCTACCCAATAATCTTAGGAACTCAATAACCCTTTACCAACATTAACCCACCCCTAAGACCCCTATGACTTATTTGACCCCATATTGATACTAACTCCTTAGAAGCAATGACCTCTTTGACCCTAAGCATTTTTTTTTCTAATTTTTTTCCTTGGAAATAAATGGGTCAAGAATTAAAAACCAAAAGTGGCTTATGTAGATCCCCACCCAAGAATTTTAAACCAAAATCAACAATTTATATCAAGAATACCTTGATCGTAACTTTCAAAATACCTCGATCGAGGGCTTGTAAAGATCTCAATTGAGGTATTTCAAAAACCTTGATTGAGGTCTAAACCTAGATCGGGGGCTTGTAAAGATCTCAATTGAGGTATTTCAAAAACCTTGATTGAAGTCTAAACCTAGATCGAGGGCTTGGAAGTCAATAATCCTTTCCCATTTTTTTCCTCTTCAAAGATAAATAGTTCAATTGTAGTTTTGGCAACCTAACCTAGAGTAAGGCCCATAAAATTTAAAGGAAATCATCATAATCATATATCAATATATCATTACGCATATTATTCAAACAACTCAAAGTTAATCTCTATAAAATTCTAATAAATGAAATTCTAATATGTATTCTTTTCTTTTTCATTTTTCTATCTCGATTAACCTGCATTTCCTTAACTTTGGACTATGTAATGAAAAGCTAGACATGCATACCTCTCATTAAACATGTTTTGTCATTACTCTCTCAACCCACACTATTCTATTTGATTGAAGTGACCCAACACCTTTGTAACACAAGGGGAATTTATGTGGACAACTTCTTAGTTTTCATTTTTTGTCATTACTCTCTCAACCCACACTATTCTATTTAACACCTTTGTAACACAAGGGAAATTTATGTGGACAACTTAGTTTTCATTTTTTTGTCATTACTCTCTCAACCCACACTATTCTATTTGATTGAAGTGACCCAACACCTTTGTAAAATTTATGTGGACAACTTCTTAGTTTTCAACTTATAAATATTTGTTGCATTTGTGGTGCCCACTAAAAGCAATACTTCCCTTCCTGAAAATATTCTCAATACACCATCACAACTCCATTCTACCTTTTGAAACTTTGAAACTTTGGGCATTCAACACCGACATTTTGCTCTAGAGAAACTTCCATCAAAAAAGTATATTGGATGCATTGCCATGACCAGGGCCAAGGACCACGACCCTACAAAGATGTACCAGACCATATTCTGAAAGGGAGTGGGTCCTAAATTATAAGGTCATTAAAAGGGCTCAAATATATACAACAGTCCACACTTTACACAAGGGTTCTAACTTTTGCATTTAATGTGCTCGCGAAAGACGGTCCTTCCACGTTGAGCAAATTGCGTTGCCAGCTAATTTAACCAAAGACCAGCTGTCACAAAAGTTGGCGTCAGACATCTACCAAACTTTAGCATAGCACACGGTAGAGCAGAGTATACGGATTCCGTACCATCCGTGAGGGCAAGTCTGTCAGATAACAGTACGTCCGAAATCCATACTCACATCACGAAAAACACCAAATAATTCGAACGTCTAAGATCTGTTGGGTCACGTCTGGCTTGACGATGTTGAAAGTTGTGTTTTCATTTTTTAGAAAAATATAGTTGTATATGGAGATCCCTTACTAGGTGAGACATCAATATAATGTAATCTTCAAATAAAAGAATGGCAATGGAAACCCTAAAGAGAAAGCAATGATGGTGGCACACAAGTTACTTAATATGATATCTTTTAACTCATCAATATAAAGTCTGAAAAATCGTAAAAAGAGGTAATCCAGTTTAACTCCTATAACGCTTCTAATCATGTAAAACACACCAACACTTGCATGTGCATTTTTTTTCCATGGAAAACCTTTCGAGTACTTGGACTTATGATCCATGGATAGTAAACGTGGTAAACCATCAGTCCTAATTATTGAACATGACCCTAAGGAAATCAAGATAGTTGAAGTTGTGACCTCCCCAACTTCGAGGGAGAGATATCACATCTGGCCATGTGACTACTTGAGTTAACCCTCAAGTCTAACACTTGTATGTACCCTACCAAAGATGGAATCATAAAGAATCATCACAAGCGATACCAAAAAGGTTGGAAGACTTAGATCCTTAAGTTTATCCATTAGAAAATGTCAAGACATTAAATAAAAAACCACAAAGTATCAATATACTTTACATATGTTTGCCTTAACTTCTCCAATGATAAAATTTAAATAAAAATAGGCTCACTGGTACAATGTTTTTTTCACTAAAACTTGAGTGTTCTTAATCCTTAATCCCTTAGTCTTCGGCTATCTAATGTATATGTTAAAAATTGAAAATAGTATCTTAACCAAAATATAGACAATCATAAGAATGCAATAATTGCAAGGGTCTTCATGTACTACATCCTTGTTCAGGGTTATTATGTAACTAGTAGGGTCATTTTGTACTACATCCTTGTTAGGGTTATTCTGTAATTACCAAGGTACTAATTCCATATTGGTATATACAATCATAAGAATACAATAATTGCTAGGGTCATTTTGTAAAACATCCTTCTTAGGATCATTATGTAATTGTTAGAATAATTCCTTAATGATATATACAATCATAAGAATATAATAATTGCTAGAGTCATTTTGCACAATATCCTTGTTGGGGCCATTCCGTAGTTGCTAGGGTAATTACTTGTTGCTATATACACCACTTCATGCAATTAAAGAGTAAAAAGTTTTTAACAAAGCATAACCGATGAGCAATGACACTGTACTCAAATAAGGTAAGGATATCCCTATCTTGAAAATCGAAATGATGAATTATCCATCTTATAGATGACTACACTTGAGTCTACCATGGTTAAGAATATTGCTATGATCGAAATTGAGTTGATGAATTATCCATCTTGTCCTCACGGGACAAAGTCACATAAAAGACATTAGAAAAAGAGAAATAAATAAAATCAAAATAATGATGATGACGACTATGGCATCCAATGAAGCTTCATTGTTGCGCATACATAGAATTGCTTTTTCTTTGGATAATCTTGTAACAATAATTTTTTATTCATTTTATCGGAATTTGGAAATTCAACAAGTTAAAATTTTGATAGATTTTGAATTTTCATCAATTTTTCAAATATTTATATAATTTAATATAAGACAAGATAAAAATATAAAACCTTAATTAAAAATTGGTTACATAAGATTGCATACAGAGATTTCAACTTGAGTGGAGAGTATAACAACATTTCTCTCAACCACCCGATCTACACTCAATTGATTATTTTCTTATGAAAACTTACTTTTTAGGTGATGCCCACATTTCATATGTTAAGTTATAAAATTTGACAACGATACTGCCCCCTTTGACGATGTGCAAAGGAATCATTGCTATTGTTAACATCAGTCAACCACGAATAAAATAAGTGAAATTTAATTCATAAGAATTGGCCTTTCCGGGTGTCATATGGGATATTAAACCATTGGAGTAAGCTAAAAAGTAGATGATTTGCACCTTTCCGACGATTTTTGCCAGAATCCAACGACACAATTTTTGTTGAAATCATGATTTTGATTGTTCAAACAACATTTTTTTTATTAAAGGAATAGACTCAATGACCTCGATTACCCATGTGACACCCCGACTATGCAATTCCAACAATCTAAAAGTGCAATTTCACAATTTCCAACAAAATTTGGCTGGAAAAATTATCAAATAATGAGTGCAAATCGTTGATCTTTTAGCTCACTCATTAAACAATTTGTGATCGTTTAATTACACTGGTGACCCTGGTGTCAATAGTAATTGTATGATTTGCGGCTTGAATTTCGGTGGCTGAAATTAGTTTTCTTGTAGGGACCATGATTCAAGAGAGGTGGGAGTCCTATCTTGTCAGAGAACAACATACGATATGGTGACGGGGTTATGTGCAGAGGATGCTGTAAAAATGGGACTGATAACTGTAAACAGTTAAAACATGTTAGTAGGAGAATTAGGTATTATTATGCATGGGTACATTGGTTACCAATCCCCATCCTGGGAACTTTTTCAACTACATGGAGTGAATAAGGAAATGCATGAGCTAAACTCTAGATGATTTGCACCCAAAACCCGGTGATTTTTCTAGTCAAAATATGGCTAAAATTGTTGAAATGGTAGTTTTCAGTTGATGAAATTGCATAATCGGGGTAACCAAGGGGTAATAGAGGATGATGTATCCATTCCTACAATCAAAATTGCAATCCCAACAACCAAAATTGCAATTTCAACAATTTCTCCATCACCAGATTCCGACAAAAACCACCGAAGAAGGTGCAAATCATCTAGATATTAGCTTACTCCATAAGGAAATGTAATGATATGCATGTTCCCTTGTTATCATAGTGTTGAAGTTAAAATTGTGTGGTGAATTTTGACATAAGGATTGGGTTATGGATTGGGTTGTGAATTGGGAGTAAAATATAGGAGTGCAAACACAACTTCATAAATGGCATACCATCAATAAATGATATGAAATGTGTAAGGAAAGGAAATTTTAGTCCATCAAAATGGGAAAATATCAAAGAGATTTGTAAACAAGAAAGGATTATTGAGATAGAAGAACACATTGCACTAGAATAATGCTTATAACATTCAAATCTGCAAAAAAGTGAGTGTTGAGTATAAGGTCAATGGTATCCCTTCAATTGTGATGCCTCACAAAGCTACAATCTAAGCTAAGATGTTGATTAGGGGATCTATTTCTACTAACTCTATGATAAGGTTGGAATAAGGAAGCAACCAGTGTATTTCAAGTCATTTTGGATGATTTGTCTCTCAAAAATCAATGTCATAGATTGAACACCTCATAGAAGGAAAGGGTTAAACATATCTAATCATCATAATCCGTTAATGTTATGAAGGATCTTTGTTAGAGCCTAAAGAGGCAATACAACGACCCTCTATTCTTATAATAGGAGAAACATTTGAATACAAAACGATCCTCAATATCAAGCTCTAGAAAGAAAAACTGACAAGTATAGTGCTTTCATGGATATGGTTGTTTTTGTTAATGCGAAACCAATGCGAACAAACTCTAAGTTGTGATAGATGGAGGGGAAGATTTTATAGTCATAGAAGTAATTTCAAGACACCACAAGATAGTCATATGCCAATATGGTTTCTCACGCACACACCCACACAACACATTTCACAAAGGAGGAGGAGAAGGTCAAGCAAGCAAGAATATTCACCCCAAACCAATTATTATGTTAGGAGGAGACACCACTCCATTACATTAATTGGAGCACTTATACTGCAAGGAAACCAGAGACTAATGTATCTAAGAGGTTTGATGAATCTATATATGAAGTGAAGTTATAAATTGGAGTAGTGATGGAGTATGAAAGAAAGTGGTTATATGGGCTTTGACCACATGGACCAAGTAGGATTTATAGATCTCAACACAAATTCCCTTGTTTATCTCTCTCATGGAAAGTTCTAGAACATCCACCAAGAATGTGGGTGGTGGACCTACCTTGTCAATATCAAGATCTACTATATTGGGTAACCGAGAGGCTTTGGCATACCAATAAGATTCTACCTCATGTTCTGTGTATTGTATACAAGAGATGATAGCTAGATAAGGATAATGAAGGTGATTGAATTGAGGGTTGGCTATTCACCCAATCTTTTATATCATCATCACCACATGGAATATCACTAAAACTGTAAGTAGGGTAGTGCTCAACTTTGTGATAATGATAGCTTGAGGCATTGATATCTTAGCGTGAATATGCTTGAACCATACCAAGACATGTACGCTCTATATCTGGATATCATATGTAGGTTGAAGATATGGTTCCCAGATCACAAGCCCATATAGGAGAGTAGGTGATGCCAACAAATGAAAAAGGTGGATCTTCATATAATTGCCCTAAAATTGAACTTGGATGCACTACTTCTCAAGGGTGATTAGAGCCATATAACCCTTGCTCAAATTACACTCTTCTTTCAATATCAAACTAAAGCCTAGTTTACAAAATCACGACCCTAAAAATATGCATGATTCAACCATATCAACCCTCTCACATCTTTAGGTAAGATTCATCGGTTCACCTCTTGCTTGGAGATGTTGAAAGCCACAATTGTTTTTTTTCAAATTAACCTAAATCTCATGCATATGGCAAAAATATTCCTAATGTTTCCTTTGGATATCCCTTACTATGTGGAACATCAATATAATGTTGTCTACAAATAGAGGAATGACAATAAAAAACCTAAAGAGAAAGAACTGATAAGTGGCACCCAAGGTACCAAATATGATCTCTTCTAGATCATCAACATAAAGTCCAAAAAGTGTAGGCAAGAGAGGGAAACTGTAAGGCCCCAACCTTGAATGGTTTCTAGAGCCTCCACCACATGATCACCTCAATAGTCACTCACCGGAAAAGATGGACATCACAAAAAGTTGATGACTAGAAGAGCCATTTTTGGGTGCCATTGCAAATGGCAAGGTGCACCAGAGACATGCCAAGTGCACTTACTTAAAGACTTGGCACATCACAGAGCTTGGTAGCTCGCATAGTTAGAAACACTAAGAGAAGCTTTGAAGCAAACTTGGCGAGTGAAGGAAAAAAAGGTTTCCATAGGTAACCTCATATGAAATTAGGCACTATGCATGACAAATAAAGTGGCAAAGAATATTTGACTAGCTTATAGATGAGATGGGTGCACATCAGTTCAACGAATATTGGTTGGGTACATTTGTTGGGAACACATCAACTAGGTGCACTTGAACACACCTTGATGGGTGCACTTGGAAACACCTTGATGGTTGCACTTCTGGGTGTGCTTGGACATATCTTGTTGGGTGCAGTTGGAAAAATGACAATTGGATGTATTACTAGGCACACTTGGAAGTGAAGCACCTTTGGATGTTGTGAATGTGTGGCACATTGGGTGTAGCACCATGGGATGTGAATGTAAAAAAGAAAGTCATGTGAGCACAATAGAGTTATATGATTAGGCACTTGGGTCCACCTTGTATTTAAAGGGGCTTGCATGGTGCCTAAGAAGGAGGCAAGTGCAAGGCAAGTCTCATATAAATGGAGGGCGCATCAAAGTTTCTAAGGTAATCAATCATCCTTGGTCTTTCACACAAGTGTTCAAGAGCTCTATGGTAGTGCTAAGTTCATGTTGGCATAGTAGTGTGAAATTCCACAGGCGAAGGGAACAAAAGAGGAAGAAGACACAACCTGCAAGATCCAAGCGTTGGATTGTGCAAGTCTATTATGCATAAGTAGAAGGTAGTATTACCTTAGAGTCCTTGTGCATCTGTAATTGAGTTTTAGGGAGGAGGCCACACTCCCTTGTATTATGTAAACATTATTCATCTAAATAAAGTTAAGGAACCCACCTTGGGTGCCACTTGTACTTGTGTATGTGTATTGTGGTTATTTTATAGGGATGAACACTATTATGTTTCATGCAATGAATTGATTTGGCTAACTATTCGCATATTGGCTAAGTATAAAGCATTGTTGGAATTTTTTAAATGCCATGGTTAGATGTGAGACTATTGTTGAATGAACTTAGATAAGTAGGACATAGTCACATTAGTGTATTGTAGTGTAAGGGAAACTTTATGAGTGTACCTTAGGCAAAGAGGTGTAGTTTGGTTGTAGTACGCACAGGTTGGAAAAGCACTTGCAATCAAGACAAGGAAATGTTGCATGACCTCATGTGTCAAAGCAAAAGTTGATAATCCTCTAGGTTTGAAAATAAAAATTTGAGGAGACTATAGGTTCATGATAGACGGTATTAGAGCTAAGTAGAGAAAAGTAGGACGCTCTTCAGCATTTTCACTTTCGTGACAATTGATTGCAGAACAATTCTAGCGCTCTTCTTCATGCATGGGAGAACTTGAAGCAAGGTAGTAGGCTTTGGGATAAGTTGGTAGGGAGCCACAAAAGTGACTTGAAGATAGGCCCAAGGTGGATCTAGTGCCTTGGTGTAGCAAGAAACCAAGATAGTTGATCAACACAAACTAGAAGACTTCAAGTGTTCTTCACCACAACTTGAAAGGAAGGATAAGGATTTGTTGACAAGTTATGCATGTGGACAAGAATAGGCTTGAAGCAATAAAGTGAACCAAGTCTTTGAGACTTGGGCATACTTTTCAGATGTGTAATAGGGTTGAACCACTTCTAGGTTGCAAGATGGGAAGCATAGAAGAATAGTCATGGAGACCATGATGGAAGATGCAACCATGAGTATTGAAAGTTGGGATCAAGAGATCCTTGAGATGGTTCAACCACATGTGACGAAGCTAGAGAAGACTAGTGCATGGGATGAAGTTTGGGCTTAGAAGTTCCAAACATTGACAAACTAAGTAGAAACTTGGGCACTGTGGTTGGAATTGTTCCAAAGGAAGGATTCCAACATTGAAGAAAGGAAGCAACCAAAGAGGCGAGAGTGTAAATTGTTTCTATTGTGGCCAAAATCATTTTTCCATTGGTTATCCTTTAAAGGAACAATTGAATATTTGGATGAAGTTCAAGTGCAACCAACATTGAAGGTGAAGCCAACAACCTTGGGAGAAACCCAAGTGCAATAAAATTTAGAGGCGACATTGGATTTTTCTAGGTTCCTTGACAACAAGTCTATACAAGTTCCTAGTAGAAGGTCATGGACATGATTCGCAAGGTGAAGGCCTGCATGACCTTTATTTTGTGAATGCAATCGTTAGTGGGTTGAGGGTTGGAACCTTGGTAGACAGTAGTGAAAACCACAACTTTATAAGTGAAGATATAACCACTACAACACTTCATCATAATCCTAAAACAACGCTACCACATTCAAGGTGGAGAAATTACCAATGAGGCTAGCAGCACGAGTAGTTTGTTTTGCACCTTTGAAGGTTGGGGAATGGTTTCACAGTTTGGACTTGATAATAGAATTAAAGGATTTTTGAGGTAAAAAATGGGCTTCAAAAAAAAAATGTACTATCAAAATCAACTTTATAAAAATCAATAGGATTCAAGATGATGGTGTCAACCATAAGGGTAAATAGTTTTTTAGGGAAAGGGAAAAATTTACATTTTTCTATCGTATTTTCAATTTATCACCTTGTAGGTTTACTCAAATTTTGAGTGCGAGAAATAATTGGATGTAAATTTAATTTCCACATCCAACGAGTACCCACTCGACATAATTTTGACAAACCCCCAATAGGAAAAAGCTCGAAATGCATGAAAAAATGTATTTCGTTGAAGGAAATACGATTTTTAATGCATTCTGAGTTTTTCCAAGGAAATACACTTTTTCATGTATTTGAGTTTTTTCCTACCAGGGGCCTATCAAAAGTATGGCAAGTGGGTACTCATTAAATGCATAATTTAATTATGCATCTGACGAGTGCTCACACTCAAATTTGAGTAAACCTACAAGGAGATAAGTTGAAAATACAATAGAAAAAAAGTTTTTTTTTCTCTTCATTAAAAAATTAATAACTCTTATTTTATTATTTTAACTCTTATTTTATTATTCTCCTTAGGAGGATGCTTTTAGACCTCGAAATTGCTCTGATGGATCCATTGGATGTCTGTGTTTTCATCACGAAGAAAGACTTTATCAAGCTTTCCAAATTAGTTCCAATATCTCATCAATATAGTTTAATGTTCCTAGACAAAGTAAAGACTTGTAGAGTGCCTATGATGACTAGAAGGAAGTTAGGAAGGATGTCAGGAATGTCAAACATGAATTTGATTGAGGAAACTAGCAAATCCACTTAGAATCCTTGTGTCATTGCACAACAACAACAAGAGTTGGTTTTAGGGATAAAAACCTTGGGTGCGCAAGATGGTGAAGACCATACAAAGAACATGATGGCAACATTAGAGACCTTGGTCAAGTCAGTATTAAAGAACATTGAACCATTGTGCACTTTGAGGATTCAAAAGCAAGGTATTGGGCACATAATTGAACTTGCATCAATAGTATTTGTGAAGGTTGGAAACAAAGGCGCTCACAAGGACACAACTTGTTGCACAAAGAATTGTGCACCAAGAGGAGGTAGGTCTAATGGATGTCTTATATTTTATGAAGAATAGTATAAGTTTTGGGTTTGAGTGATGCATAAAATCACTCAACCAACAAGACTCTTAGTTGCAAGAGGGTGCATGGTTGAAAAACAAGTTTGTAGAGCCTTGCACAAGTTAAGTGCTTTTTAGTTTCATGAAGATCAACAAGTTGAGGGTGATGCATTTGATGGTCTAGAAGGATGGGTTGAGTAAGTCAATGCATAAGAAAACCAAGAAGAGATGGTAGTTGGAAAACATGACTGAGGTACCTTTGTAGTAAAAAATGTTAGTTCAAAACTTTCAATTGGACGCAGTAGTGGGTATGAATAATTTCCTTATAGTGATGTAGCCAACATCATGGAGTTTCATAGATTCGACTTAGGGATCTATGACTTACAACTTACACCTTCATGATTGGAAGAATTGGGTTGCAAACCATTAGAGAAGGAACCTATTTTAAAATACTTGATCATGAAGTACAAGTTAGATAGTTTGGTTGGTAGAAATGGTTCATGTTGGTTTCCCTCCTTCATACATTGAGGTCAATTTAGGTGACCTATTGTCCAAGAATTGGATAGTGGGAAAGATGGTCTAGGAGTTGGTCGCTTAGAAAGATCATTAAGTTGCAAGAGGTTATTTTCCCAGTATTGAAGTGATGGCGTTGACCTTTCCTTAGTCCAAATGTTTTTTACAAGATCACTAAAGTGTGGTCATGTGACGAATACGATGTTTGGATTAGCTACCCAACTAGTTCAAATCATGAATGTCGACAATGTACAGAAACATGTCATGATTGTCAAGAATACTTAAGCAATAGTAAGAATAAGAGTGCAACACTTGAACAATTAGATGACCTTCTTAGTCGAGGTTGGGTTGCCACAACAACAGTGTACATTTATGTTGTAGTCACAACAGAAGGAAACCACAACAACAAAGGTATCCTAGAGGCATTGTTGATAGAGTTTGAACAATATGCCTCATTCAAGGGAAGGACTGAATAATTAGTAGTTACACAGGTAATTCTGGCAGTGACAGTGCATTGGTTGGAGAAGCCAACCATGGAAAAATGCATGAGTTTGTGTAGTAGAATTGGAGGACAACAGGTTCTTGAGGATGTTGTTGAGGACAACAATGAATTTTAGTTGAGGAGGATGTAAGGCCTTATCCTTGAATGGCTTCAGGAACATTTGCAATGTGACCACCTCAATGGTCATTGATCGACATAGATAGACATGATACAAGTTTTATGGCTAGAAGAGTTGTTTTTGGGTGCCCTTTTTGATGGCAAGGTGACCACAGACATGTTAGGGACCTTCGCTTGAAGTCTAGGTGCATTGTAAACCTTGGAAACTCACATAATTGGATGCACCAAGAGAATCTTAGAAGGGAACTTAGCAAGTGAAGGAAAAGAAGGTTACAACTATTAAGATATTTCAATACTCTATCCTTGTCCTACCTAGCATTATTTATTTTTCCTAGTTGTTGATGATGTCATTTTCCCCCTAGTGGTGTGCATATGTCATCCAGGATCCATCTACCACCTTCTGAGCCTGCATGCATAATTTTAGGACCACTTCGGTTAGTTCCCTATTTTATAGGAACCTACTGAGTGTTATAGTGCAATCCACCTAAGTTATCTAACTCTTGTGGGGGGTTAGAGCTCCGGATGCCATTGATTGTGGCCTCATGTGCCCTTTTCTGGTTGGAATGCATGACCGACTCACTATTGCACCCTCCTTAGTAAGTTAACTGATTGTGCCTTTAGTTAGTTGAGTTTAGGTTTAGTTCAGTTGACTTTGAGTCTTTCGGAGCACTCCAGTGGTGATAATCCCTATGCTAGACCAACTGGGGTTTGAATTCTCATGCATGATTCGAATTCTCTCCATTGTAATAGATTGTTTATTATACTAATAATTGGAACATGTGATATTATTCTGCTCCTATCTGAGTTCTACTACATTATTATTCTTCTGCTCTTTTTTACTGCAGTTTTCTCTCTTCTTCAAATTTTATGCTCATTCTTTCTTTGTGAGGTATCCTCAACTCTTTATATCTTCCATGGCATAGAATTTCACATGGTAACAGATCCATTTGAGCGAATAGGTTGAGCATATGCTTTCGGTAGTGCACCAGAAGCCTTTGGATTTCCACAGCAAATCCTGGTGCCATTGCATTGAATTCATTGGAGAAATCCAATAAGGTCTAGCCAGGTGTGAAGGATACGGATAAAAGTTCCTACTGTCCTAAAGAAATGCTCAATAGTATTATACCTCCTTATTGAGAGTTTTTTGTAGGTTATTCAATTTTTTTGAGTGCAACAACAGTTGCAGTAGTTACAATAGTTTTCTGCAGTTGCAGCAGTTACAATAGTTTTCTGCAGTTGCAACAGTTTTTCTGTAGTAGCAACAGTTTCATCTTGTATTCGCTCCAGTAGTTGTAATGGACAATTCGAACTCTCCTCTCTCTCCCAAGATCTTGACACCCTTCAGTTATCTTGATTGGATGGATGATATGCAGATGGTATTGCAAAACAAATCATTGTACAAGGTGACAATGGGGAAGGATCCCGAACCAACATTAGCTACGGAGAAAACCAAGTATCTTAATAGATTGGATGAAGCATTTGGTTACATGTGTATTCATATTTCTAGAGATCTTCTCTTCCACATAGAAGGATTGCAGACTCCAAGAGATTTATGGTTGAAGTTAGAGACCCTCTTCGGCAAACAAGATGAGCTAAGAGGCCATATTCTGGAAAATGAGTTGATTTCTTTACAACCAAGCAGTTTTGATACCATTCAACAGTTCTTTTCAAAATCCAAATCTCTAGGTATGATATGCAAGCAGTGTGGAATTCAGAAGAAGGATGAGCAGCTGGTGCTATCCATTCTGAGCAAGCTAGGTCTTGAGTTCTCATTATTTGTCTCTACCTTCCATTCTGGGCGAATGTCAATCCTTGGTTGGAAGATGCCCTCCTTAGATGTTTTCACTTAATCTCTCTTCCAAGAACAAGATAAATTGATATAGATGGGAGCCTTGTAGGCCTCCAAAGATCAATCTCTTATGGTTGGAGAAGCAAAAAGTGTGAATGGGAAGAGGAAGCACAAAGGCAAGGATAAGAGGCAATCTGAACCTAAGCAGAATACCAAGTCAATTCCATCAGAAGGAGCCTCCAACTCTAAGAAGGAAAAAGAGAAGGGATTTGAGAAATCCAAGTGTTCCTATTGCAAGAAAGGAAACCAACCAGAGAGATCTTGCATGTGGAAGAAGATATATCAGATGACCAAGCTTCTTGAACAGTACAACATTGCCCTCCAAAAAGGTGCAAGAAAGACTAATTCTGGAAGCGAGTCTGATGGTCATGAGAGTTTCCATGCACTGAAGGATGGATTTTCAAAATCATAAGCCCTCCTCATAGATTCAGGAGTCTCCAACCACATGGTTGCCTCCAGGGAATCATTTTCTTCTCTAGATCTCAAAGATGGTCTGATTATACATTAGAGACAACTCTCAGATCTTTGCTAAAGGGAAGGGAACAATACATATGGAACATGGAAATTTCAAGAATTTTCTATTTGTGCCTTCTTTGTCAGCAAATTTGTTGTATGTATATCAGATGACTCACACAGGTTCACCGAAGAAAGTGGTCTTTGGTCCTGAAACAGTTGAGATTGTAGAGATCTCCACTGGGAATATTATAGCGAAAGGGTTTGCAAACCATGCCTCCAAGGCATATGAATTCTCACATTTTTTTCCATACTCTCTGCCTACCCCATCGGAATATGATGAAGATCAGAGTGATACCTCTTATAATGAAGATGAGGATCAATATCTTGATGTTGAGAATAAAGTTCAAGGAGATTCAGATTCAGATTTAGATCCAAATCCAACACATGTTCCCAATCCATGGTCAAGGCCAATATGGGCTCACAAAGTCCTTGTAGCTACTGGGAACACAGTTGGGGATCCATCTGACTATAGAACCACCAGATCTCAGTATCATGCAAAACTTGCACTATATCATGCAGATCCACTTCTCTCAGAGAGGTGCTTCATGATGGTGGGGTTTGATTCAAAATCTCTTGGAGAGACTTTCCATGGGGTATCTACAACCAGGAAACAATATCGGTTGTCTGACAAAAGGTAATCAAAGGTTCATGATTTGGACCACAATGAGCCATTCGTTCCAGTAGCAAGAAGGGTTCCTGAAAGACTTGTTTTGGAAAATACAACTTCTACACAGTGGGAGGCACATCGGAGGTGCAGATCCAGATCTAGCACTTGCATTGCGATCCTACAGAGCATAAACTTGCCAATATTTTTGCAAAGGATTTCACTGAGGAAAGTTTTTTCCTTCTTTGCTTAGCATGAAGGTTCTTTGAGTTCCCTATTGCTGTTCTTTTTGAGGGGGGGTATTTTTCCTATGAGATTTTCCTCCATTTCCTTGGTTCATGGACAGTTCTTCATTTTTTATCATTTATTTGATTGTATGGGTGACCTTTCGTCTTAGTAACCAGGGCCCATGATGAAAAGTATGGATTAAGGGGGGTTGTTAGGATATTTCAATACTCCATCCTTGTCCTACCTAGCATTATTTATTTTTCCTAGTTGTTAATGATGTCATTTTCCCCCTACTGGTGTGCAGATGTCATCCAGGATCCATGTGCCACCTTCTGATCCCTGCATGCATCATTTTAGGACCACTTCAGTTAGTTCCCTATTTTATAGGAACCTACTGAGTGTTCCAGTGCAGTCCACCTGAGTTATTTGACTCTTGTGGGGGTTAGAGCTCCGGATGCCACAAATTGTGGCCTCATGCGCCCATTTCTGACTGGCATACATGGTAGACTCACTATTGCGCCCTCCTTAGTCAGTTAACTGATTGTGACTTCAGTTAGCTGATTTTAGGTTCAGTTCAGTTGACTTTGAGTCTTCCAGAGCACTCAAGTGGTGATAATCCCTATGCTAGACCAACTGAGGTTTGAATTCTCCTGCATGATTAGAATTCTCTCCATTGTAACATCATTGTTTATTATACTGATAATTGGAACATGTGATATTATTCTACTCTTATCTGAGTTCTGTTGCATTATTATTCTTCTGCTCTTTTTTACTACAGTTTTCACTCTTCTTCAAATTTTCTACTCATTCTTTATTTGTGAGGTATCCTCAGCTCTTTAGATCTACTGTGACATAGAATTTCATGACAACAAGAATCCTTGTCTATAGGCATGCACTATGCATGATGGAAAATTGGTAAAGAAGAATTGACTAGCTTATAGATCAATTAGGTGCACTAGGTTGGGTGCATGTTAGTCAGGCATACTTAGTTAGGTGCACTTGGGTGGGACAATGTCAATTGGGTGGGAGCACATCAACTAGGTGCACTTGGGTGCACATTTATTGAATGGATTTTGGTTGGGAACACGTTCCAAGTGCATGTTACTATGGGCACACTTGGACACGCCTTGTTAGGCACACTTTTCAGTGCACTTAGGTGTACTTGGATGCACCTTATCGGATGCACTTCTGGGTGCAGTTGGAAAAACAATAGTTGGATGCATTGTTGGGAACACTTGCATGTGAAGCACCTATGTATGTTGCAAATGTGTGGCATTGTGGCCATGACACCATGGGATGCAAACATTAGCATAGAAGTCATGCATGCATATTTGAGTTGGGCAATTGGGCATTTGGATTCACATTGGATTTGAAGGGGCTTGCATGACACCTAAGAAGGAAGCGGATCTCAGAAAAAAGGAGGATGCCTCAAAGTTTATAAGGCAATCAATCATCCTTGGTCATTCATAGAATTTAAGTTCAAGGTTGGCATAATAGGGCGAAATGACAGAAGTTGAGTGAACAAAAGAGGAAGAAGATGAGCCCTTCATGAGGCATGCCTAAGGAAGTTTTAAGGGTTGGATCTTATAAGTTTATGAGGGTTAGGAAGAAGACAATAGTTCCTTAGAATCATTGTACATTTTTAATTGAGTTACGAGCATAAGACCACCATGGGGGGTTCACTAAGTAGGAAATATTATAACAAATGAGTTCATATTGGGGGATTTAATACTCTAAAAAATAGAAGCAATATAATTCCTATTATATAAGGGATGATGGATATTTTAAATATATATAAAATATATAAATATTAGGGGGGTTTATAACTATGTATCTAGGAGTCTGAATAGGATATTGGGGGGTTTGAATACGTACTAGAATCTAGTTGTTTGTCAAGTCAGATTAGTGTTTGAATAAGTATGATCTGTGCATGAAGGTGTTGTGAATCCAATTGTGTTTGGAGTTAAAGTGGCGTTTGAAGAGGTACGATTTGTGAGTGAACGTGGTGTGAAGTCAACCTATGTTTAGGGGGTTGTTCACAATCTTGAAACATTTTCTCTCACTAAGATGTCATATTTCACCCTGGAAGGTTTCCAGGGGTTATAAGAGTTGTGCCATGTCACCACACTAAAGATAAAAAAAAATAAGTGCCACTAAAAATGTCATGGAAAAATGGATACCTATGATATCTAGTGAAGATAGGGATTTTTTAAATTAAAAAGGTGTATTGGGAGAAGGGTTCAATAAAAGGATTTTTGGAGGAATTCCTCAATATATAGTGAAATTAGGGGTATTCTTTAATATCTTGCAAATACACGTGCTATATAATGGGTTCACATAGTGAACCCTCTGAGAAGACCACACTTCCTTGTTATATTCTATAAACATTCTTCATTTAAATAAAGTTAAGGAATCTACATTCGGTACCTCTTGTGCACATGTATGTTTATTGTGGTTACTTTATTGGGATACATGTTGTTATGTTTCCCGTAATGCATTCTATTGGTTAAGTGTTGGCCAACTATTGATATATTGGCTAAGTACAAAGTAGTGTTGGGATGTTTTGAATGCCACGATTGGACATGAGACCGTTGTTGATTGAACTTGGTTAAGTAGGACTTACTTGCATTTGATGGATTGTAGTTTAATGTGAAATTATGAACAAACCTTAGGTGAAGAGGTGTAGTCTATTTGTGGTAGGCACAAGCTAACCAAGCCTTTGCAATCAACACAAGGAAGTATTGCACAACCTTAGGTGCCGAAACAAAATTAGAAACCCCAAGTTTGAAACAAACTATAAATCCATAACAACAACCCTATTTAATGCTTATAATATTTCAAATCATCTCAAACACACCAACACACTTATATATTTTTCTAATGATGAACTCATAAAGCATCATCACAAACAATAACAATATCACTTAGGATAAAAAATGTCTAAGGCATTATGTCAAATGACTTAATAAAGTCCACAAATCAACAATATGCTTTACACATATATTTCTTAACCTCTCCAATAATAAAAATAAAATGTAAAAACGATTACTAATAGGATGTTAAACTTGTCCATTTTTTACCCTCAATCCCTTGATATCCAACAAACTAAAAAGGTATATGTAAAAAATGGTGAGAAAGATATTAGACAAAATATAACCCCATCATAAGAATACAATACTTGCTAAGGTCATTTTACATAGTCGTTGTGTAACTAGTGGGGTAAATCCTAATTGGCATATACACTTGTGCATAGCCAGTACTACACTTCATTGAACTAAGGTTAAGACTATATCTATCATGGAAATGCAGATATGGATTATCCATTTTGTCGCTGTACACTTAGTCAACTAAAGTTAAGAATATCGCTCTCATGGAAATCGAAACGATTAGAATTATTTATTCGGTCTGTCATGTGGTTGAGATGATTAGAATTATTTATGTTGTCTCTCACATACCACATGACAAAGTCAAACACCACATGACAAAGTCATACAATAGAAATAATGATGTCACAAGTCTATATAATTTGGCCATGCCATTTCATTCATGTACTCATTGGCCCTCTCGGTGACCAGTGGTATCCAATAAAGCTTCATTGTCTTCACCTCCATAGCAATGATACTCTTTCTCCCATCATTGTTTGGAATTATAGTTATCTTACAATATCTTTTTGTCTTAACTAACATGGTATGTTATAATTTTAGTTTTATATGTGTACTTTTCAAGTCTTCTTAGGCTTGAGAAGAGGTTCTTTTAATCTCAATTTAGTTTCCTTATCTTGCATAGTATGATTTTAGTTTTCTATATGCTTTATGCTTGGTCTTTTTAGTGTGGAGAAGAAGCCCTTTGCCTTAATTTCTATTATTTGTCTTGCACAAAACAGAATTGGTATAGAATGCTTTTCATGCCTTGCCACTCAAATTATAGTGCATCTTTCTCTACTAACTAAAATTCCTTCGAGATCAATATATTTATTTACAAGGTCCCAATTTATCAAGATACAAGGACATTATCACGGTATGGCACTTGTTTTATATATATAAATGGGTGGATTGCCAAATTCCAAGCTGAAATTAACACCAAGGCACATGACATGGTAAGTAGAGCATGAATGCGTATCATGATTCCTATTAGTGGGACCATCACAATTTCAGTAGATGGAAACTAGAGCTACGTACTACCCTTATCTTCTCTATTACAAGATTGATTATGAATTTAATTTACATATCGATGTTTATTAAAAGTAAGCATATGGGTTGTGGATGGTGAGTTAAATACAATAGAGGTGAAAACACAACTTCATGAATTACATATAATCAATAAATTCTAGTCTAAGATAAGAAATACAAATTGAAAGGAAGGTCTACTCCATCAAAATGAGGAATATCAAATAATTTCATGAATAATAAAGGCTCATTGAGATAGAAGAATCATGTTGAACACTTCTAACATTCAAGGCTACACAAAAGTGAGTGATAGGTGTAAGGCCAATGGTATCCCTCAAATTGTGATGCTTCACAAAGCTACAACCTGAGCTAAGATGTTGGTTAGGGGGTTAATTTCTACATTAGGCTATGAGAATGTTGAAAGAAGGAATCAACCAATCTAGCGCATGTTGTTGTAATGATTTCTCTCTCAAAAATCAACTTCATAGGTTGAACACTTCATGGAAGGAAAGGGTTAAACACCTCGAATCCTCATAATATGTGAATGTTATGGGGGAGCTTTGCCAATTCCTATAGACACAATACAACCTCCCTCTAACATTATAATAGGGGAAATGCTTGAATATAAACTGATCCTCAATCTCAAGCTCTAAAAACAAAATGCACAAGTAATGCACTTTCATGGATATTGTGGTTCGTCTCAATGCAAAATCAATTGAAACAAACTCTTAGTTGTGTTAGATGGAGGAGGAGACTTTGTAGTCGTATAAGTAGATCCAATACACCACAAGATAAACATATCCCACTATGGTTTCTCTCTCTCTCACACACACCCACACAACACATCCCATAAAGGAAAAGGGGGAGGTTGAGCAAGTAAGTATATCCACCCCACAACCATCCAATATGTTACTAGGAGACACCACTCCATTGCATTAGTAGGAACTCTCATTTGCAAGATAACTAGAGCCTAGTGTACCTAAGCGGTTTGATGGATCTATCCTTGAGGTAAAAATATAAATTGGAGTAGTCACGGGAAAGCAATTGTTTTAACATTGATCATGTAGACCAAATGTAGGATTTATAGATCTCGACATGAATTCCCTTGTTTATTTCTCTCTTAGAAAGATCTAGATCATCCACCAAGAATGTTTGTTGTTATGGCATGTGAATATCAAGATTGCCTCTCTAATGATAGAAGTTAAATATACTTTGCATGTATCTACCTTTGCCTCTCTAATGGTAGAAGTTAAATATAAATATGATCACTAATACTATGTTAAACGCGTATGTCCTTTCAACCTTTTTTTAACCATGGAAAATATAGCAACCGTATGATCTCTTCACTAAGGCAACTGCTATATCTGATCATTGGAATGAAAACCATGAGCCGAGTCGAGCCCAACCCAGCCTTAGTGTATATCCTTCGAACCTCAATCCTTGGTCTCTAGAAAACTATATATATATATATATATATATATATATAATTGTGAAGCTAAAAATATATATGTAAAAATTGTGAAGAAAATCTTAGCCAAAGTATAACCCATCATAAAAACAAGAGCTGCATGCAGCTTAGTCCTTGCCTTTAATAATTTGAAATATAAAAAAAATAAAAATAGGTGTTAATAATTTAAAAAAACATTGATGCCTCCAGGGTTAGAGAAATTGGTAATGAGTAATTGTGTTGAGAAGTTGTAAATGAAAGGTCGCAAGAATTCCCATGGGTACTACGTACAAAAAAAATTGATATAGACAAACTTCACAATAATTTATTAATTTTTCAAACAAGAGTTTATATATGTCAAGACCATCTTTTATCTCGCAGAACCAGATGTGGATATTAATGCATTTTTTCTCTTTAAAAAATTCCCTAAAATCCTGCTTAAAACATTTGCATCAAGGATCCTATATTGCTTTACAATTTGATTACGTGTTATCTCTCATTTCAATTCTCCATCACAAGAAAGCAAATGAACAAAATGAAATGAAAAAAAATTCAGATAAAACCATGTTGAGGATATTACTATATTAATGCTGAGATTGAATTTGAGTGAAAAGCAGGTCATGAAGGTTCCATAACCATGGAAAGAGTGCAACAATTTACGGTGACGTTCCTCAATATATTTAGAGTTTCCTGTGAGATAACTTGGTATATAAGATAACATAGATGGAATGATAATTTATTTATTTATTATTTGACAGATTAATAAATTATTGTGAAGTTTGTCTATGTAGTTGGCCTGGAACTTAATTGTCAATGTTCGTTTTGTTTATGAATAGGAATCTCGACAAAATTTAGTTTATTTATCAATTTTTTCTTGTAAGTAAGTACCTATGGGCATTCTTGCGACCTTTCATTTACAACTTCTCAACACAATTACTCATTACCAATTTCTCTAGACCCCATAGGCGTCAATGTTTTTTTAAATTATTAACACCTATTTATTTATTTTATTTCAAATTATTAAAGGCAGGGACGCAGCTCTTGTTAGTGATAGTATATATTTTATATAAACTTCATTTCATCACTTCAATTATTATTTTTTCCACGAAACTCCTTTTTGGTATATCAACTTGGAAAACAAATCTTATCGTAGGTTAATATAAATGTGCTTATTATCATTTGTGTTTGTGTAGACATGTAAGTTTATATTTTCATAATAGGAGAATGTTAACTTTATTATTTAAAGAATTATTTTTAAAGTTTATTTATCTTTTTATTTTTACATATAAACTTATATTATTATGACTTTTTTTTTAAATTACCTTTATATAAATTGGGCAAGAATTTTTTTTGAAGATTTGACATTGAATTTTATATGTAGAAAAGGATAATGCACCAGCCACATATGATCTCGACTAATGAGCTTATATTCAGGGACCATTGGTAACCAAGCTATCGCCTCACCAAGTTGAGAAGATATTACATGAATTTCAAACAAATTTCATTCACTCACTAGGCTATTGATATTCTTTTCCCACAATTAACATGGACCAACTTACAAATGAATAAGGCACAATATTCGAAATGTAAAATTGTTTAACATTGATATGAGTGAGGATGTTAACCAATTTAATAAAAGGAGACTGATCCAATTTAACCAAATCATTGATGACACGAAAAACCCTAATTTATTAGGTTGAGAAGAATTATTAAGTTTCTAGAATGTATTTATTGAAGAGGTAAAGGTTAATGCCAGTTGTCAAGATAGTGTCAAATTCTCAAAAACTTCAAGGTCGCAGTCGGCCATGATGAGGGTTTATAATTTATGAATAATTCAATGATTCATTATTAGAAGATAGCATGCCATTACTAAGGTACCAGCTAACTCATCAAAATTGTTGAGGTAATTACACCATTCAAGAGATAAATGACTGCATCATTTAAATTGCTATACCGAGAAAGGTTAGATCATTATCAGGATGAGATTGGTGATCATAGGCCAATATTCCAACAGTTTGCTGAACCTATTGCATGAGTATTGCGTTCAAATAAAGAATATGGAAATGCCACGAGCTGGAAGTTTCACCAACCTGTTTCAAATTCATACACAACCAGATTATTGTTGTTACGAGATGCCCAAAGGATAAAATCAGCTACTTGGTCAACCGATCGTTAGATTGCCAATATCAACGCAAAGTAAATCGCAGAGAATTTGGGAAAGTGTAATTTCACTCTGGTGCTTTGTGGTTGTTCCGTTGAGTCATCACCGATCCATTTTCTTGATAGTTTATCATGATACCTAAGCTAGCAGAATCAAATCTCCACGTTGCTAGATATCGATGAAGTTGAAAGGTTTGTAGAAGTGATGGTTGAGTATGAAGATCATTGGATTCAACAAAGGTTGTCCCTACTAGATTATTCTCAATAATTTTGCGACTCAGTTGGAGAAGTTATCGTGATTCCTCACTTAAATGATAAAAGAGCACACAAGATTCCGAAGGGAGATATTTTTAATCGTTCAATACTTCTCATGTTTAACTCGTTGTTTTGTATTTTGCAGAAAAATCTTTTATCTATTTTTTCTATCAGGTTATCTTTAGCTTTTGTTCTGTTATTTAATTTCTTTCTTACTTTGTAGAATTAACCATGAAGGTGGAGAAACTCGCAATGGAATCATTTCGGAATGGATCAATTCATCAACCAAAACTCGTAAAGGAAGGAAGCATGGAGTGGATCATGAACCCTAGCTGTCATAATTATTGGTTTTTCTGTTTGGAAAACATGGGATTGTATATTCGATCATGAATTATTGAATCTAATAACCATATTACTAAAACAAGTAATGAGCAGTAGATAAGCATAACCCTGGAATGGAATAATAAATAGATATTAGCTGCAGACCCCAACACTGTACCACAATACCTGAACTACATGTAGCCTTAAATAAGGAGGGTTTGCAATTCAGCAGAATGTATATAATATCGCCCAGAGACAATATGGAGAACATAAGTCCTTCCTCTGTCCATACTAATGGAAAAGAAGAATTTACTTCAGCTAGAGAAAAAACTGACCGACGGCATGAAAATAAAACAATAGAGAGTGGATCATGTTCATCCATAACCCAAAGAGACTATAATAGACTAAATACTCTACAGAGTTTTCTCTAACTGACAACATGAAAATAAAACAATAGAGAGTGGATCATGTTAATTCATAACCCAAAGAGACTATAATAGACTAATACTCTATAGACATGCCACTCTTTTGATTATAAAAGTGAAGTAAAGAAAGTCACACCCAAGAAATACTAAATAATTATAGCCTAACACATGAATGCATGCAGTTCTATTAATATATAAGAACAAAAAGACTGCATTCAAGGGAAAAGTTTGAAAAAGTGCTTTTACTATGAACTTTGTTTAAACACAAGTTGGAATGGATGTGGGGCATCCAAATTGCAACACCACCAAGGAAGGTATAATTGATTAGAAATGAAAAACACAACCAGAATCCATGGACAAGTGGATGAACCTTGGCAAAAAGAAATGTTTATCCGCTTATGCACTCTTGCCATCATGGTATCACGTTTATATTACAAATCTTTGGTCAACCTTCAAAGCCATTAAGTTTTAATCCAAGCAGTTATTATTTTAATTTTAGGGGTAGGAGATCTTTATAATGCCAATTAGGACGTAATTTTTGGCAATCACTACGTGCAGCTTAGTCCCTGCCTTAATGTATAAGAATTTTTTTTATTAAATACGAACTAATAGCTATCTATTATAAAAATACAAAAAACAATATTATTGAGTTAACAAAATTTATATTCATTTAAAGGACAAGTATAATATATCTTTTCAAATTTTATCTTAAATATGCACCAATCTCTCCTTGTTGACCACTTCCTATCAAAGGGACATGCTAGGATGGGTATTGCAATGAAGAAAGTTGAGATACTTCAACAAAACTAACTATGCATTGTCTGTTGTAATTATTAATGTTCTATATCTAAGTAGTTGTAATTATTAATGTTCTATATCTAAAAAAATTCAAAATATTTTTTAATTGTTATAAAATATAAGAATTTAAAAATATATTTAATCATATATAATTATTAATGTTCCATATCTATATCATATAACATTTAAGGATATAACTCTACGCCACCTACAACAACATCATATAAATCTCTCTTCCATCACAATTATGGAAAATTGTTGCAACTTAAATTCATGCAAGTCGTGGTTGAGATGATTATGAGAACTCTATGGGCATAACACGATGGACTTGGTTGAGAATTATATCAATTCTGCTATTGTGGAGAAGTGACTTGCCCAAGCTAGACGTGAAGTAGGAATAGTATCTCGATGCAACATCGTTGATTCCGGAAAAAATTGAAGATTAACGAACAACAAATAATTGATGAAAGTGTCAAGCTAAGCTCAAGCGTCAAGCTAATCTAATAGAAATCATATTATTTTTTAGGTTAGGAATCTAATTTTTTGGGTAAAAAATCTAACTAGAATCCTATGAAAATTTCCTTCTATTAGAGGTAGGAGCATGAAAAGTAATTCTCTTTAGGTATTCAATTTGATAAGAATCATATAATTTTAAAAGATTGAGGCAATAATTTCATTCCCTCTTCTTCTAGAGAGTACGATGGTTGAGCAACAAGTAATTGATTAAGAAGATAGACAATGAAGATGAATGAGCAGGCAATCCATTAAGTGTAAATTACTTCTTTTGATCACAAATTTGATAAAAATACTCTAAAATAGATCAAAAGTAATTGATGAAGAATTACTTAATCTGGTAACAATCAAAACATCCTTCTTTTAACATAAATATGAATATTTTTACAAGCCTCATAATTTAAATGACTATCAATTTAGTAATAATTTGGAAAATATTTTCAACAATTTAATAATGTCAACAATTTATATATACATTAAAAAAAATGAAAATATTTTCAATAAAAATAACCTCAAAAATCCAAAAACTTAACATATTTAGAATACTCCGTTGACTAAGCAGAATAATTAATAAGGTCTAAGTCAAGATTGTTTTGTACTGAAGTTGAAAAGGAAAAAAAATTAAGAAGAAGTAAGGGTTGTCTTGCAGTGAACTCAGAAAGGGAAAAAAAACATCAAGCTACCACCACTGGATATGAAACATGCAAGGCCACAATATGGTCATTGAAAGTTGTGCATTTAGTCATTTCGAAATCAGTTTTTGAACTGATGCTTCAGCAATTTAGGTTAGATCCAATTGATTGTCGAATGTTGAAAAAAAAGTTGTTTTCAGTTTCATTTCATCTCAGGTTTAGTGTTTACCGAACTAAATCTTTCTTTGATCATTTTTTTGCCTCTCATGGAAAAGATTTCACGAGGTTGATTTTTCATTTATGGAATGCAAGAACATAGTTTATCAACTAGATTTTCTTTTCTTTTTTGCTAAAGATTTTATACAGATAAGGTGAATTTGCAAGCATTTTTCTTTCAAGAAACTTTGATTTTGCTTTATTCAAATAGTTTATCAAACCTGGTAAATCTTTGGAATAAGCTATTCACTATTTTTTAGAACAACCATTCCATATTTTTTAGAACTATTAGCATTGACAATATTTAAAAAGATAAATCCAAATTGTTGAAGCTACAATATTAAATGAATGAAGCACATTGTCAGCATTACTTTATGCAAAATGAATAGATGCTTTGCACATAAACCGTTAGTGTCATTATCTGAATAGATGCTTTATGCAAAGTGAATAGATGCTTTGCACAGAAACCGTTAGTGTCATTAATATATATTTTAATTTTTTTTTTATTTTTTTTAACAAAATCAATCCATTTTTTTTTTCATATTCCAAGTATTTCACATGTTAAGTTAAGCTAATGCGTTGCTATCATTGAATAATATTTGCTACTATTTTGATTTGTTTTTTTTAATTGTAAAATGGTGAAGTAAGGAATTTTTTTATCTTATCCAGATCGGAGCCTAGAAAGTTTTATCTATGTAGCAACCAAAGTCTTCATAATAAGGTATCAAATCAAAATATTTCTCATCAATGATAGCGCAAGGGAGGTAGTAATTAAACCCAAGTGAAGGTATTCACAACCCTCCATGGTTCGATTTGACTTTTATTATAAGGTAGATATATACTATTCAAAAGAATATGTGGCTTGCTTAGTATGAGAAAGTAGATTAGTAGATCTCACTTAGCCTTTTATTTTTTATTTTGTCCGGAAGATGTTTATGTTTGTCGTATAAAATGGATATGAATTTTGAAATATGTCTAAATTGTTTGTTTTTTTATTTTCTTCTTTTGTATCAAGATAATATGTGGGTATCATTTTATGTCTCATAAAAATGGATATGGGTTGAGAAATATATTTGAATCTTTTGTTTTGAGAAGTGTATAAGGAAAGCTTTATTTTACATAAATAAAAGCCTCACTTGAAATCATGGATATGGGTTGAGAAATATATCTAAATTTTTTGTTCTTAGAAGTGTACCAGGAAAGCTTTATTTTGCATAGATAAAAGCTTCACTTGAAATCATGGATATGGGTTGAGAAATATATGTGAATCTTTTGTTCTAAGAAGTGTACAAGGAAAGCTTTATTTTGTATTATTTTGCATAGATAAAAGCCTCACTTGAAATCATGGATATGGGTTGAGAAATATATCTGAATCTTTTGTTCTGAGAAGTGTATAAAGAAAGCTTTATTTTGTATAGATAAAAGCCTCACTTGAAATCAATCATTCAGACTTAGGTGAATTTTAAGTTGTTATTCAAGCACACTAAGTGTGCTCCATAATAAATATTCGGACCTAGGTGAATTTTAAGATGTTATTTGAGCACACTAACTATACTTTATAATAAATATTAACAATGCTTGTTTATATAAGCTTAAAAATCCTCTGTACATAGGAATTTAATATGTACATACAATTTCAATGAGAAATTGTGATTATGTTTTTGGAGACGGGAGGAAAAAGGTTCTTATCTTATGCCTCATGGTTTTCTTCGAAGATCTTCTATTTTAGGGTTATGACATGACACCAATTGAACCACCAACCTCTTTTTATTATTTGTGAGTTTTGGAATAGACTATAGACTATGGAAAGCTTAATAAAATTAACTATATGAAAAGTTTCTTCTCCAACAAATTGGATTACAATAAATGGAGCATTCACCATTTTGTTAAAAGAGTAAGAAGAACTTCATTATGAAAGAATGTAACTTTTACATTTTGACATATTATTGCTAACTTTCAATTAAGTGGAAACAATCATTTGTTATGTAAATTGAGAGACATGCACCATTTTGTTAAAAGAGTAGGAAGAACTTTATTATGAAAGAATGTAACTTTTACATTTTGACATATTATTGTTAACTTTTAACCATGTGGAAACAATCACTTGTTATGTAAATTGAGAGATATGAATATTATTGTAATTTCAACTTATCAAATTTATTTACACTTTATAATTTATGAAAGATTATATTTATAATATAAATTTTTGAAAATTTACATTTTTTTTTAATCAAACTTAACGATTCTCAAAACAATCAAACACATAATTTAGTTGAAAAAATACAGCGACCAATTTTACTAACTTGGCAAGTTTCCAAAATACTCATTTCTCTCTAAATATAACTTACATAAATTCCTGCACAATTATAATAGTTGGAAATATCTCCATTGAAAACTATGATTTTTGGCCGGCCTGCAAAGCCATTAAGTTTTAATCCAAGCAGTTATTATTTGAATTTTAGGGGTAGGAGATCTTTATAATTCCAATTAGGATGTAATTTTTGGCAATCACTGCACCATGATAGGCAAATAAGGCCAACTGGCCAGAGCGTTCAACTTTGTAAATGACTTTTTTCTTTATTTAAAAAATATTTGCAGCATATTAATAAACTGATGAGTATACAGGCAACACCATGCAACATAGGCTAACAAACTAAATTTTCCAAGTCTTGAAGTGAGCATGCATTGAGCTTGAAGAAAAAGGTGCTTTTTACCAGGTGACAGAACGAGGATTATTAGAAGTCCATTCAGTGGTGCACGGCTCTGCAGGTATGCAAGTGGATAGGCACTGAGGTGAAAGATCCATCGAGGTTTGATGGTACGACGGATGCTATGAGCTTTATGGGTAAAATCGAAGAACAGGTTGTGTTGAAGCTTGAAGAAAAAGGAAGATCAAAAGTATGAAGGCATTATTGGTATTTTGTTTTCAAACCTCAAATGTCATATTGCAGGACACAGGTGCCCATTCTTCTATAATTCTTCTTTCAAGCAATTCAGCATTGGTACCCGGGTGAAACACGTATGTCAAAACTTGCCTCGGGCTCAGAAGTTTGAAGATTCATAACAAATCCCTGCAATATAATACACTCTGCTTCAGTAGAATTTATCCAGACCGACAATGAGATATGAGACATTTAGCACAAGAACTATACCACACAAATTTACAGGATAAATTAAAATAGATATACAGAGCTTAAGAAAAATTGAAATGAAACTCTATTGATGTCTACTTATGACCAATGACAATCCATGGGACACATCATGCGTCACTCACAAGGGGAGCACAAAAGGAAACTCTGACATGCTTAACTAAAAGGAGGAAAATCGAAGGCATGCAAAATCCAGTATAAGTAATTACAATATATAATGGTGTTGTAAAAAAGCGTGCACAGTTCATAAGAACCAGAACCATAACCATAAACTTGATTACTGGAGAAATGGTAAAAAATAAATTACCTGAAACAATGTCAAGAGCATCATGGATGCATGAGCAAGGGTTGGTTCATTCTCACAATTTATGACAGTAACCTGACTACATATAATACCCTAGGCCTAGTTGAACCATGCAAGGAAAAATCTATGAATAAAATCCACGGATAAGAAATGAGTTCACGGATGATAAATTAGCAAAAACCACAGATCACAAATCCACTTTCGCAATGAAAAGGAAAATGTTTGCTATGTTAGATAATCGAATTGCAATTGTTTCACTTCTTGCAACCTTGTCGGGATCTTCCTGCAAGAATTTGTGCAAACACATATCCTCTCAATCTATAAACACCTCGTTTGAGAAGAAAGGCTCATTGTTGCACAGTGCAGTAATTTGTTTATGTGAATAAGCATGACAACAATCAATATAATGACCAAACCTTGGATAAGCCAAGAAAATATCCACGCTCGGCAACTGTATCCATTTCTGTGAATCCCTCAAGCATCTCAGCCTGCTGCTGATAATATTCAGCCAATCCATCACCGCTACTAGGACCTGTATATCCACAGAAAGAAACAATTAAGAAACTAGTTGGGGCAGACACTGCAAAAATTAAAATGTATACTAGCATGTGTCCCATAACTAAATACACGTGAAGTCTCTGCAGATCACTTTAACAAAGTAAATTGACCTATCATTTTAAAAAATTATAGCTACCAAGCCTGTGTAAGACAGTATCAAGGTAAATATAAGATTGCTTACCAGGATAACTAACTTTCTTCCTTCAGAAAACAGTTCAAATGGTCATATTTTAAATTCAGGCAACTACCAAAAATGAGATCATGAGATGCTTCAAATATTGTCACCTTTCAAATTACTCTAAAATGACCATTTACAATTTCCATGAATATTAAAGAACCTCAGTTAGACCCAGTCATGGTAAGTAATATTCCCTGATTGGTTCAAGCCCATGTGCAAGTACAGTGCTCCATTGGCATTAACAACCAAAAATAAAAAACGGCCTTTATGCAACAAAAGTTCATTTTCTAGTTAACTGTCTGTGAAAAGAATCCAACAGCTTAAAAATAGATATTTTTTAAATTAGTTGCATGAGTACCTGGGGCTAGGGTGCCCAACCCATCCCAGGCAAGGCTGTTGGGAGTGGGGAGCAAGAGTGGGAGTGTAGAAGATGACCATCATGGACAAAATATGCATCTTCAAGCACAGACAGGGGATATTACATGCATCATGCATCGACTGCAAATGTAGAAGATGACCACCAAAAAGATTAAAATGGGCAAACCAAACATGACTAATACATGCATCTTGACATGCTAGTGCATCGACTACAGCACAAACAGTCTGTCCGATTACAACCTGCAGCTCATGTCAATCCACAACCTCTGTCATCCCACAAACCACTACACTTGTCATGAGTTAACCTAGAACTACACGCATTTACTTCCGTCAGAAATATTACTATGGCACTGTCAACCGGATCCATATGTCATTATGGTCAACTGCTATCCACTATAAACAAAATATTTAGATTTTAACATTTGCAAGTTCAAAGTCGTTCTATTTTTATTTTATTTTCATTTTTACTTAATTCTTGTCAATGAGAAAAATTATCTTGTCAAGCACTTTCCACCAATTAAATTTACACAGCTATTAAAATATTTTATTAAATAAATACAAATAAATACATAAATTATTTCAACATTGAATAAACTATAAAAATATTTTTGTAAAAAGCAAATTAATACAAAAAAGCGAAACATATAATCTATGCCTACGGCATGGACTAATAAGTCCTTTGTTCTATATCCTTGTTAATGTCATTGCGTAATTGCTAAGGTAAATTCTTGATCGCATATACACTAGTGCATGCAATTAAAGCATGAATAGTTTAAGAGACATAAAATGACAATTGAAAGGAAAATACAATAGAAAAAATATTGTCACGCATTCATGTTATATTAGGCCATGTCATTTCATTCATGTACTCCTTGGCCTTACACGATGACGAGTGGTATCCAATGAAGCTTCATTGTCTTCACGTCCATAGAGTAGATAATTCTCTGTCATGCATTGTTTACAATGAATAGTTATCACATTATCAAGATTTTCATCGTCGTAACTAAAATGTTTTTAACTTTAATATTTCTATTGAACTTCTGGTGTTTTTATTATGTTTCTCACTTAGGAACATCAAAGGGTGAAGAATTCACTTAAAACGTTGGGTATAAAAACATTTTACTCAATTGCTTTAAAAAAAATAAAATTGACAAGTTGTTTAAGGAATTTATTAAGGCAATTTACATGGAATTTATTAAGCTAATGTTATAGCAACTCAATTGATATTGGGAGATTTAATATTCTTAAAAATGGAAATAATATATTACTTAGTCGAGGTCAAGGGGTATTTTTAATATATGAAAAACATATTCATATTAAGGAGGTTTATCATTATGTATCTAGGGGTTTGAATAGGTACTCTATGTCTAAAGTTGGTATGAATTTGACTATGTGTGAAGTTATATTAGTGTTTGAATTAATATGATCTATGCGTGAATCTATTGGTGTTTATAATTAGAGTAGTGTTTGAATAAGTATGATCTACGAGGGAGGGTGGTGTGACATAGGAACCATCGTGGTGTGATGTCGAATTTAGCATGTGGTGTTACGTCGAATTTAGTGGGTTGTGGGCAGTTGCATGTGCTTGGGTGCGGGCATTGTGTTTCTTGGAGTTTTGGTGGACTGTCGTTGATCTTGAACCTTCGCCCCGCCATTCCGACATTTGAGTGTGTTGAATTTTGGGTCAATCTTCGTCCTGTTTTTGCGCCATCCGAGTGTGTTGAGTTTTTTTTATTTTTGCGTCATAGCAAGATTTTGTCACTCTATTCTTTGCTATCGTCCTCATGGTGTGCACGTCACTATGTCTCGAGGCATTGTACGAGTAAATATATTAAGAAGTGATAGTTCATTTCCTAAAATGCTCGTGATGTGTAGTTGATACCTTCGAAATTTTTCCCTAGCAAATTTTGAATAATGATAAAATCCATGTTGAACCATCATTTAGCAGGGTTACTAGGACTTGGGTCTCTATCTTGGGTAGGACACCAAGTACACGTCTTCCTACCCATTTAACCAACTTCTAGATGTTGAACTCTTTTGGAAACTAGACCCTTTTTATCAGTGGATTCAGATTGATTAATGTGGAAGTTAAATTAATTGGTCTTGATTATATGCTTACTCGATATATTCTTTTATGTTTTCACTCCATGCACCTTGTATATGAGGGATTGATTAAAAAACAAGGAAGGTGTGGAGTCAATTTGCTGGTTTTTTTTTTATAGTTTTAGAGTTCCAGAGTTGCCACTTGTTGTAGAACTCAAGTGAATTAGTGCAAATTTACGTCAAATTTAAGCCGATTTAAATTTTTTAACTATCAGTCTGAGTTGGGATGTGTCTGCAAGTATTGCAATTGGTTGTAGAAATTGATTTAGACTGGTTTGTAGATGTTAGAGTGGCTAGAGAAAGTGGACATAATCCCAACTAATCGTGTCTGCTAGTAATCAAATGTTGGCAGAAATCCCGACTCCTTGCACAAAAGAGGTCTATCTAGATTCAAGAATCTATATTCCCAATAAATTTATCATGGGTGGAGATAGAGGTGGGAAAAATTCATTTTCCCTCTTCTATTTGAAGTCATTAGTATTTGATAAAAAATTGCCTTGCTACTAAGCTTGATTTCCAAGCTTCAAACTTGGAACTTTGGAGCATATAAACCTAGGAGATGGGGTAGATTTCGATCACCTATTCTTCTTTAACAAGTGTCCTTGCAACCTGTAGGAAAAATTGGCATTAGATTTTACTATGTTGTTGAGGGTATGTTCCCAAGATATAAATGCATTACATCTTATCAAATATGTGGAGCCCTATGTTGGTTTTGATGAGATTTTGACTATTTAGATGATTGTTGTGATTCATAAATTTAATGATGCTCAAATATAGAGAAATTCCACTCCTGGTTCTATGAAAAAGAGCATAAGTGTTTATTTGGCTATTTGTTGCTATACCTACCCCCCATTTGAAACTAGTTTCTTGAGCTTCTTCGTCATGAATGTTCTTAAAACATTTAGACATTTGGAAATTAGTAAAGATCAAGTTGGTATAATATGTCTTTAGTAAAGATTAGCCTCAAATATAGACTTCCTTATGGGAAGATTGGCATCTGAATTAGCTGCCTTCTTGATTTTAACCAAGATATAGAGGCATTGCATACTCTCCAATTTGTGTAGTTCTATCTTGGTTTTGATTAGCTTATGATTTTTTACAGAATCGTTGTGACTCATAAATTGGATGATGATCAGATCTAAAGAGATTTAAACCATTGTTCTGTGGATAAGGGCACAAGTATCTACCCAATTGTTTGTTTCTATACATGAATTGCATTTTAAACTTTGTTTTCCAGATCCTTTAAGATGAGTTTTCCTATGGATGTTCCGCGGGATATATAGACATTGTATTCTCTTCAATCTATGTAGTCTTGTCTTGGTTTTGGTTAGCTTATGATTGTTTAGAGAATTATTGTGATTCATAAATTCGACGATGATGAGATCTAGATAAATTCCAACCATCGTTTCATGAAGAAGGGCATAAGCATGTGGCTAACTGTGTGTTGCTATATCTAATTTGCATTTGAAACTAAGATTTCTAGTTCCTTCGAGGTTAATTTACCTAGGGTATTTAGACAACCGGGGGTTAGTAAATATTATCTTGAGCTAATATGTATTTAGTGAAAATTGTTCTCCAATATAAAAATTGCTTAAGGAATTTTTGGCCCATAGTTCAAGCACACAGATTGGTTGGCAATGGAAACTTCTAACAAATTTGGAGTGTGATGTTTATGCATGTCACAATCACTTGTTTTGTTTTGCATATACATTTGCTTAAGGTAGTGTAATTTGTTTCTTCCAAGTAAACATTTCCTAGTAACCCTTGAAAAATTTAGAGGTCGAAAGTGAGATAGCCAAACATTATCTTTGATGATATCTTGTTGTCTAAATATATTTCATTTTCTTTTTGGAAGAAGCCATAGTTAATGCATAAGGTAAATTTATGGTTTGTTGTGTGCAAATATAATTCATATACTTTTAGAACAAGTTGTTGTGCATGCATTGTTAGTTTTTCAGAATTTACTTCAATCTGATCTAGGATATTAACTGAGAGAACAACATGTACATCATATCTACAGCATATTAATCATGGACATAATAATTCAAGCACACAAGAGACAATAGACACACAGAGTTTCACTGGGGAAAACCATAAAGGTGAAAAACCCCACAACTTCCTCAGAGATAGATATAGCAATGATACAACCCAAGCATAAGAGATATACTCCTAGCAGCAGCTTCTCCTCCTCCACTAGTGCGCCACTCTCCAATGAGTGTAAGAGTGAGTAAGTGAATGATCAAATTGAGTGCCTCCCACACTCTATTTATACTTGACTTGACTTGACAAATAACCTTTACTAGGTCGGCCTTAACTTAACCACATAACATAATGCTGACAGGGACGACCCCCAATAGGGTGGTCTAATAACCCTTTAATCCACATGACTTATACAGGGCCGACCCCAACAAGGTGGTCTAATAACCCATCAAGTATAAGTTACGACACTTACAATATAAATGACGACACTTCCATATAGAGGAATAATAACATCTCTATAGGAATACAAACACTTCCGTATAGAGGAATAATAACATCTCTATAGGAATACAATATACATATAAGAAATACATTCCGAAGTTACAAATACATTAACACTCCTTCTTAACTAGGAAGGCATTTCTCGACACATGTCTTCTAGCACAAGTCTTCTTTTCTGGATCATCATCACTGGATCATCGTCATCGTCACTGCTGCTGCTATCTCAATCAATCTCTGAACTACTCGTCATAGGAAGTTCTATAGAGCCAGTCCTTTTTCATACTCAATGTAGGCCCACCACCTACACGTCTTCATCACTAGACATACTGTGGAATCCTCAGGACTTATTATGTGCATCACAATGCCTCGAAAGAGTATCCCAAGACCATTTATGTGTCGAAGCACGACCGGCAAGATCTCCCAGGTCCACTTACATGTGACTGTCACAAAACCTTAAAAGAGTGTCTAGCATAGCAAGAACTCTAAAGAGCATCTGAGGCCTTTTACGTGACTAGCACAACCTATCTGGATCTCCAGGACGTATTACATGTGACCCCCACCACAAAACCTTAAAAGAGTGTCAATCAAGAACTCTAAAGAGCATCTGAGGCCTTTTACGTGACTAGCACAACCAATCCAGATCTCCAGGACTTATTACATGTGGTCATGGAAATGCCTCGAAAGAGAATCCTAGGACTTATTACAGGCACACAGCCCAACCTATCAGATCTCCCAGGTCTACTTATATGCCATAGGACAATGCCTCGAAAGAGCATCCTAGGCTGTTACGAGCACACAGCTCTACCTGTCGGATCTCCCAGGTCTACTTATATGTCCTCCCAGAGTAATGCCTCAAAAGAGAATCCCAGGACTTATTACAAGCACGCATCCCAACCTATCGGATCTCCCAGGTCTACTTATATGCCCATTTGCACAACCTGTCCACGGCCATAGAGTATCAACCTGATACTCACCATACATCATCCTGATGTACATCATCACATGATCATCCTAATCATCATCACAGCATCATCCTGATACATATCATCTGGAGCAACATCCTGAAGCTCATCATCTTGATCATACAGTGCATCCACCTGATGCATACCAACTATCTACCTAATGCATATCATCATACATGATCTACCTAATCATACAATGTATCCACCTGATACATATCATCATACATGATCTACCTGATCATACAATGTATCCACCTAATACATATAATCATACATGATCGACCTGATCATACAATGTATCCACCTGATACATATACAAATCCATGATCCAACTGATCATATCAAGCATCCAACATGATGCATATACATATACATGATCCAACTGATCATAACAAGGATCCAACATGATGCATATACATATACATGATCCAACTGATCATAACAAGCATCCAACATGATGCATATACATATACATGATCCAACTGATCATAACAAGCATCCAACATGATGCATATACAAAGTAGTAACTGGAGCATCGTCTTGATGCTCATCATCCAGCGCTTACATCCACAGCCATGGGAAGGATCCTCCTCTTACCATGCTTGGAATGGCTCCTGCAAATGTTTCCATCACTTCTTCCTCGAAGTGTCGTCAATCTGAAGAACACCAAGCCTCTCTCTGAAGTACTCAAACTTCACACTGGCTAGTGGTTTCGTCAACACATCTGCAACCTGCTCATCCATCGCAACATACAAGAGCTTCACTGCTCCTCTCTGCACCATATCCATGATATAGTGATATTTGATCTCAATGTGCTTCGACCTGTCATGGAACACTGGGTTCTCAGAAAGCTTCACACAACTCTGGTTGTCATAAAAGATACCAGTGGCATCCAACGGGAGATCAAATAACTCTGGCAATAGCTTCCTCATCCATACTACCTCACTAGCCGAATAAGCTGCGACATACTCTGCTTCGGCTGTACTCAGTGCTACGCAGGACTATTTCCTCCTAAACCAAGAGATCAAACCTGATCCCATACTGAAGCAGCACCCAGATGTGCTCTTCCTATCTGCAGCACTGCCTTCCCAATCTGAATAAACATAACCTTGCAGGTTAAACTTTTGATTCGCATCATACTTGAGCCCATAATCAATTGTACCCTTCAGGTACCTCAGAATATGCTTTACAACAACCAGGTGAACACCTCTGGGATCCGTAAGGAACTGGCTCAATGTGTTCACTGCAAAGCAAATATCTGGTCTAGTGTTCGTCAGGTACATCAAGGACCCAATCATTTGACGATACACCGTGACATCAACCAGCTCAGATGAACCATCACAAAGAAGCTTCAGGTTTGATGCCATAGGTGTGGCCATGGTCTTGCAGTCCATCATCCTAAACCTCTTCAGGATCTCTACTGCATACTTCCTTTGTCTAAGGAAGATCCCATCTGCACTCTACCACACCTCCATGCCTAGAAAATAGTGTATCATCCCCAAGTCCTTCATCTTGATCGCGACAGCAAGCTTCCTCTTGGTATCGGCAATCAATCCATCCTCGCCTGTAACAAACAGGTCATCCACATACAAAAGTAGTATCACAGGATTGCCTTCCTCAACCTTGTAGTAAAGGTTGGAATCTGCTTTACTCTTAGTAAAGCCCAAACTGGATAGAAAGATGTCTATCCTACCATACCAAGTCCTAGGAGCTTGCTTCAAGCCATACAAGGCTTTCTTTAATCTACACACATATGACTCCCTGTCATGTGTCTCAAAACCGAGTGGCTGCACCACATATACTTCCTCCTCGACTACACCATTCAAGAAAGTTGTCTTGACATCCATCTGGTGTATCTTCCATTTCATCACTGCAGCCAGAGAAAGTACTAATCTAATGGAAGTGTATCTGGATATAGGAGAAAAAATCTCTTAAGAGTCTATCCCCTTCTTTCTGAGAGAAGCCACGAGCTACAAACCTCGCTTTGTATTTCTCTATGCTACCAACTGTAGCATGCTTGATCTTATAGATCCACTTTGAAGTCACAACAGAGTTCCCTTCATGTCTTGGGACTACATCCCAAACATCATTCTTCATGATCGACTGGTACTCCTCGATCATGGCATTCTTCCATTACTGCATCCTGTATCCTGGAAACTTCAGATTCTTCAATATCTTCAATAGATAGATTTCTTTAAACTTCGTTGATGGAACAAATGTTGTAGTCCTTCTTTTGTAGGTGATTGTATATGATCTTTCCTACAAAGCAAGTTAAATTGAATGATTAGAAACATCTCATAGTTTTCAGAACAAATTCTTACACATAAAGAAATATGTCAACCAACCATGCAATTATTTTAGCTAATGCTTCAATACAACATTTATCCATATCCCGTAACTTTCTAGATGCCTTCCAATCTCTACCAGAACATTGTTAAGAGTGTGCACAACTCCCAACATGTCAGCAAAGAGGTTTCATTCTAGATAAGTAGCAATGGAATGTTGTACAGTGCCATAGGCCACTTACCCATCACATGCATATTAGTAGTATACTGTTCATTAATGCAATTATTCTAATATGCATAATACACACCCTAAGTCTAGGAACATAAGCATATACATCATTGAACAATATTATTTAAACAAACAAATATGAAAGAAATGACAATTCAAATACTTATCTCTGTTTGGTTTGTAGGGTGGACTGCCTCTCAATATTTGCTTCCTTGCAGGACCTACTGGAGTGTGCTACCTCTTGATCTTTGCTTCCTGGATTACCTGTCCTTGAACTTATCTCCATTCTTGATCACTTATGCATACTTACTAGTATCATCATTTTGTTATCCTCGAGGTCACATACATACATTCATTAGTATAATCTCAATACTATCAAAACATAATAATCTTAAACATGTATAGTCATGATCATTTCAAACATAGATAACAAACATTAGTATTCAAGGTTTTAGGGAATACTTCTTTTACTCATGCATATTCTTTATTTGACCAAAGGATTTTTCTGGTTAGTCATATCATCATAATATGCATAAACCCTTGATTGCTTACATTTCTAACTTCAATGGATAATCAATCATGCCATGTATACTTATATAAGAGATCCTAACACAAGGTAGGATTCTAACTTGATATAGTAAAAACATACCTGGATTAGCATGCTAGCTAGTTATGTCTAACATACCCGCATAATGTCTTCTTGCTATCTTTAATGACTTGTGCTAGTAACCTGCATATCTCATAGGTTAACCATTATAGAACCAAGTTATACATACCTCGTAAGTAGATCTTCTATGTGATCCATGACAATGGATGAATCTTTGTCTTCATGTCACCATGGTCATATGTTCTTGAACAAGAACATGATCTGTACCTTCATGTTAGCGGATAACATAATCCTCATACAACACCACAATGCATTAGTACAATCATAATTGTCAAAACCCTAATCAATGAATATCTGCATTCATATTTTTATTAAGGTGATATGACAAGTCTAAAATTAATCAAGATTGTACTAATCTTAATGAAGAAAAACATACCATAAACTTAATCATGAACAAATCTCAAAACATACCTGCATAAGTCATACCTGTTGAGATTGTTTGTAATCTTCTTATGTAAGGCCTTAGCCTCATCTCCCTCTGAAACTGGAACTTCTTCACTTATGCAGGAGACCAATCCATTCTCTTCTAGGATTAACCCAATCCACTTGATTTGTAGAAACTAGATCTGGAGCTGGACTAGGGTTTGTCAGGGAAACCCTAAAAATTCAAAATTTGAATTTCAAACTTCTGAAAGGATAGAAAGATGCGCCTTGATGAGCTGATCAACCTGGTATACTCAGAATTTGAAAACTGCAAAGTTTCACCCCTCAAATTTGCTTTTCAATCTTCCGGATTCACTTGGAGGACCCTGAATTAGGGTTTTAGTTTCCCAGAGCTTCACCCAACCAAATAGTTTGATACAAAGCTTTAAACTTCAATTTTTCCAAGGAGCTTCCATCTATGGTCAGATATTTCAAAAATTCCCATTTTTTCATAAACCCTAATTTTTCACCTTTTCAATGAAAGTCCCGAACTAGGGTTTGATCAAGCCCAGCCTTTTTCCCAACTAAAAAATTCAATCTTGGTCTCTAAATTTTGATTTTTATGAGGAGCATTCATCTGTGGTCTCCGATACAAAAATTCCAACATTCTCCGAAACCCTAAATTCTTGGAGCCATGAATGAAGGCGCTCAAAATCCAATTATATTTTGACAGAAATATGCACCTGATTGTTTCTGGTGTACCACCGAAATTACGAATCCACAGGGTCTAAAACTACGACCTATGGTATCCTGACCTGTCATCTTTCCAACCCCATAGGTCTAACCTCAATTGGATTCCCTGAGAGAGAGTTATTCCAAGTGTCGCAACATGACCTGTTTATGGGATAAAACAGGAGAGCGAACTTGTACGGAGTGCCACGTGTCACTAGCTCACTTTCGGTCTCTAAAGCTTCGGCTTGTGAAATTACAGTCCGTGCCCTACCTATCACATTTTACAAAATTTCATTTGGAGCTTCCTAGCCCACGTTGTGACCTTTTTTCCTAGGTCACCTGTTTATGACTGAGATCTGGAAGAGGCAAAAACTCTAGTTGTTACAGATCATAAAACACAAAGTACAATGAATTAAAAGTTTTTCTTCGAAGACAAGGTACATTGGGATCTTGTCTTCGACCTGTAAAAGTTTCAGATCCCGAAACTTCGCCAAAATGGATTTATATCGAATGTGCTACGATGATTGGTTTTTTCTATATCAAGCCCTAGCTTCACAAGTGCAACAAGTGTCATAAATGCCATACCATGCCTTCTTTCAGGCTAGCTCTGATACCATGTTAGTTTTTTCAGAATTTAATTCAATATGATCTAGGATATTAACTGAGAGAACAACATGTACATCATATCTACAGCATATCAATCATGGACATAATAATGCAAGAAGACACGAGACAATAGACACACGGAGTTTCACTGGGGAAAACCATAAAGGTGAAAAACCCCACAACTTCCTCAGAGATAGATAGAGCAATGATACAACCCAAGCATAAGAGATATACTCCTAGCAGCAGCTTCTCCTCCTCCACTAGTGCGCCACTCTCCAATGAGTGTAAGAGTGAGTAAGTGAATGATCAAACAGAGTGCCTCCCGCACTCTATTTATACTTTACTTGACTTGCCTAATAACCTTTACTAGGCCAGCCTTAACTTAACCACATAACATAATGATGACAGGGACGACCCCCAATAGGGTGGTCTAATAACCCTTTAACCCACATGACTTATACAGGGCCGACCCCAACAAGGTGGTCTAATAACCCATCAAGTATAAGTTACGACACTTACAATATAAATGATGACACTTCCATATAGAGGAATAATAAGATCTCTATAGGAATACAAACACTTTCGTATAGAGGAATAATAACATCTCTATAGGAATACAATATACATATATGAAATACATTCCGAAGTTACAAATACATCAACATGCATAAGGTGAATGTAGGGTTTCTTTCTTTCTTTTACCCTTGGTCAATGTAGATCACACAAAATAGGATATGTTAGTCAACAAATTTTGTGGAGAAGAGCCATGGTCATAGAAGTCGCCCCCCCCTCCCCCTCTTTAGATTGCTTAAGAGGAAAAGCATATTTTCTTAGCTCAGTTATGTAAAGGGTTTACATCTCTTCTAAAAATTTCCATGTTGATTGATAATTAGACTGTAAATATGCTAAATTATGTTAGTTGTGTCAGACTGTTGTTAGTTGCTTCATGATCTAATGTATCATTCGTAAAGATTATGTTGCAATATGGAAATCTACAATCTGCTTACAGTCAGGATCATTTAGTTGTAGATATATAAACTATTCTCTATATATTGCAAGTATATTTGTAGCTATAAAGTATGTGTTGGGGTACAATTGAATAACCTCTTACATATGGATGAAACATATTTCTAGGATGATGTTATATAAATAGTGATTAAATATCCTTGGTTCGATATTCTATGGTTGCAAGGAAATTGTATTCATGATAGGCTAAATACCATAAGAAACTAATCATATATTATTATAACCATGGTAATGTTGAATGCTTGCTATATGGTGGGCTATTTTTGTCAGGGAATAAGTCAATTCTAATATTACTAAAGAGTATGATCAAGACAAGTTTGAAACAAAAAAGAGGCATAGATTCTATGCCTAGAATTAAAAAATGATTGACCAAATAGACCCATGAAGTGAATGTGATTGCATTTGAATCAAGGCACCAAAAAGAGTATTAATAGGCACAAATTAACCAATAGTTGTATGATAACAACAACTTAATAATAGATAGGAATCCCAAATTAACATGGTTCTTTGTCCTTAGTGGATACCATTACGTCCAAATCCAAATCCAAAGTTGACAAGTGTTTGCAACTACTCCAATTGATTATAGAAATTGATTGAAGCTAACTTGTGGATGTCAAAAATGGCTGAAGCAAGTCAACATGAGAAAAACTGACTTGAACTCCCAACCTTGAAATGTTGACCAAAAATCCCACCTTCCTCCATAAAAGAGATCTACATAGATTGAGAGATCTTTGGTGCCAACAAGTTTATCATGCATAGATTCTGGTTGTCAAGCATTCAGTCTAGAATTTTGGAGGTTAAAAACCTAGGCTATGGGATATAATTCCATCATCCATTCTTCTTTGAAAATTCTTCCGTTAACCTAGATGCAAGATTAGCATTTGAGATGGCCTCCTTGTTGAGGTCACTCAATGTATATGGGAACTAAATTCCCTTGAATCTATGGTGTAGTAGCTTCGTTTTTGTCAGCTTATCATTGTTTAGAGGATTGTTGCAATTCATAATTTGAATAATGATTAGATCTAAAGAAATCCCTGCCCTGGTTCCATGCATAATGGCATAAGTATCTATCCAATTGTTTGTTGCTATATCTATTTCCCATTGAACACTAAGTTGTTGACTTGTTTCGAGGTGAATGTTGTCAGGATATTTAGACATTTGGGAATCAATATAGACCAACTTTGTCTAACATGTCTTCAGTAAACATTAGGCTCGAATATAAACTTTCTTATGTAATTTTTTAGTAATAGATCAAGCACATAAATTGGTTAGCAATGCCAATTTCTAACAACTTTGGAATGTGATGTATATGCATGCTACAATGGCTTAATTTGCACAAGCTTTTCCTTTACGAATTGGAAATTCTTGCCTTAGAGTAAGAAAGTGAAATAGCCAAAGATTCTCTTCCACGATTGCAATTTTGGTGGGAGTCTAATTATGTGGATATTTACCAAAAAAAAACAAACTTCCTTAGTCAAAGTTATGTTGTTGTTTATATATATTTCACTTGCGTCTATAACAAGCTCTATTTCAAGCATAGGGTATTTTTAGGTTCTCATTTTTTTTGCTCAATGCATATAATCCATAATAGCATAAAAGCCCCCCTCCTCAAATTAGCTAAGAGGAAAGGCATATTTTTTCAACTTTACTATATGAAAGTCCTACACCTTTGCTAAAAGTGTTCATGTTGATTGATAATTAGTTGGAAAATAAAATCTAAGAGTTGTTAATTCCTACTGAATATATAGAGTATATTTCTTGTGAATGGTGGCTTCGTGTTCTGATGCATCATTGGTAGAGACTGTGCTTCAATGTAAACTTTCTTACAGGATTATTGAGCAATAGAAAAGGCATATAAATTCATTAACAATCACAATTTCATACAAATTTAGAGTATGATATATGTATGGTGCTACAATCAATTATTGTACATAGACACTTGCTTTAGAGAGTTAAAATTGTTGCATTAAAATAATCACTTCTTGTTGACCTTTAGTATACATAAAGGTAAAAACAAAGTGGCCAAAGAATCTCGCTGATCATGGTCTTATAATTTCTCTATTATGCTAATAGTAACCCACTCTTTCGCTATGGCCATCTATGGAACAATGAATCGATACAAAAGCAATGAAAAGCCTCATTTTCCTTTCGTTGTAGTGCAATGTCTAAAATGTGATGATGTCCATCTAGGGTTAGGGATAAGGTTTTTGAAACGTTTCCTATAGCCATTGATTCATCGACATAGAATCAAGATAGCTCTACTTCTTGTTGACCTTTAGTAAGCATAAAGGTAATAAGCAAAGTGGCCAAAGATTCTCACTGATAATGATCTTATACTTGCTCTATTATGCTAATAGTAACCCACTCTTTCGCTATGGCCATCTATGGAACAATGAATCAATACAAAAGCAATGCAAATCCTTATTTTCCTTTTGTTGTAGTGCAATGTCTAACATGTGATGATTTCCATCTAGGGTTAGGGTTGAGGTTTTTGCAACGTTTTTTATAGCCATTGAGTCATCGGCATAGAATCAAGATAGCTCTAGTTGAGTTTATTTTAGAGAGAAAGAGAGAGACTTATATATATATATATACTTATCCTTTCCCCCCTATGGAGCCAAGCAATCCTCCTCCTTGGTGCTGGATTTTCTCGCACGGGTTCCAGGTTTGGTCAATGCACATGCTACAAAATAGGATAGTTTGTTAATTATAGTTTATGGAGCACAATAGTGGTCATAGAAGCTTCCCTCCCTCGGATTGGCCAACATGGATAGCATCTTTTTATCACTTGCTTATGTAAAGAGTCCACATCTTTTATAAAAATAATATGCATGTTGCTTCATATTTAGATAATAATAAAATCTAAATGTTGTCAGTACTCCCAAAATAGATGAAGTAGAGTGTGCATGAATAATGGCCACCCATTGTTGAAAGAAATGCCTTTACAAATTAAGTAACTTGGCATTGATTTCACAACAAAAAAGGAGATGTTTATTTTCCTTTACACATTTCGCATACTCCTTCCTTGTGAATATTGGAAGATCCCTCCTTAAGCAAATGGGATTTAGCTAAAGGGATTCTAGACTAATTTCTTCCCCTAATTGTGCTTTTATATTTCATGGTTACTTCTTTATGATTATTGGATCTATGTAGCTTTCATACATGTAACTTTACCACAATATTTTGGACTTTGTTCTATTGTTGAATAAGGATCTATATGATATGAACAAATGCATTCGGGTCATAATAGATGCATTTCAACATATTGTGCAATTATTGATACCGTAACAAATGCATTCTCTTTGTCTTCTTGCAAATACATTGACTGCAATTCACAATTGCAAACTATGCATTGGTACTAATGACGAGTTTGCCTGATTCTTTTGTCAAAATCCATTTTGTTGTTGCTTGAGATTAGCCAATGTTTTGTTGTCTACGATACAATTTGCAAATGGAAGTACAAGGAGCAACGTTCTCTGATTATCCAAATCACTCAACTGCACAAAATGATTTTGGAGTTGATGAAAGGAACTTTGAACAACTTGATTATTCACTATTGGACTCACACTTGTTCTGAATACAAGGTTTTGTTATCATGTAGGCAATTTCCTATTTGATTCATTGGCTGTATTGCTTCATTTTTGGTGCACTTCACTCGAAATAAGATAGGGAATTGTTAATTATTTCCAATGCTTGATATGTCATGGAGATCCATCTGCTATTATGTCAACGGGAACATAATTAAGTTCGGAATTTCTTTAGGAACTACACCGTGTAAATGACATTGAAACATATTTGGAGAGAATGTCCATTTTTTCATGTTCCTCAAATGCATCTAGTGCAATAGGACCATGGGGTGATATCTTCTGTGTCAAGTGGTTATCTATCCCATTTTTAGTTTGGTCATTCTCAAATAGAAATCAATAACTTTGTTTTAATTCTGAACAAAGAGAATATGAATCCAAGATATGGACACTTTGAGCCAATATTGTCTTATCGCTCAACAAAAACCATGTCAAATGCAAGTAGGTCATTTGGTTCATGCACATGTTCAAGTGGCTTGAAACAAATTGATCTTGAGATGCCATCACTCCGGTGTACACTTTCAAAGCAATGTCTTCAACTGTTTGGATGTATACTTGGCTATTGCCATGATTCATTGTTTGAATCAAATGCAGTTTCGCACAGTTGTTCGATATGGCTTCCTTGAGAAAAACATTGGCACAATTTTTTTTTAATTTCTATATTACAAATGGCACAGGAGCATTAAGAGCTTCAAACAAATATCTCCCAATTTCTATTGTCGAAAACAAATTCTCTATTGCAGATTGAGAAGGTTACATTGTCAAGTGCCCAATGCTTTATGCCGAAGGAAATATAGAGGGAGGTGATTTTGTGATCCAATGGATTTGTGGTTTCCATGTTAACATATACATATGGAGTCTTGAAACACATAGCATCTCTCTAAAGTTCTATTCAACAAACCCATGTACAAATTCCATCTATCTTATGCCCCATTCTATCAATCCTATACATAGACACTATCGATGATTTATTGTGCTAGAGGATGGAAACAATCGTCCCAGTATCAATGCCTCTCAACTTAAAGCTACTTTTTCGTAGAACAAAGAAATCTCCACAAATACACTTTCTAATGAACCACTGTTTAATGTGAACAAAACAACTAATTTAATTCAAAATCCAACTCAATCAGGCATCGTTTAATTGTCAAAAAACTCAAACGAAAAAAGAATCTCATTTGCAATAAAGAAATCAAACAGTCTCATAGAACAAAGAATGCAATCATTGCCTTGCCATAAGTCATTTGGTTTAATGCCTTCGCTCAAATCAACTATTATCCTAGGTAAAATGCCAATAAGACTCCACTGTTTGAAACAACAAATAATAAATGAGGAATCAACTATATATCAACAACAAAGAAACCATGTAAAAGCAATAAATTCAATTGAAACATATCTAGAGTCAACTAGAGATACACCTAAATATGCTTGTGCAATTTGTCAGCATCTACAATTCCAAAAAGACATGCATGCTATTGACAATTCTACGTTGTCAACATTTTTATCTTTAGTAGATTTTGCACAATGCATAAGATATCTAGAAATTTGCAAATACTGCAACAATGCAATTTTGGATGAAAATTTACCTCGCGTTGCAACCCCTTTGCAAATCCAAAGAAACAAAAAAATACCTTTTGTTTCATCTTTGACACCACTAGAAGAAATACTGGTTGCCCCAAGAATGGATTTTGCACAAATAAGACAACTTGGTTACAAAAAATATCAGATCAATCTCACAGGAACAATCATAAATGTCCCAACCAATTTAAATACAGTTCAACTGGCATTGTTAAGAAGTCTATATGGCACAATGATAATTGTCGTGGTGATAAAAAGAAAAATGGAATACAAAAATGCCTTCTTTTATGGCATCATTCAACCCAAATATGTTATGATTTCCCTAAAAGACTTATGTGACACTTCTCTTTACAAATCTGAAGGCATTATAATCAATAATGAATGTGATTTTTTTTAAAGAATATGAGCAAAAGCATATAGGTGAATCTTTGGACTTGGAATCCTCTAATTCAAATGACGATGAAGAAGATGCAGAACCAATTTCTGATACATTGGTACATGGTTATGGAGAAACCCATGTTATATACGACCTTGATCCAGTTTTGCAAATTGCACCTTCTGAAGGGCTAAAGCCGTTAGGCATTTTCCAAGATAATTTCTCCAAGGATCTAAACTTCCCTACCTTGTTCTATGGTTCCAGTAGGCCTAGAGACATTGTTAACCATTTCTTATCTCAACAAATAGATTAATGGGAACTATTACATATGTCTAAAGACTTATCAACTCATATTACACACATTTTCTTCAAGGCAATTCGAAAACTAGTTAAGCAGGTTTCAAATTGTTCATGGATTTCTATTCACAAAGGAGAATTAAAAGGCAAAAAAATAACTGACAAAGATGTCAAATACCATAAGAATCTTCAAAATATATTTAAATCACCAATTGAATACCAATCACTTAAAAGCATACATACATCACCTGATTATTTTGAAAACATTTAGGAGAAATATAATTGCGTGAATACGCCAACTTGGCCCACCAACATGTCAATTCCTGATAGCTCATTTGGCTAAGGTGCGGGTCTCGTCAGCAAGGTGAACCGGGTTCAATTCTCCTTAGGGACGAACTAGTTGGGAGGAGACACCCCAAAATCCATCCAAGTTGATGGCTAGTGTGGTCTAGTTTGGGTTTGATCCTTGCATGATTTTGATGGACTACATGCCCTTGGGTCATAGTTACTCAAACCAAAGGTCACTCCCTTTAAGTGAGGTATTTTTGAGGCAAAATAAAAAAATTAGCCCACCAACATTCTTTGTCATTTTTACCAATGTAGAACATCTTTGAACACCGCTAACTGATGCATTGCAAATGGAAAAGGATAGTGTCACATGTAGCCATCGCAATAATTGCTCTGACCAGACCATTGATTTACTTATCATAATCCATCCTGTCATCTTTAGTAAGTACTATAAACATAGTATGTCATCAATGCATACACTAATCTCAAAAAATAGCAAATTGTTCGGAGAGGTAAAAGATTATTTCTACATCACCGAGTTCCAAAGTAGAAGTAATGAACATGACCATGGAATACTTTGGATATGAAATACGCCAATCTATGGGAAAAGTCCTGAAAGCGAGATCACAATATTCAGTGACAAATTCATACGTTGTGACTCAAAACTACTTTATGAAGATCATATCAAGATCCAAACTCATCACCACACAAAAAAGTGCAAGAAAAATCACAATTCTGGTTGTAGGTTCAATTTCCCCTTCCCTCCAATTGATATAACTATCATTTTTCATCCACTTGACAGCAAAACAACAAATTTCCGAAAGAAAGCAAAGGAAATTTGCTATGCTCTAGAACTTAGAACTTTTTCTGATAATGTTTCATTCAATACATTTTTACAAGAGATACGAATGTCTAGAGAAGAATCTATTACTCTTTTTCTCTCATGCCTGTTATGCCCTATTTTATTGCTAAAAAGAAATCCATGTGACATTTGGATAAATGAATTTGTGAAGTAGATCCCAAAGCTATCACATGCCAACACAGATGCACAATTCATTTTAGATGTTTATGTTGCAGCAACATATTGCAGTTCCTACATGACAAAAATGGATTGCACAATGACATCTTCTTTCAATAGAATCGAAGAGGATTGAAATTATAACAATAATAGTAGATTTGACACAATTCAGAAACTTGGAAATGCACTTCTCAATATGCAACAAATTCCAAGTTGTTAGGTTGTCCACATTTTCCTCTCTTTTCCTTTCTACTCTTCTAGGAAAGTAGTCTTCATTAATATTGCACCGTCTAACAAAAGAACATTTGTTCTTAAAAGGCCCCAAATATTGCAACAAGAACCAGATTATTCTACAGATATTGCATGTCCTTTAATCATTGACAAATATATTGTTCAACAACCTAAACTAGGACAAATTTTCTTGGCTAAATTTTGATTATGCTATTCACGCTCACAACCAAATGCCAAGAAAAAAAGTGTGCATGTGTGATACAATATGTTCACTACAACTAAAAAATGGATCCTAAAAATTACTATAGATAAATAATGATGTTATTTGTTCCATTCATAGAAAATGAGAACTTGCTAAAAGAAAATTTCGAAACATGGGCCAACGCATATTTTTCCAAAAAACTACTTGTGGATACTGTTGAAAACAAATTCTTACCCCCAACAAAAACTTGGGGTGACATTGACATTGCAAGTGGGGAAATTGCTTCTAGATCCAAGAAAATGTTCAATTTCGATGATTCAACAGACCATTCATCTCATATTCTTTCAACAGAGAAATATAACATCCACCATGATCTACATTGGAAATTTCACCCAGACAATGGCTCAAGCAATGTCAAAAATGCAATTGAGACAATTTCACATCCATTTCTCTTAGAAACAAAAAGATATTATGAATTTAGAAAAAACTAAATAAAGAACAACAATGCATAACAAAGCAAATCATAATGTAGAAAAAGAACAACCTGTGCACACCATTTTATTTGTTCTTGACCAGAGATGCAAGAACGGGAAAAACAACCACAACAAAGGCAATGGACTATTGCATCATTATAACAAAGATATGAATAACAAAACTCTTAAGAAAAAATGCCCGATAATTGCATTCGTTGGAAAAGCCGTACACAATGCAAGTGGAACCACAACTCATTATGCCTTCCATCTTCCTCTATCATCATCGAACATTGTTCCAGATTCCTCAAATACATTGGATGCATTGTATAAAGACTATGAACAACTTAGACTATTGCTTATAGATGAAACATTGTTGATTGGCTCTCGAATGCTCCATAGAATTGACAAATGGCTATGTGAAATAATGCATAGAACAACATTGCCATTTAGCAATTGTGACATTATATTCTGTGGTGATCTCTTCCAAGCTCAATCGGTATGTGATTCTTGGGTCTTTGAACAACCGAAACTGCATTCTCAAATAATTCCGTCCAACTTTTGGAAAAAAATGTCAAATGCTTTGAGCTAAGTAACGTACGCCAAGATCATGAGGTTTTCATCTCTATCTTAAACAAAATAAGAACATGCACCCAAATAAACGATGATAAGCGCTATTTGAACAAATGGTGTTATAGTTTCCCACTGAATGATTTGAAATTTCCTTACATTTTGCATCGCAACATAGACCGTTAATAACACAACAAGAAAATGTTAGTGCTAGTGGCAACATAACCAATTGTATTACATGTAGTTGATAGAAAAATAAATTCAATGGAAGTAGATAACTATGCAAACAAAAACATGCATTTTCCCTCTATAATAGTACTTAAACAATAAACTCTTTTTGAACTAATTGGATGCAATTTCTCCATTGGTGATGGCCTAGTGAATGGTTCCAATGGCATCTTCAAGTTCCATTCAAAAGAAGGAAGGGATATAGTATGGATTGAATTCAGAGATCCAACAATTGGATTATTGTAACGAGCAAAAATGTGACAATTTTATACATCTAAAATAAATAAATAAATACTTGAACACAATCTGTTACACACGTCTATAGACAGATTCGAATTAGAAATGGAGTACATCTGATACGAGAATAGTTTCATGTGTAGTTGGCATGTGCATGAACTATACATAGATCACAAGGCCTTACAATGCAACAACTAGCGTTTGATCCAAATGGGATAAAGAAACCTAAACTTGTCTACATGGCAGTGTCCCGTGTCGAAGGCATAAAATCCTTATATCTCATAAGTAAATTGCAAAATACTAAATTCCTCGTTTACTAAAAAGTTGTCAATGGAATGCAAAGGCCAAGAGAGTATTCCTATCGCCAAATTGAATATAGTCTATTTTCAAAAGATAGAGATAATTGTTTCTTAATCTGTTTCTTGATTACACGTACCATGTCGTTGCATATTGAAGAATGACATGAACCACAAGGTTTTGCAGGACTCTATTTGTCTGCAAAATGGGGTAAAAGGCATTCTAGAAGCTATCGACAGTGGAAAGGACAGTGGGTCAATGAAGAGGAATTCATCCAATCAACCCATTAAGAAACGCTCAAGGCTGGAAGACTCAAAGGAAATTGAGCAGGTAAAGGAAAAGAAGCCACTGAAATGTCGGGAATGTGGAGGAAATCATTGCCTTCATAACTTCCCAACAAAGGAAAGCAAGAAAGATAGTAGCCATAAAGTTTCCAGACCCGTGGATCAGCTGGAAGGTAAAGAAAAGGAAGGGATTGTTGTGGATAAATGCCCACATATGGAGCTGGAAGGTCAAAGCGAGCAAGAGTAGCTTGTAGAAGCCAAGGGACTTGGCCCTGAAAACCCAAAGTAAAAGATGAAATGCAAGACAAACCTGCTACATTTTTGTGAATTTGGACATGTGTAAACTATTAGAGGAAATTTCAATTTAAAATGGGTCTTCCAAAAATAATACAAATTCCATGTCGTCATGTATTAGCCAATCAAAATGCTTTAAAATTCAAAAAGGGAGCACCTAAAAAAATTGGAGGGAAAAAATAAAAACTACTTTTTTGGATCGTATTTTCAACTTATCTCCTTGTAGGTTTACTCAAATTTCAAGCGGGAGGACTCGTTGGATGCATAATTAAATTATACATCCAACAAATACCCATGTTGCATACTTTTAACAACATCCACACCATGAAAAATCGAAAATACATTAAAAAACGTGTTTCTCTCACTAGAAACACGTTTTTTAATGTATTTTCTATTTTTCATGGTGTGGATTTTATTAAAAGTATGCAACATGGGTACCTGTTGGATGCATAATTTAATTGTACATCCAACGAGTCCTCCCACTTGAAATTTGAGTAAACCTACAAGGAGATAAGTTGAAAATACGATCCAAAAAATAGTTTTTTTACTCTCTCTCTACTTCTATTTTCTTATTATTTTCCTTAGGAGGCCCATTTTTTACCCAAATTTCCTCTAATTAGTATGTGTAAGTATTCCTAAGTATTGGAACACTGAGGATGGTGTTATTATAAGGGGGAGGGGAATGCAATGCCACCATTTTTACCCTTATGATATATTAGATTTTAATGTAAATATTGTATACATGCGATGTATGATTCCTAGCATGGAGCTCAAGGCCAAGGCCCCACTAGTGAATCCTCAGCCTGGTATTTCAAATTGTCCTGGCCATGTGCCATTAAGCCATGGAAATTGTAAAAATGATGTAAATAAATATCATGTAATAAAAATACCAAGGGGATGGCTGTGGATGAAACTAAAAGAGGGGGCTATGTGTATCCACTAGGGAGAGGTGAGGGGGTTGTGGGATTGAACCCTAGACTTCCATATGTCATCTTGAGAACCCATTTGAATTTTCTTGTTGACATTTAATTATGTTGTGAAGAAGTGGTTGAAGAAATCATCTCATGAGAGTGATGGAGTATGGGCAACCCTGAAATTCGTAAGGCAGGGTATGGGCTCTGTTTTGCTTGTCGCATAAGTCACCCTACCTCATGGGAATTCGTTTTCCCTCATCCCCATTCCATGGTGGATCATTCAAGCTTCATTTTGGATGGAGGATACATGCCCAACAATGAATAAAACCAGAAATCATGATTCCAAGTTAAACCACGTTCGGGAGTGCCAAAATCGCCCAGAAAATTTATGTGGGGAATGAAATCTAATGGGGGATCCATAGAACTGAACCCTAGGGTGAATTTGGGAGTGTGATACGCCCATAAATTCATAGGAAAACCCTAATTCGGAAGACCGAAAATCCAGTTGCGGGATAGAGCCTTTCGGCCGCAACCCTGAGGAGATCCAAGCGTGGATGACAGAGCGGAAGAGAGAGAAGAGGTTGGAACCGCTTGATAAACCTAGTGAAGGCTGTTTTATTGAGTTTGGCATGTCTGTGGCTTTGTGGTTGATCTCACAGGATTAGATTCCTCATACCTTGTCTCTTAGCATGCTTGATAAACCCAATTGTGTGTTGGCTTAGCATGACTATTGGTGTGAAACCATGTCAATGAGTGAGCCTGTTTAGTCTCTCCTTAGTGGAAACATAGCCCCAGCTCAGGGGTGGTCTCTGAGTGATGAAAGAATATAGGTTGGGAAGAGACCTATGGTTGGGTTGGAATGTTGCAGTCCATAGCTAGTTGCTTGGTGATTTCATCTTAAAGATAAGTGTGCTTTGTGGTTCAAATTATGCCTATTTTACATATATGCATGTTTGTTGTTTATGTCAGAATGCATAGATTGATCTAGCTGAATAATAGAACTGAGTGCTTGTGCATTATGTTATATATGCCTATGATGAAATGTTGGTAGATGCATTATGGGTGTGTGTTAATATGGTTTAATTATGTTATGTATGTTATCTTACCATGCTTCTGCACATCTGCATTCTTATCTTGTAATTCCATGAATTGTTCATTGATGAATATGGCTAAGAGTTTTAAAGATCCAGAATGTTCAAAATGCTTAGTCATGGCTCTGGGGAAGAGATAGACACCCCCCAATTGTGTTCATGTTCCCTTTGTGAATCAGATGAAGGGAGGGGCCGTGAAAGAGTGGTAAAGAGGTATGGATGAGGTTCGGGGAAAAATTTTGGTTGGATGAAGTACACGTCATAGTTCTTAGGTGTGGCATAGGACCACATCGTTGCATAGGGCTTGCTGAGAGATTTCCAACGATACTAAGTTTGCCGAAAATGGACTTAGGATGAGAAAGTTATCAGCCCGAGAAGTTCCCAGTAATAGGGGTATGTGGCCAACTTCCGACTTTACGAACTTGCATTGTGGATTGTGTACTGCGAACGTTGGAGGCGTAAATATTCGGAGTTGTGCGTTGGAATTCCGACTTTCTGACTCCGGTAAGGTGGATTGTGGATTGCGAAAGTCGGAGGAATAATTTTTCCGGAATTGTGAACTTGGGGTTCCAACTTTCCGACTCCCGCAAGGCGGATTGTAGATTGCGGAATTTGGAGGTGTAATTTTTCCCGGAGCCGTGAATTTGGAGTTCCGACTTCCGACTCCTGCATTGTGGATTGCAGATTGTGGAAGTCGGAAGTGTAATTTTCCTAGATTTGTGAATTTGGAGTTCCTGTAATGTCCCCAGTTTGGCCCCATGGCATTAAGATTATAAATGATGTAATCTTGTTATGAAATCATGGTGAGGAGCTCAAGGCCAAGGCCTCGCCATCGATTTCGTGATGCATATGGTTTGCATGCTAGCAATGCACATTGGAAATTCAAATATCATGTAATATGCATTTTAATAAAAATACCCACAACTAGCTATGCAATGCAACAAAGAGATGGGGGCATGATTTCACAAGGGATTGGGGGGGGGGGGACATTCAAACCCTTGAGCCACTAGAGTCAAGCCAAGTGTCAATGAGAGAACCCATCAAACACTCAACTACCCATGTTGACTTTTGTACCCAACCATTGATTTCTCCCAAGAGTTGGTTGGGGAAGTTAATGCCTTGGGAATGGGGAGGTATGGCTGTCAAAAATCGGGTATGGGCAAGCCACCCTTCATGAAAAAATGTGTTGGTCTCCTTGGGCAAGAATAGAGCCATGAAATTTCTCCCTAAGCCAGGATTCACCATGGCCTTGCTCCCTCACGTAGCTCTAGCTGCCTGAGTGTTTTCCTCCCTCGTTTTTCTGTGTTTCCCTTCATCTTTTAGCGGGGAAGGGGCGTTTTTGTATTGGTTACCAGTGGGGGAAGAGAGCAAAACGTTTTTGGGTCTTCCTGGAGGTCGTTTAGGCCATTGGAAAGGATCCTAACTAGTGGAGAGAAATCAGTTTTGCTCCCTAGTGTTGAAATCGAAATTCCACAGTTCGTTTGGGTGAACCACGAGTTGGGAGAACCAATGTGGACCCTGTTTTGTGAACACCTCTGTTGTAAATGTGTAACCCTGTCAATAATCGTTTTGCTGTGAGAAAAAAAGAGTATGTTGGGGTATGGGTAATGGGTAATCCATTGTTCTGGCTTGAGCTTGAGAATGAGCATCCATTGTTCCCTTGTAGCCTGATAAAACCCAGTTGGACTGGCTTGGCTGAGATAAAATGGTTATTGGGCTGTGGTTGAGCTGGAATGTTCCCTTTCCCTTGTGAGAATCATGCCCAGCTCGGGGGTGGCCTTCGGATGGACTCAGTACAAGCTGTCGAAGAGCCTATGGCTGGGTGGAACATTGCAGCAACATAGCTAGTTGCTTGGGCAGTTGCAAAAATGAAGATAAGTGTTTTGATGTCTATGTATTTACTTCTGCATTGTTTTAATTAATTGATGACTGATATTGATATACTGGGTGCATATGAAGAGATGTGTGTGGATGAATTTGTTTCCGCTGTGCATATTTGTTTGATTTACATCTGCACACTTTGTTTTTAACTGTATGCCTCTAAATGAATGGGTTGAGCTTTATGAAAAGCCCCATAGATTGGTAGCATGTTCCATGCCTTGCATTGGTTCCAAGGGTGGGTACAGGACATTTAGTATCAGAGCTGCTGGTTGCAGCATTGGGCCTCTATGGGCCAAATCCAATTGTTTCAAATTTTTTTCCTAAGCGTGTTTTTGAAAAAAAATCGTTTAAGTCTATTTCGGAAAGAATTCCTGAATGTCTTCCGCAACTGCGGAATCATTCGGCGAATTGCTCCGAAATTGCGGAAGCATTCCACGAGTTTTTCCGCAACGCGGAAGAGTTCGGGAAGTCGCCCCGAAATTTGCGGAAGAATTCCGCGAGTTGTCCCGCAACGCGAAAAAATTCGGCGAAATGCTCCGAAAAAGCAGAAAAATTTTCTAAGTGTTTTTGAAAATTTTTGTTTAAAGTTTGTTTTGGAAAGAATTCGGGAAGTTGTCCCGAAACTACGGAAAGATTCCACGAATCGTTCCGCAACGCGGAAGAGTTCGGCGAGTCGTTCCAAAGTTGCGGAAGACTTCGCCGAGTCGTTCCGCAACTGCAGAAGAGTTTGGTGAGTCGTTTCGAAGTTGCGGAAGACTTCGCCGAGTCATTCCGCAACTACGGAAGAGTTCGGCGAGTTGTTCCGAAGTTGCGGAAGACTTCGCCGAATTGTTCCGCAACTGCGGAAGATTTCGGCGAATCGTTCCGAAGTTGCGGAAGACTTCGGCGAGTCGTTCCGAAGTTACGGAAGCCTTCAGCGAATTGCTCTGCAATTGCGGGAGCGTTCGGCGAATCGCTCCGCAACGGGAGCATTCGCCGAATGGCTCCGCAGTTGCGGGAGCATTCTTCGAATGGCTCCGCAGTTGCGGGAGCATTCGTCGAATGGCTCTGCAACTGCGGGAGCCTTCGCCAAATGGCTCCGCAGTTGCGGAAGCGTTCGGAGAACCGGCCCGCAACGGCGGCGCGCACGAACGAAAAAACTTGATTTTTGGATAGCAGGAACATCCGGACTCAGAATGGAATGATTCCTATGGGACTTGGAATCCATTGACGAGGGCCATGAATGAACCAGTGAAGACCCCTAGCCCATTACACTCTGATTTGACAGAAAATGGATAATAGTGACTTTTGAAGGACAGACTCCCGAGGCTTGACGGAAGGTCGGTTTGAGCTGAAATTGATCAGGCGTGGCCATGAAGCAGGCACGATGTTAAGTTCAGAATCTTGGAGCCAAACTCCAAAGTATGTGGAGTTGGGGTGAGCAAGAAGGCCAAAAAGCACTGTTCCGGGCCACTTTTTCGGGATTTTGAAAAGTTTGTGGGCAGTAAAAGTGACCCTAGATGTGGGAATCAAAATTTTTACTGAACTAGACATTTCATATTCTCATTAAGACGGACAGTTTCCATTAGACGAAGATTTCCCAGAAATGCACCGTTTGGGAGATATCTATTTTTGGCCCAAAATTTGGAATTTTGGAAAAATGTGAAAGTGAGAAGTAGCAAAACCCAGAAATTCATAGAAGATGAATGGTACATCGGAATTGAAATCCATGAATTGCGGAGTGTTCCTTGTTATATGGACTAACTTCTCCCGATAGATAAGTTTTTGTGATTCCTCATAGATTTTCTCCCACAAGTAGTTGAAATTGGCCTTCTGGACCAAAATGCAACTGTGTAAAATGTGCAGAATTTGAGTGAAAGTTGTCATTTTTTAAGAGATGCAGTTCCCGCACCCGATGTCGGAATGGAGCATGAAGACAGGCATTGGAAAGCTTGTCCAGCAGGGAACAATGATGCATGACCAGAGTTTGAACGAGGTCTACATATATCATAGATATTTAGTGCAGAAGAGTGCCAACGGCTGTTTGACAAACAAATTTTGTTGTCAATATGGGCAATTTCTACAATTGCATGATATGGAAGAGGAATTCCATGTTACAATGAGGGATCGAAAAGGGAAGAATTCTTTAAAACCCTATTTGTTATCATACTTATAATTATGAAATTGTCATATGGCGTAGAAATGTTAAAAATGTAAGGGATTTCATAGATGTATATGCACTAGATGGCATCTTAACAAACATTACATAGTGCATATGGAAATGCTTGTGCCTAAATGGGATATTGCATATTGGTAGAATAATGAAGTCTGCATATGCATTGAACCACTAATGGAGAATATTGTGGTTGATAATCACTATTGATGTTAGTATTGGTTGTAGGACCAAAGATAACAAAGAGCATGGCTAAATGTGCTGAGGATGTTGTTGCATGAAGCCAACAACCTTATGCAGAAAGGATGGTGCAACAAATCTATAAGTTGGCAAAAGGACTGAGCAACCTTGGTAAGAGGCCAACTGATCAGGTAACATCAGGCGATGTTAATGGTAACCATGCAGGTAATGATTATTGGTGCCAAATTGCATGAATGTTGAAAGAGGATTTGGTAAGATCTCTTCAACCATGTTTGAGCTATGTTGAGTTAGTTTGCATGTGATATTGAATACCGATTGGGACTGTTAACCTACCAATCTTGGTGAGGTGTGGGTAAGTGAAGGAAATGATCCTTACACCCTATGACTGTTTAGAAATCTCAATGCATTCATATGAATTTATATCATGCCATGTGTATGTTGGTTATGTGCCTAATAACCAAAGCAAGTGAGGACTGGTGGTCATGATTATGGTAATGCAAAATAGTAAGTACATGAAAAGCCAAATCATGATCGATGGGCTGCTAGGATGCTTTGTGGAAGGACAGAGTTGTATGAATGATATGACTATTAAATAATGAGTATTTACGATTTATTTAAGTTGCATGGATAGTGTGACTATGTCTTGAAATTCTATTGTGGTAATGATGCATATATAGAAATATATATATATTTCATTGCATTTCAAATGTTAAACAGCTGAAGGTGTTTGAATTATTGAGTATTATAATTCTGAGATCACTTCAGTGACTGTTATGGCAATGAATGATTATGTGCGTAGATACTCACAACGTGTTTGGCTGACTGAAGTTTCAGTTTTTAGGTAGAAAAGTCTTGCGTATGGCAATGAGGATAAGTCCATAGTAAAGACCGGGATCTACCATGTGCAACAGCCAAAGGTTATGAGAAGGTTCTCATGGTTGTAAATTTACGCATGAAACGAATCTGAAAATTGTCCGGTTTAAGTTTATGAGAATAGTCTCATAGTTGCAAATCTAATTTTTGTAGGAAAACAGAGTTACAAATTTCAGATTTGAGAATTTGCTTATAATTGCTAATGATTGTTTGGCTTATATAGAATTGGGTCAGGAAGACATGTTGTAGGTGGATGTTCAGGTATGGTAGCAAGGGTGAAACCATAATGGGCAGCGTGATACCACTTACAAGGGCCAAACAATATGAGGAGAGACTCATTGCTAAGCAAATCAATTTCTGTAGGAGACAGAATTGTAAATTCATATTGAATTTAATTATTAATGTTATTGATTGGTTATGGAACAATCATATTTGAAGCTTATTGTTAAATGTTGCTGACTGTTTGGCTATTTGATAAAGTGTGCCAGGATGACACATTGCAGGAAGACCATGTGTGGTGGCCTGCAGAAGCCAAACTAGATGGGGATGATCCCATGCTCTGGAAATGGGTTTCGGGTGAAACGCCATTGATAATGGCTCAGCCAAACCGCGTGTCGGTAAACCATGGAAGTGAAATGGTAAAGCTATGCCCAGAAGGCGTGTGAGACACATATGCAAAATGAATGAGTATTCTGTGACCCTAGACAAGAACATGCATGTCTAAATTATTAGGGTTAATATGCAGAGCATGCTCTATCTTATTTATATCATTGCAAACTGCTTGAGTATGATTAGGGCCTACATGGCGCACATTGGAAAGGGGGTGTACACCTTTTCTGGTGCTGGGTCATGTTAGGGTTTTCAATATTGACTACACCCTAAGGGAATGGACGCATTCCTGGTGTTTCAATACTTGATAGTGAATGATATGAAATATGATTACGATTTTTTTTAGCAACAATACTGATGAGTCTGCTTATCCTTCTTGTGCTATCAGCTTACACAGATGAAATTTGATGTTGCACATAAGAGGCAAAGTGAAGAAAGGGTGCTCAAGAGGACTATATGGGCAGTGGTAACCTTTCTACGCTCACACTAAAGGACACTAGAAGGGATGGATAGGCCCGGGGAGCTGTGTTGCAGAAAAGGGGTATCATCCTTGTGTAGTGTGAGTGGGTATTGTGGGGCCATGCTAGCCTGCAGTCAAGTGAGTCACCTATGGAGTTCCTGGAGGGAACCACTGGTTGCACAAGAGAAGGAGCCACGTAATCATATTATGTTGTTCATATTGCCTGATAAACCCAGTCGATGTACTGGCTTGGCAATGGTTGTTGTATGCCTGATAAACCCAGTCGACGTACTGGCTTGGCATTGGTTATTTGGGAGTTGTGACGAAAGGTTGTTGGATGCCTGATAAACCCAGTCGGTGTACTGGCTTGGCATTGGTTATTTGGGAGTTGTGGCGAAAGGTTGCTGGATGCCTGATAAACCCTGTCGGTGTACTGGCTTGGCATTGGTTACTTGCATGATGTGGAGGTATTGGTGAAGGGTGTTATTTCCTGACAAACCCAGTCGAAGAACTGGCTTGGAAATGGTTATTGTATGCTTGATAAACCCAGTCGGCGTACTGGCTTAGCATACTGATTTTTGAAATGCTTGATAAACCCAGTCGGCGTACTGGCTTAGCATACTAATTTTTGAAATGCTTGATAAACCCAGTCGGCGTACTGGCATAGCATACTGATCTTTGAAATGCTTGATAAACCAGTCAGCGTACTGATTTTTGAAATGCTTGATAAACCCAGTCGGCGTACTCGCTTAGCATACTGATTTTTGAAATGCTTGATAAACCCAGTCGGCGTACTGGCTTAGCATACTGATTTTTGGGATCCTGATAAACCCAGTCGGCGCACTGGCTTGGCATTGCCTATTTGGATGATGTTGTGGAGCAGCATGTGTGCTGGCCAAGCATCCACCCCACAGGTGATCCAAGGCTTGTAAAGCAGAGAAGGAAACCTATGGAGTAGCAAGGAAATGTACAATACAGATAAGTATTCGTTTTCATTTATGTCTTGTTTGGAATAATGAAGATTACAGGTATAAGTCTTTTAACAGCTAAGCTGATACACTGTTGTTTCTTTGTTGGAAACCTCGGCCATTACAGGAAACAAGGACCTTGAAAGAGCTATAAATGCTTGGTAAAGCCAGAGAGTAACTGGTTGGAACTATAAAATTCTTGGTAAATTCAAAGGGTAGTTGGTGGAAACATTAACCACTTGATGTTGTGGAGCAGTCGGCGTGCTGGCTAAACATTCCCTTAAACAATTGATAAAACCAGTCAGCGTACTGGCCTGGAATTGCCCGAACGAATGGTTGTGGAGTAACCTGCGTGCTGGCCCAACATTCATTATTGTATCCACGGGAAATCTAGTGCTTGGAAAGCAAAGAAGGATCCTGTGGAGTAAAGTGAAGACATCGAATAAAGATAAGTATTTGGTTATCTTGCAACTCTTGCTTATGAATATACATGTGTATATGATTTAATTATGATTTCTTAAATTCTCATTTGGAGATAAACCTTATAAAAATACACTAAGCATGTGAATTGATTCAATGTTTGAGTGTAGGTACTGCTGGAAGCAAGGACTATGAAAGCATCTGGAGGATGCATGTGGACATATGACTGTCCTAAAGAGCTCAGTATGAGCAGTAATGAAAGATGGTGCTAGTGGACATGAGTGGGTCATAGCAGCCAAAGGTTCTGTAATCAGAATGGGAAGGAGTACCCAAGTTGAAAAGCCTTAAACAGACCTTAGACACCAAGTGTCATAGCCAAGAAAGGGCAAGTCAAGCATTCACATTGAAGTGAAAAAGGCCAAGGAGCATAGAACCACCAGTGATGGTGTGGCTCCGGATTGGAACAAGACTAAGAGGGGGAAAACTCTTACTCTTCTCTTTCTTTTGACTGATGCATCTTAGAAACAAAGGATTGTTGAGTGCATGTCATAAATGAAAACAAATTGTGTTTCATTGCTTGAAATGAATTGTGAATGCTGAAATAGTTATTTTCTTGTGAAAGGATGAACATGAATGAGTTCATGTGTGTGTGGGAAAGCATGAAATGTGTGGAAGTCTTATGAGTAAAGCATGGACGTTCTAAGTCAACTAGGAAAATAATTGACTAATTTTATTATCATGTTATGCTTGTCCTACCAGGAATTGCCATGATAAGTCTCACAGATAGTTGTCGGGACAACAAGAAAGATGACATCCATGAAATTCCAGACTTGTAGATCAGCTGGAAGATAAACAAATGGAAGGGATTGCTCGGGAGCAATGCCCACTTGTGGAGTTGGAAGACCAAAGCTGGCAGGAGCAGCTTGTGGAAGCCAAAGGACTTGATCGTGAAAGTTCACAGTAAAGAGACGAATTGCAGGACAAACCTACCACCATCTTTGAATTATGAATCATGTGTAAAGTGGGTATATAGTCCGAAGTGTTGAAACACCAAGGACGGTGTTATTCCAAGGGGAGGGGAATGTAATGTCCCTAGTTTGGCCCCATGGCATTAACATTATAAATGATGTAATCTTGTTATGAAATCATGGTGAGGAGCTCAAGGCCAAGGCCTCGCCATCGATTTCGTGATGCATATGGTTTGCATGCTAGCAATGCACATTGGAAATTCAAATATCATGTAATATGCATTTTAATAAAAATACCCACAACTAGCTATGCAATGCAACAAAGAGATGGGGGCATGATTTCACAAGGGATTGGGGGGGGAAACATTCAAACCCTTGAACCACTAGAGTCAAGCCAAGTGTCAATGAGAGAACCCATCAAACACTCAACTACCCATGTTGACTTTTGTACCCAACCATTGATTTCTCCCAAGAGTTGGCTGGGGAAGTTAATGCCTTGGGAATGGGGAGGTATGGCTGTCCAAAATCGAGTATGGGCAAGCCACCCTTCATGGAAAAACGTGTAGGTCTCCTTGGGCAAGAATAGAGCCACGAAATTTCTCCCTAAGCCAGGATTCACCATGGCCTTGCTCTCTCACGCAGCTCTAGCTGCCTGGGCGTTTTCCTCCCTCGTTTTTCTGTGTTTCCCTTCATCTTTTAGTGGGGAAGGGGCATTTTTGTGTTGGTTACCAGTGGGGGAAGAGAGCAGAACATTTTTGGGTCTTCCTGGAGGTCGTTTAGGCCATTGGAAAGGATCCTAACCAATGGAGAGAAATCAGTTTTTCTCCCTGGGGTTGAAATCGAAATTCCACAGTTCGTTTGGGTGAACCACGAGTTGGGAGAACCAATGTGGAACCTGTTTTGTGAACACCTTTGTTGTAAATGTGTAACCCTGTCAATAATCGTTTTGCTGTGAGAAAAAAAGAGTATGTTGGGGTATGGGTAATGGGTAATCCATTGTTCTGGCTTGATCTTGAGAATGAGCATCCATTGTTCCCTTGTAGCCTGATAAAACCCAGTTGGACTGGCTTGGCTGAGATAAAATGGTTATTGGGATGTGGTTGAGATGGAATGTTCCCTTTCCCTTGTGAGAATCATGCCCAGCTTGGGAGTGGCCTTCGGACGGACTTAGTACAAGCTATCGAAGAGCCTATGGCTGGGTGGAACGTTGCAACAACATAGCTAGTTGCTTGGGCAGTTGCAAAAATGAAGATAAGTGTTTTGATGTCTATGTATTTACTTCTGCATTGTTTTAATTAATTGATGACCGATATTGATATACTGGGTGCATATGAAGAGATGTGTGTGGATGAATTTGTTTCCGCTGTGCATATTTGTTTGATTTACATCTGCATACTTTGTTTTTAACTGTATGCCTCTAAATGAATGGGCTGAGCTTTATGAAAAGCCCCATAGATTGGTAGCATGTTCCCTGCCTTGCATTGGTTCCAAGGGTGGGTACATGACAGTTCCGCATTCCAACTCCTACATCGCGGATTGCGGAAGTCGGAGGTGTAATTTTCCCGTAGTTGTGAGTTTGGAGTTCCGACTTTCGACTCCCACATCACGGATTATGGAAGTCAGAGGCGTGATTCTGCGAAGCAGATAATTGGAGTTCTGAATTCCGAATCTCGCATCGCGGATTGCGGATTGCGGAAGTCGGAGGTGTAATTTTCCTGGAGTTGTGAGTTTGGAGTTCCGACTTCTGACTCCTGCATCGCGGATTATGGAATTCATAAGCGTGATTTGGCGAAGAAGAGAATTTGGGGTTCTTACCTCCGACTCCTGCATCGCAAATTGCGGATTGCGGAATTCACGGGCATGAATCTTCAAAGTTTTGAATTTGGTGTTCCGACTTCCGACTCCCACATCACGGATTGCAGAATTCAGAGGCGTAACTCTTCGAAGTTGTGACTTTGGTGTTCCAACTTTCCGACTTCGGCACTGCGGATTGCGGATTGTGGAAGTCAGAGCTGTAAATCTTCGAAGTTGTGAATTAGGCGTTCCGACTTTTCGACTCCAACACTACGTATTGCGGATTGCGAAAGTCGGAGGCGTATTTCTTCGATGTTGTGTATTTGGTGTTCCAACTTTCTGACTCCCGCAGTATGGATTGCAGAAGCCAGAGGTGTAATTCTTGAAGCAATGCGTTGGGGTTCCGAATTTCGACTCTCGACTTGCGGATTGCGGAGAGAGGATTGCAGACCAAAGCTATTGCGGAAGTTCATAGCTTGAAAAAGAAATTAGTAGGTTGTTTCTAAGGATCTCCCCCATCACCTCTAAAGGGAACCGAGGGGATCGGGGATGTTACAGGTGGTATCATAGCCCAAGGTTGCAGCACTAGGGTTGCTTGGGACAAAGTATGAGTTTATAGGTAGGTAACCAAAATTTGAATGAGGTGCAAGGGCATACAATGTGCCTTGAAGGACTCCATATGGAGTTGGAATTGAACATATTGCAGTGCTTATAAGTGCAGGGAATTCCAAGAAAGACCAAGTTGGACTTAACCATAATTTATGAAATCAATGTGAGAAACAAGGCATGTGAACAAGGAAATATACATAGGGCTGATAAGATGGTTGCAGTTGAAAATTGGAGAATAATCTCCAAAGGGCAATGTTGATAAAGAGGGAAATTTCTCACTTTAAACTATTTATGTTTATAACATAAGAATTGTATGCTTGAAAAGTAGAAAGTAGGAATGTTATACATGAGTATGTGTATTAAATTACGCTTGGTGAGAAAATCATAACTAATGATTCCTTGTGTGCTTGCTAGAGAGGCCATGAAATTGGATCAACTATGATGTGGAAGAGGAATTCCATGCTATGATGGGGGATTGGAAAGGGAGAATTCCTTAACCCCTATCTTGCTCTTGTATTTATATTTTATGAGCCTTATATACAGAAAATTATGGCACAGGAATGTTGAAAGTGCAAGAGATTAAATGGATGAAGTAAATATGCACTAGTGGCCATATTGCTAAACATTGCACAGCGCATGTGAAGATGTTTGTGCATGACCAAAGACAACAGAAGCATGGCTAAAGATGTTGATGATGTTGTTGCATGTGACCAGCAACCTTGTGAAGAAAGGTTGGTGCAACAAATCTATGATTAAGATGTTGGTGGAAGGACTATGTAGTCCTTGGTAAAAGGCCAAATTGATTAGGTAACATCATATAATATGTTAATGGAATCCATACATGTAATGTTTTATTTATGCTAATTGTATAAGTGTTGAAAGATGATGGGTAAGAATCCCTTCAACCATGTTTTAATCATCATGAAATGGTATTCATGTAAGTTTGAATGCATTTATGTGAGTGCCATACCGCCATGGTATGGTGAGGTATGGGGTAGTAAGGGCAAGGAGTCTCATACCTTGTGACTGTTTAAAATTTAGACTCCATTCATGATAAATTAGAGCATGCCATGCTTGAGACCATGAAGATGTTGGTTGCGAAGCCTGCAATGCTCAACAAGTATACCATGAACTCCCTATTGGTGTTAATATGGGATGAAACCTCTTTGCCAACACACAGGGAGTGAGTGAACTCCTGATGGTGTTGTTCGGGTAGATAAGGAAGGCACCCAGAAAAGTTAACCAAGTGATTGGGGAGATGGTTGGGTGATGTGTTGAGGAAATAGCCATACTTTCCAAAACATCATGGTGGAATGCATGGCATGACACTATGGTAATCATGAATCAATGTGAGCTTGCATTGAGTGAATGCATATTAAAATATTATGTAAATGTTGTGAATGTGCATGCATATGTGTGGGTGCATATGTTAAGATGCATTGTGTGAATGCATGGTTGTGATATATATTTCATTGCAATTAGATAATAGATGAAATGATGAATTATTGTCAATTCTGAGATCATTTCATGAGCTGCTATGGATGCAGGAAAATGATTGCATGAAGAAGGTAGTCATGTTTGAAGGGATACCAGGATGCTCTCTTGGAAGGACAGAGTTGCATGAAATTATATGATTTTGTAATCATGAATATTGAAAGTTTTATTTGACTTCATATATACAATGTGATTGTATCTTTCAATTTTACTGTGATAATAATGCACATAAGTAAATGTGTTTTTGTGATATTGAGATATTAATAGCTGATAGCGCTCAAATTATGGAGGTATTATAAATCCAAATCACTTCAGTGATTATTGTAAATGTTGCAATGAAAATTTAATATGCATGGGCACTCACAACTTGTTTTACCGATCGAAAAATTCAGATTGCAGGTAGAATTTCCTTGGATATGGAATTAATAAGTGTAAATCCATAATAAAGACTGGAATCTACCATGTGCAAAATCCAAATATTGTGAGAAGGATCTCATGGTTCTCAAATATGATTTCTATATGAAACAGATTTGAAATTTTCTAATTTAAGTTTATGAGAATGATCTCATGGTTGCAAAATCTAATTTATGTAGGAAAACAAATATGTAAACTTCAGATTTGAAATTTTACTAATAATTGTTAATGATTGTTTGGATAATCCATAATTGTTTCAAGAGGACATGATGTAGGTGGATGTTGAGGTTATGGAAACAAATGTAAAACCACAAGAGACATAGTATTACCACTTACAAGAGCCAAACAATATGAGCATGGATCCATGGTTAAATAAAACAAAAATCTGTAGGAGACAAAATTGTAAAAATTCATAATTGAATTTGATTATTAATATTATTGACTGGTTGGTTGTTTTTTAAGTGTGTCATGAGGACACATTATAGGAATACCATGTTCTATGGCCTGCAAGATCCAAATATCACAAGAAGAACCTCATTTTTGCGAAACATGGTTTCTGTACGAAACATATTTGAGAAATTCTAATTGAAATTATTATGATGACATCTCATGTGAACTGCATGCTTGTGTGTAATGCAGGTGAGATGGTGGCACTAGTAGAAAATGAGAGATAAGTGACTAGGCAACTAAAAAAGTTAGTCACCATAGTTTTTTCAAGGGATAAATGACTAAAATTGAGCATCTTTAAGTGAGAGAACTAAAAATGACTAAGATAAACTACTAATTTAGTCACGAGCTAAAATATACGACTATATAACAAGTGACTAAAATCAAATTGACTAAGATAAATGACTAATTTAGTCATATGAATACAAATATGACAAGATAACAATGACTAAGACCAAGTATTTGTCGTTTATGTTAGTCATTTTTAGTTGTGTCACCGAGGAAATGAAAAATTACAATTTTGACAATGAATTTGTACATTTTACTAAATTTTAACACTGCATATGGATACATGAGAGACTCCCTCTGTCACTCGAGAAATTTTTCTTCTTTCAAGACATCTAGTGAGGTCCCTATAACTTCAGATGTTGGTAGATGTGTTCGTTGGCCTCAATCCTCTCCTGTAAGTGAAATATTGTCGTCATCATGTGAACTCAAAATTATAGACTCTAGTTGGTCTCAAGCTGCAGATGTTGGTGCTTTTATAATTGGAGAAATATGTTATTATTTACATGGTAGATGTGTGAAATTTATACATGTATGCTTAGGAAAGCATTACAAAATAAATATTAACTTACGAGTTCACCTTGTGATCCATGTGTTTTGCATTCTTGTATGCGCAGTGTGCACTTTATCAAGAACATAAATAAATGCAAAGAGATTCTTAATTAATAATGCGTACCTACATATTTTGAATCTATGAGGTTAATACTTTTGCAACAACATTGTGAATGGTTATATGGAGGTTTTAGCTAAAAAAATTGTTCATGCTATTGTTTCCCTTGAGCATAGATATTATGAAAAATGTTCTATGTTCAAAGAATCAACTACAAGATACCTTAGTGTATTGATCTGCCTAATGTTTCCTCACCTTACTTGTGGATTTATAGAAATATGATTCAAGCTCTGAATCCTTTGAAAAATTGCCAAGTGTCAAAATATAAACTATTCAAGAGGTTGAGAAAAGGTTTTAAAACGATGTATAACAAGCTCTTAATTAAAGTGGTTTCAGAGGCTAAAAATAGTTTAGGATGCTCAAATACATCTTTTCAAAATGGTTTTCCATATCCCTAAATACATCAATGGCTACCAAGTGTCAATTGTTAGGCCATTTCAAAGGTATAAAGGTTCGTTAAACTCCTTGCTTAATTTTCTAAGCTCCAAAATCAATGTGATAAAGCCACATGTCGAGTACTTAAATCAATGTTCTATGTTCAAAGAATCAACTACAAGGGATCGCCTTAGTGTATTGGTCCACCTAATGTTTCCTCACCTTACATATGTATTTATAGAAATATGATTCAAGATCTGAATGCTTTGAAAAATTGTCGTGTAAAAATCTAAACTATTCAGGAGGTTGAGAAAATATTTTAAAAAGACTTGTATCGTAACATCATACCACACCTATCCAGGGTTGGCAGGTGTGGGGGGAGTAATATTTGACTCCACGGGGAACAAGCAGATAGATTTCGCTTGGGGCGTTGGGAGGAAGACTAACAACGCTGCAGAATGGCTAGGTCTTATCAAAGGATTGCAGACTGCCGCCAGCCTGGGAATTAAGAAACTTTTAATCCTCGGAGACTCTCTAATCATAATAAGAGAAGCTAGGCGTATTACAACAAAAAGAAAAGATCCCATATCCAAAATGCAACTTCTTCTCCAATGCATTAGTACTGAATTCCAGGAGCTTAACTTCCTTCATATTTTGTGTGGGTTGAATGAGAAAGCTGATGAAATGGAAAACATTGGAGCTGGGCTAGATTATGGCATCCTAAAGCTTGGTAATGACCACTTGGAAAACACTTGGATACCTTAAACAAGGTGACAGAATTTTTTCTAAGTCCTCTGTCTAATACCTATCACTTCATATGGATAATAGCCATATAATCAACATATTAATTGAGCCTTTATGGGATCCTACCCTCGGCGAAATGATGGCCTCTCTCCTATTCGATCAATGCATTCGCATGCTTGAATTTATTGTGCCTCAGAGCCCAGCCAGTTGGCATGCATGCGGCCTTCCTGCATTGATAAATCCCTGTCCTCGGGTTCATTACAATTCGAATTCTATTTTCTCAACGCTCTGCCTAACCTAGTTTCCTACTCCTCCATTCCCGGTCGTATTTCATAACTTTCTTTGCATCCTGCTTCTTATGCCGGTAAAGATATGGCGAATCACGGAATTGGGTGTGGAGGAGAGCACCACTGCTGTGTTGATGGGCGTTTTCAGGGGGGAGAGAACCCCAAATATGGAAGATGTTGCAGGAAGGGGCACTACCCTAACACTGGACGTGCTAGGGAAGCTCAACAGAAAGAGAGTTAGGGTGAATCAGCATATTTCGAGGGTCACTCTGGACTGGGAACCTGTCGATGACATGCGGGGGTTGGTAATGTCATCAGGCAGGATGAGAAACGCAACATTTCGAAATTTGAAGCAGATTTTCTGGACCGTTTGCAAGACTTAGAGCTGCATGTGAGAATGGTTCATGGAGAAAATATTGAGTTCAGGAAAGTAATCTCACGCCTTTACAACTTTGCTACAACCTCTCACACTAAGGTCAAAGCTCAGAGCATCAGTGTGGCTGAAAAAATAGAACATCTGGAGGAAACTTTGGGCTTGGCATACCCTCGCAAAAACCTGAAGCTCAATGTGACAGGTAGTGAGCTCGAGGACAATAATCGAAAGATGGATAAGCTCCATAAGTTTATGGCTTCAGCTGGCAATTTCGTGGATCTCCTTGTTAGTAGCTTGTTCATCTTGGCTGCGGGTTGGATTTCTTGTCTATTTATGCTATCTATGTTTTCTAAATCTCTGTATAGGAACTTGGTCACATATAGTCTAGGCATTAGTATTTTGATGACTTCTTGTTTGGGCGTAATGTCCATTTTTTGTAAAAAGCAGACTACCATAAATGTTTTTTTGCACTCTACCGCTAGGATAGTATATTAGATGCTATACTTCTCATAGAATAGGAAGGGAGTTTGAAAACAATCAGCAGAAACTTGAAGAATTAGGATTGATGGTTGTCTCTTTCATAGAGGAGCAATCTGATGAGTCATTTTGGATGTAACTCTCTTTTTAATATATTATCAATGATATTATCCGTTTCTGTCAAAAAAAAAACATCATACCACACCTATTGACTATGTTGTAGGTTTAGTAAGATGGTGTCACAAGTTTGCATAGTCTCCTTTTGTTTCTTGGAGGACATCTATTTGCATGGTTGCATCCTTTCAAATACCAAATCTCTAACTTCAAAGTGCCTTTCATTGTGATGTTGATTTGCTTGTTGATTCACCTTGTTTTGTGCTAACACCAAATTGTCCTTCAATAGTTTGAGAACCTCTTTTTGGTGCTTGATGCATTCCACATCTTCTTGAAACATAGTGTTCCCTCTATGAAGGATGATACATGTGCTTATCTATGCATAGATGATGACCTAATGAGTCATAAAAGAATTTTCGACGACATGGAATTTCTCCATAACATTAATATTGTTGTAAGACAGATGAATATGTACCTACTCCTTAGAAGGATCGGGAGGTGGAGGCCCCTCTTCTTATTACTTGATTGAGTGCTCAATATTTTTTTTTTCTCTTAGAAAACATTTTGGTCTAAGGAACCTTGTAAATATTAAGGTTGGTCCTAACTTATGCAATTGAATTGTTATTTTTATCATTTTTTTAATTTAAATTTTTTTTTTATTATTAAATTTTTAATTTTAGATTATATAAATAAGTAACAAATAATTATAATATATATTATATAAATAAATAAAAATAACAATATTATGTATTATATTTATTAAAAATAAATATATTATTCTATATAATAGTTAAAAAAACAAACAATATATAAACCAAAAAACAACACAAACATTACCCATTTCCTCTCCCGTCAATGATTCTTACCTCCTGACCTCCTGGGTAGACCTCCCGCTATTTCTAGTTATTTAGAATATGCGCGCCTAGTGTTTGACAAAATTGAAATTTCGGAGGGAAAAGTGCTTATTTAGAATTCTATGATTAATGGATATGCCAAAAAAAGGGGTATGCAATGAAACTTTTGATCTGTATGGTGAAATGCAGCAGATGAGTATCCAACTCGATAAGTCTACATTTTCTTGTGTTCTTGGAATTTGCACAGTTTGGCCACTGGGGAAGGATATTCATGGACATATTGTCATATGTGGGATCGAGGTGGATGCCCATTTGAGTATTGTTCTTAGATCAATGGTATCAGAGTTGCATCTCAAGGCTCTTGGGTATGTTTCTTTTCCCTAATTTATTTATGTTGGGTATGGCTCTTGGGTACTTGTTTTATGACTGTCCCTAGGTAAACCCTGTGCATTGGATTTGCTCAGAGATATATCTGTTCTGACACCTGGCTTAGAGTTCCAAACACCATGAACATCATGTGCATGATGCAGTGAGGTCCGTTCTAAAGGTGCAGAAGAAGACATGTCCATACGATGCCTTTCCCTAGATTTGACAATAGGGTCTATCCACCTTCTTAGAGGAGTGACTGAAGCTTTCTTATGAACCTTGCACCCATCTCTAGATAAGTTCCCATGGCAATAGCATGCATCTGTCTTGATTGAAAAGGATTTTGGAGTTATGAAAACAGTTTCATAGTTGTTAATTGCAGGATCTCGAGTCCCACTTACACTGAAACTTTTAGATCTCATGTTTGTATGGGTTGTCCTAATACCAATAGGTGATTCATCTCTGACTACTGTTTCATGCACTCGTTGGTCAACACATGTTTCTGCTGACTTAACCGATATGTCAGCAACCTTGTTCTGAGTCTACAGTTCATTATATATTACAGATTGTGATCTGTGAAATAGAACATCAGTAGAACCAGTCCTTCGATGAAAAGCATTTTCTGGAGTATATGAAAGCTTGTTGTTTACAGAGCATGTAGGGTTCTTTGGTACTATGCACTTTTGGGTGTCTCCAGAAACAATGCTATTACCATCCAAGAAGATATGATTTTGGTCACTTTCTGATGATGGGGAATGATCTGAAACTGCTTTCTGTAGTGATAGATTATGAAGTGACTCAACCAATTTATCTATCAAGGGAGAATCATTTGTCTGAATATTACTACCATCAGCATTTGAAGTGGGAAAATCATCAAAGCAATCAAGAAATTGCTTATTTACATCATCCTCTAAGTTTTCCCCTTGAACTGATCCAATAGCTGATGAATACCTTGGCTTTTCACCAAACAACTATTGTGGTATATCTTCTAAATTTACTGAAGTCTCTGAGCATGTTTCTGGTGACCGATCTCCAGCTGAAAAGAAACCAGGAGTAGCAATCCCGCTAACCCAATGTTCCTTGGGAAGTTCAAAAATGGGTTTGCTACCTTGTTCAGTTCTGGATATTTTAGATCTGAGAATGGAACTTCCTTTTTTAATGTAGCGGATACAACATTTTGTATTTCCCCTACCTTTGAGTTTGAACCTTGGTTCTTCACCATCTTTCCGTCAAGAATCTTGAAATCGAAGTATTCATTTGGTGGAGACTAACTATCTGTCCCAAGCTGTGAACACAGAGATGTTTCCTTTGAACCATGCCTCGAGCCTTCCACAAGTACTCCGTATCTTTCTTGACCCTTTCTTGGGGAAGATGAATGGCTTCGACAGTGTGGTTTGATTGAAGAGGATGAAGCCGAATTTAAATATGAGTGCAAGGAACTAGAAGGTGATCTCTCCCTTTTAGCAGAATAGCTAGCTTCACTTTTGCAAGAGAAAGAAGAGGATCCCAAGGTTGAGAAGGATGAAGAGGTATCACTCCCAGAGGGAGAATTAAAAATTCTTGTAGGCCCTTTCCCTCCTTTGTTACGATTCCACTTTTCTAAAACACCCCAATCCGGTACTCCAGAACGCAGGGCTCTCTTCTGGAAAGAATCTGCTTTGTCTGCACGTTGAAGATAAACATGAAAACTTGACATATATCGTATTAGGTCTTATGTTTCTGCTTTCTTCTCTTTTGCCATGCCATTTGTATGCTTCTTAGAAGACTCCTCAGTAACTAAACAATCACCACCTTGTTGCTGTAGTTCCTGGAGATCATGCATTGCAGGTTTTTGAGCACAGTTGGACCCATCTTTGCTCTTTTTGGAATTGCTTCGACAATCTACCTTTCCTTCACTCTTGGTTTCTTTCAATGCTCCTGGCCAAAACTTTTTCTGTGATTTTGAACTATGATAAACATATGCCCTTCTCACTTCCAATAAATCTTTAGCACGTGCCTTAGATTGTGCTATCTCAGATGATACACATTCTAGGTCACGCTCTGAAAGGTTATCAACTGCAGTCTCTTTTGGAGCATTTCCCTTTAAACTGACCTTCTCCGTAGGTTTTACCTTTTTCTCGGCACCATAAATATATGCATGTCCCATCTTAGCATGCACTTCACCTTTAGATTTTGCACTGACACCCCCAACTCCTGTGTTGGTAGACATTGACTGCAGATTGAAATGCGCCCCATCGAACATCATCAAACCTACCAAACATCATAACATCAGAGATTCACTTTTAGAGTTGCCAACATAGGCCCACAAAGTTGGACACTTACAAGGCAATAGCTGCCATATTATCCAGCACATTTACAATGTGCATGTACAATCTCATATCCAGTTAAATTGAAGACAGCATTATGTACAATGTAGGGCAATGAAATAATAGATGTCAACAGCACCCGGGTAATTTAGAAACACTCTTTCCAGGCTAGGTTAATGTTTTTCCTAGTCATTATATATAACAAATGAACTATGGAAATTCGAAAAAAGGAAAAAATACAAATACAACACACAATAAATAGGAAATTTCTAGAGACTTGGGGGAGCTGCCTCCCTGCTTCTCTGCTTCCCACCCAATGTTTTATATGTCATAGTTACAAGACTCAACATGATGCAATAAACAGGAAGTTGCTGAAGAGTTAGGGAAGATGCCTCCCTGTGGCTCTGCTTCACACCCAAGGCTTTTATGTCATAGTAACAGGACTAGGCAATGGATTCTGAAGCTCACCAGGTCTGATTACCTTGCCAACGAAAGGAGCCACCATAAATTAAGCTTGGGTCAGTGAAATTCAGGAAAATTCAGCAAGTTAGCAGCTGACTTGTACATATTCACAAGAAGCTCAGGTGTGAACATCATTCAACCAAAAGGCATGTTTTGAGTTAAGTTTTCAATTTTCTCATGCTATTTTATGCATTTTGGTTGATTGCTTTTTGCACGTGAATCACATTTAATCTGCATGAATCATCCTTTATCTCATGCTTTTTTATATGTTCTGGTTGATTGAATTTTGCACAAGAAACGTGTATGAGTCATATTTTTGTGTGCTTTTTTAACTTTTATGCATTTTTGTTGACTGAATTCTACACAAAAAATGGGGATTTTTTTCTTGTGTCGTTTTATGTATTTTGTTGGATTGGGTTCCATGCCTGAGCTACTTGTGAATCTTCAATCTATTAGAATGTCTGTTACAATGGTCATATCATGTACTTAGGGGGTTTTAAGTTGGAGTACTTCATGTTTTAATAACGTCATCATGTAGTAAAGTAATAAAGTTAGTTTAGTCAATTGATAATTAGACGCTGGGTACTGACTCTCATCGAGGCTATGTGAATGACTCTCGTATCTTTTGGCATGTACAATCAATTCTAATGGTTCTCTCTATTGCTTCTTTAGTGTTTTGCAAATCCTGATATTCTGTCGGAGCCACAAAGTCAAGAGGACACATACAGGAGTCACAGTGAATAAGCTGAGGCATCATGAGGTCACATAACAAAGACTGAGGCCAGAAAGGTGGCACACGTTGGAACATAATTTCCGCAGAAATAATTTCAAGGCGCTGGCACAGAATTCAAGGAAATATTGGCACAGAATTCAAGGAAATATTGGCACAGATTTCAGCATTTTCCATATGCTCTATGTTTCCAAAATTGTTCAACTTAGAGCACAAGGAACTGGACACCTTCATCTTACCCACAACATCAGGTACATGATTATATTTTCTTCCCCAATTTACCCATCCAGTCTTGTTTTTTTTCTTGTTATTACTTTGCCTTGAATGAAATGAATACATCCAGTCAAAATCTCCTTCTTCAAACTTATCAGTTTTCCATGTTTTGGCTGCAAGAACTTCTTTAGATTCATTTAGGGAAAATGTGAAATAGGGAAGGCCACTCTTGTACACAAAGTGCAGAAGCCCCTGTAAAATTGGAGGATGAGCTGGTGGAGTTTGCATACTTGAACGAGCAACATCAATTTCTGAAGTAAATTCAGATAGTTTCTCTGAAAGCTGTTCATTTTTAATTTTACGTTAAGGAGAACTGTATCTACTTCTTGATACAGATAATAAATTCTTGCCTGAAACATTGCTTTCTGATGCCATAAATGGCTGATTTTCTGAGGAAGTCTGTCTTGCACTGGAGTTTTTTGATGTTTTATGACTGTCCCTAGGTAAACCCTATGCATTGGATTTGCTCATAGATATATCTATTTTGACACCTTGCTTAGAGTTCCAAACACCATGAACATCATGTTCATGATGCAGTGAGGTCTCTCATACCTTCAACTTCCAATTTGTCAATTTTCTGGCAAAATTTATTATGAATGGAAAAATGATCATTGAACTGCACACGATCGTATATTTCATATATTTTCAAGTATGATCATGTTTGGCAAGAACTTCCCAGCCCATGGAAACTAATTTTTCCACCTTCAAACATACAAACAAACCGGGATCTCATACAAATTGGATAAACAATATATGTGTTATCGTGATGCCCACGAGAGTGAAACAGAGATCTACATTTGATGGAATAAGTATATAATACAAATTTGAATTTTTTAGTTGGGAATAGATTTCCTTCTACAACATCGTATGAATATGAAGCACTTGCTCCTACTACATTGGCAAACTTCAATGCAAACTTGTACAACAAACTCAAAGATAACACAACATGTAACAGAGATTATGAAAGGGCATAGAAACTGGAACATCTACAACTATATCAACAAAACTTCCTTAAGAATAAGAGAAGATCTCAAAAACAAGCATCCCCATGGATCTCCCCAATTGACATTAAAACTTTGATCAGTAATTCATTCACAGGGTTGGTAGTTTTCTAAATTCAATGTCAAATTGCTTTGGAAATACAGTGTCTGCATCACAATTAGATAAACAATACAAACGCTAATTACCTTCTACATCAACAAACTGCGTTCCAATATATGTCTTGCAAAAACAAGCTCCTCAGCCATAATCTTATTTTAATACCTAGAAGCAATATACATGGAAATGTTCCTTACAAAATGCAAGATTGAGTGGAAAATCATTGTATATAAGGGAATGGCATGCTACGAAGTTTGGATGACAAACCTTGTTAAACTGAAAGTCACCCAAACATTATTAGGTGTAAGGACATTCGGTGAGTCTACAATCTATTGAGTCAAATGATCAAGTTCTTTTTATCTTCAAGATTCTATCTCCTGTTAAGAACTGCCTCAAAAGGTTGCTTGAAATACAACACTGCCTGGTCTTAAACATCCAGAGAGGTTATTATAACACCACAATTTTCTTCCTTAGGGAAGAGCTTCTGAATCTCCTTGACAAACGCACCATCTTTTCTGAGAAGGTCCTTTTCATGGGAAAGGAGACTGGGATTTCTCGTCACAAGTACCATGGTATGAAATATCACCCTAGGCTAACTCACCCTTTTCTGCTAATCTCTTTGGGAGGAATATCTCAAAATGGGATATCGTCTGAATATTCCAAGTCCAAATGGTGTATGGCTAGCAAAGTCCAAGCCCCTTTTGAAACCCATAGCTTGCCAAGACAACCATTGAGGCACTTATGCATGCTTTCCAAATGCTTTTGGGAATAGGGGAACCTGGAATAATGAAATCAACTAGGGCACATAACATGTTTCCTATTTGATATATTAATCTTTTTTGCTTGATCCTTCATTGGTAACTTGGTCAGGAAAAAAATTCCCTCCCAATATCTATCCGAAATTTTGTTGGACTGATGCTTCAACAACAAAATGCTCCAGCAAGAAAACTATAATTTGTGATACACAATTGTTGTGTTTGGAATCTTGGATTGTTGAATGTAAACATTTCAATTTTGTTATGGACATGAGCTACCAGTTTTATCAAATAATCTTGAGAAAATTACTCTTAATCTCTTTCATGTTATATTTTGCATTTACTTCATTTTATCCTATTTGTTTATCCACCACTTTTTTTTTCTTTTTTTTTTTGAGTTTGGAGTTCACCGTTTTGATTCTTTTGACTACATGACACATATATGATGACCTTGTGGTGAAACGAATCTAAGTCCTTAACGTTATATGCTCTTCTCTCCTCAATGTTGCTAAATGTGATGCTTGCCTAACAACTGTGACCATATCCAAAGCAATCCCTTGAGAAATGTTCATACACTCCTTACAGAGTGCAGTGGCAAGAAAATTCTTTGCTTTTTCATTGGTTATTACTTCAAAATTTATTTTATTAACCCCATATTATGAAAATGGATAGTCTGTTACATTGAAAGCTTAAAACTACCTCAAGTGAGTTCTAAGAAATCCTCAGGAATCTATTCTAGACTCTAGATGTCCCAATTTTGTTATTTTTACCAACAAATATCATTCCAAGCATATAAAGGATATTTTTATACGCTGTGTTGTTGCATATATATTAACCTTTCTGAAGACATTACTTACTGTGAATGGAGTAGTTTGAGGGTTTGCATATTGTTAGATTTCTTGACCTTTTCTTATTTGTGAGTGTTGCCAGTTTTCATACATATGATTATGCCCGACATTTTATAAGTGCATGCACACAAATTCTTGGGCTGGAGGGGACTCTGGAAGGAGTGGAGTACCAGGGAAAGTTGATTCGAGTTGCAACGGTATAGTCCGTTTCTAGTTTTTTGTCTTTGGTTTGTAGACATTTAAGATCTTTGATAGCAACAGTGAGTATTCGTTTCTTGAATTTATATCATGCATTCAAGGTGAAAGTTGATGGAGTTTTAAAGCTAGTATGTCAATGCAAAATAATATATCTGTATTGTTGTATGTCATGACACATATTTATCTTATCTTCTTGGATCCAGGCAGCTCCTTGGCAATTGAATACTCCCAGAACTCCTGTATATTTTTTCATGTTCCATATCTTCAATAGACTGCAAAAATCAGTTACCAGAAACAGATTTCCATTAAAGATGCTAAATCTACATCCCTTGTTCCATTTAGCTTTGATGAAAGGGATGATAAAAATATGTTTCACTCTGCAGAAATGACCCATATACCTCTTCCCATCATGATTGGGGTCAACAAACAAGCAATCCCAAGTAGGCCGACCAGGAAAGAGTGCCCACAATATAGAACCATCTGGGAGAACAAGCAAAATCTCTTTCCATTAACACATCCAGCTCTTTCTTAATTAAACATCCCTTCAAAGAAGCATTGCTACAATCTGCTTCAGTATTCTCGAACTGTGCAAGCTCCATACAATCAGACACCTTCATAGCCTGTATTTTGAAGGAAGCATGCTTTGAATTACTGTGCTTTTCAACATCAGAGTCACCAATTCCAGCTGGAACATCTGACACACAGTAGAAGATTCACTAAACATACCTATATTCATAAATCTAGACTGTGCATATGATCAGTTAATGACTACAGTGCCTTTAAACTGCTCAAAATCCCGGTTGACCTGTTACTTAGAGTGGAAGCATTTTATTAATTTTACCAAGATCGATATTATTGTTTCCCAATAAAAACATACCTTCAATTTCCGTAGGAAATCGTGCTAAATTATGCTTTGATTCTGTTGCTAAAGGAACTACCTGTTATTGCATTTCCTGGTTATCATCTAGATACATGGTATTTGTCAATAGGCTATTGCATGCAAAATGTAGACAGAATTGCAGGCATTGAAATTAACAGAACCCCTAGTAAAGGACTCATCAAGGAAGTTTGTAACTTTATCAGTTCAACAATGACCCATAGATGCAACAAACAAGGACAATAGAACACAGATGATGGAAAGTAACTGACATATATGAAATGAAATATTGCAGACAAGATTCAGTAAGATATAAGCAATGGTTGAATGAGATTGATCGCTATGCGAGTGAGAATGTCAACAAGTTGCTTGTTGGAAACAAATGTGATTTGACTGCTAATAAAGCTGTTGATTATGATACAACCAAGGTAATATTAAATGCTGAGTAGCTATTGATTGTTGGTATCCTTGGTATAATCCATTATTTATTTAAATTTATGGATTTATAATGATATTTTTCTTCTATTGGCAGGTTGTTTATGATGTTATTGATCAGGAGAGTTTCAATAATGTGAAACAATGGTTGAATGAGAATGATCGCTATGCGAGTGAGAATGTCAACAAGTTGCTTGTTAGAAACAAATGTGATTTGACTGCTAATAAAGCTGTTGATTATGATATAGCCAAGGTAATGTTAAATGCTGAGTAGCTTTGGCATCATGTGCATTGCTATGTGTTTCACTGTATGCACCATCATCTTTGACTTGATGAGGATTTAAATATGAGTGTGCCTTGAAGTTGTTGGTGCTCTGTTTTTTGTTAATTGCAACACTATGGCAGTTTGTGGTCTTAAGTTTGTTGACTTGGCTTGTAGATTCTTCTTTTTATTAATCTCGAGGGTTAGTTTTTTTTGTCACTTTTCAATCTACATTTTTCTTGACATGCTTTGTGTATTTTGTTCTTCAAGGCATTTGCTGATGAGATTGGAATTCCATTTTTGGAGACAAGTGCGAAGAATGCAACAAATGTGGAGCAGGATTTCATGACCATGGTTGCTGAGATAAAGAACAGGTGCACTTTTTTGTTATGATGTTTTCCAACCTTTAACAAGCGCCTATATTATACAATTGTGATGTTAAATGTTTGTTTGACTCCCTAATTTTAATTGTGTGTAATGGTGTAAACCTGTGTCGACAAATCCTAATGAATCTGATTGAGATTCTACTTTTTCTATGATCCTGTTGTTTTATGATAAATTTAAGTGGTGACACATAATTCAAATTACATGTCACGACTATTGGTAATCTTGTTGGTTTGAGACACGTTCCTATTGTCTATTTTATTGGGCATAGCTGATATAACATTGGGAAAATACTGGTTTTTTCAGGTCGTGATAGAGTGTTGTAACTATATACCTTGTCCATTCATTGCTTTGAAATCAACACTGTAGATGAACTCGCAAATTTTTATGGCCAAGTGAATTGTATATAGGAGTTTGTATTTTGCAAGCATATAAATACTCATGCCTATCATGTATTTATTTGAAAATTTTGTTGCATATGTATCGAACCTTCATCTATATTCTATTATTCTTGAATATGTTTGACATTCATTTTGTTCCCATGCAAAATTTGTTTGAATATTATCATTCTCAAGCAATAACAACTTCTTAAAGGGTGCTAGCTCAATGGTAGAGCACCTGCCTAATTATAGGCAGGAGATTGGTGGTTCGATTCCTCCGCACCCTATCATAATATAGTGACTAAGAAAATGACTAAATTCGCATATATACGACTATTAGTAGCTAATTTCTAGTATCTTATAGCGCGACTAACGTTTAGTCGTATTTAGCTTAGTCATTAATATGTTATCATCTAGTAGTTTATTTAGTCGTATATTCAGTCATTAATTGCTACAATCAATGACTAAATCAATGACTAAATCAGTGACTAAATCAATGAGTATCAATGACTAAATCAATGACTTAATCAGTGACTATCAATGACTAATAAGTCAACCAATTAATGACTAGTGAAATACAACTAGAGGTAAGATAGTGGAAATCAGATACTATTAGTCACCGACTCAAAAATAGTCATTTATAGTCGAATTTTAGTCATTAATTTTTCATTTTGTACTAGTGTGAAAATATGCCATTGGGGCAGATGTCGGCTACTAAAGCTGAAAATGAAAAGGAAACGCCAAGAGTGGATTGGGTTTGAGAAACCCTGTGAAATTCCTTATAGGTGCTTGTCTCTCCACGGTGCTATTAAACCTAGTAAGAGCATGGGTACTCAGGAGGATTGTATGGGCATTGGTAACCTTTCTACGCTCACACAAAATAGCACTGGAAGGGATGGATATTCCCGAGGAACTGTGTAGCAAAGAAGGGGTACCATCCTTGTGTTGTGTGAGTGGGTATTGTGGGGCCATGTTAGCCTGCAATCAAGTGAGTCACCTATGGAGTTCCTGGAGGGAACCACTGGTTTGCATAGGAGAAGGATCCATGTGATTGTGTTATTTTCTCTTATTTCCTGATAAACCCAATAGAGACGATGGCTTCAAAATGGTTCGTGTATGCTTGATAAACCCAGTCGGAGAACTGGCTTAGCATATTGGTTAATGGAATGTCTGATAAACCCATTCGACGTACTGGCTTGGCATTGGTTATTTGAATGATGTGGCGATATTTGTAAAGGCATAAAATCTCTATTGGTTCAGTAGTGTGGACCTCATGCACCTACCTAAGACAACGTTGAGGGAAGGGGCGCCTGAGGGACTGTGCAACAGAGAAAGGGACCTTACTTGGGCTGTGAGTGGGGGTGAGGTGGGTGTCGAGACTGGATGGAACCCATTGAGATTCCTATGGCTCCGTATTAGAGCCATTGACTTGGAAATGGTTATGGTGCAGTTTCCTTCCATTGGCCTGTTGACCCAGATGGAAGTGATGGCTTGGAAATGAAGACGAAAAACTAGGTATGGGACTGGTTTGGCACCATAAATGCTTGGTAAATCCAGTCGGTGCATTGGTTGAGCATTGAATGTTTTGGATCAACCTGCGTGCTGGCCAAACATTCGTTAAATGCCTGATAAACCCAGTCAGCGTACTGGATTGGAATTTGGTTATTTGAATGTTGTGGAGCAGCCTGCGTGCTTGCCAAACATTCGTTATTGTATCCACAGGTTATCCAAGGCTTTAAATCAAAGAAGGATCCTATGGAATAAAGTGAAGACGTCCAATACATATAAGATTGTGGGAGGAAAGAACCTTGAAGGAATCCTAAGGATGCATGTGGACATGTGATTGTCCTAGAAAGTTCAGTATGAGTAGCAATGGAAAATGGTGCTAGTGGACTTGTGTGGGTTCTAGTAGCCAAAGGTTCTGTAGGAAAACCATGGGGAGGGGTGCCCTGACTAAGAAGCCTTGGACAGACCTTAGACACCAAGTGTCATCGCCTAAACAAGGAAAAGGAGAATCAAGCATTCACATTTGAAGTGAAATATACCAAGGAGCATGGAACCACAGTTGTAGTGGGGCTCCAGATTGGAACAAGATTAAGAGGGGGAAACTCTTACTCTTCTCTTTCCTTTTTGATTGATGCATTTTAGAAACAAAAAATTGTTGAATGCATGTCATGGTTGAAAGTTGATTGTTTTTATTTTACTTGAAATAAATTGTGAATGCTGAATTAGTTAATTCCCTGTGAAAGGATGAACATGAAAAAGTTCATTTGTATGATTGAACAAGCATGAAATGTGTGGAAGTCTTGTAGATAAAGCATGAAATTTCCATGTCAATTGGGCAAGTAATTGACTGATCTTAATTCTTATGTTATGCTTGGCCTAACAATATTTGCAATGATGAATTTCACAAGTGAAAATTAAATCAATTGGTTGCAACTGTTACTAGACAAGTATTGCTAGTAAGCAAAGTGTGGGAATCTGTGCACATTTACCATGGCATCAGGCCAAAAGCTATTTGATTTGGCTGAAAATATTCTTCAAACAATTGCCAAGACCCAAGAAAATCTTGAGGAAATGCTCAAGCTACAAAAGCAGCAAAATGAAATGAACCACAAGGTTTTGCAGGACTCTATTTGTCTACAAAATGGGGTAAAAGACATTTGGAAGCTATCAAGAGTGGAAAGGATAATGGTTCAATGAAGAGGCATTCATCCAATCAGCCCATTAAGAAACGCTCAAGTATGGAAGACTCAAAGGAAATTGAGCAGGTAAAGGAAAAGAAGCCACTGAAATGTTGGGAATGTGGAGGAAATCATTGCCTCCGTAACTGTCCAACAAAGGACAAGAAAGATAGTAGCCATAAAGTTTCCAGACCTATGGATCAGCTGGAAGGTAAAGAAAAGGAAGGGATTTTGTGGAGCAATGCCCGCATGTGGAGATGGAACGTCAAAGCCAGTAGGAGCAGCTTGTAGAAGCCAAGGGAATTGGTCCTGAAAACCCAGAGTAAAAGATGAAATGCAGGACAAACCTGCTAATTTTTTGTGAATTTGGACATGTGTAAACTATGTGTAAGTATTCCTAAGTATTGGAACATCTAGGATGGTGTTATTCTAATGGGGAGGGGAATGTAATACCCCCATTTTGACCCTTGGGATATATTAGCTTTTAATGTAAATAGTGTATACATGTGATGTATGATTACTAGTGTGGAGCTCAAGGCCAAGGCCCCGCTAGTGAATGCTCAGCTTGGTATTTTAAATTGTGCTATCCATGTGCCATTAAGCCATGGAAATTGTAAAAATGATGTAAATAAATATCATGTAATAAAAATACCAAGGGGATAGCTATGGATGCAACTAAATGAGGGGGCTATGTGTATCCACTAGGGAGAGGTGAGGGGGTTGTCAGATTGAAACCTAGGCTTCCATATGTCATCTTGAGAATCCATTTGACTTTCCTTGCTAACATTTAATTATGTTGTAAGGAAGTGGTTGAAGAAATCAACTCATGAGAGTGATGGAGTATGGGCAGCCCAGAAATTAGTAAGGAAGGGTATGGGATATGTTTTGTGTGTCCCATAAGTCACCCTACCTAATGGGAATTCATTTTCCCTCATCCCCATTCCACGGTGGATCATTCAAGCTCCAGTTTGGATGGAGGACGCATGCCCAACAGTGAAGAAAACCGGAAATCGCGATTTTGAGTTAAGTGACGTTTGGGAGTGCCAAAAATGCCAAAAAACTTTGTGTGGGGAATAAAATCCAACGGGGGATCCATCGACCTGAACCCTAGGGCGAATTTGGGAGTGTGAGATGCCCAGAAATTCATAGGAAAACCCTTATTCAAAACCCCTAAATTCCAGTTGGGGGACAGAGCCTTTCGGATGCAACCATGAGGAGATCCAAGCGTGGATGATAGAGCGGAAGAGAGAGCAAGGTTGGAACCACTTGATAAACCCAGTGAAGGCTGTTTGATTGATGTTGAGATGTCTGTAGCTCTGTGTTTCAGCTCATTAGCTTAGCTTCCTCCTCCCTTGTCTCTTGGCATGCTTGATAAACCCAACTGTGTGTTGGCTTAGCATGATTGTTGGTGTGAAACAATGGCTATGAGTGAGCATGTTTAGTCTCTCCTTAGTGGATACATAGCCCCAACTCAGGGGTGGTATATGAGTGATGAAAGAATATAGGTTGGGTAGAGACCTATGGTTGGGTTGGAACGTTGCAGTCCATAGCCAGTTGCTTGGTGATTTCATCTTAAAGATAAGTGTTCTCTGTGGTTCAAATTATGCCTATTTTACATATATGCATTTTTGTTATTTATGTCAGAATGCATAGATTGATCTAGCTGAATAATAGAAATGAATGCCTATGCATTATGTTGTATATTCCTATGATGAAATGCTGGTAGATGCATTCTGGGTGTGTGTTAATATGGTTTAATTCTGCTGTGTATGTTATCTTACCATGCTTCTGCACATCTGTATTCTTATCGTGTAATGCCATGAATTGTTCATTGATGAATAGGGCTAAGATTTGTAAAGACCCAGAATGTTAAAAATGCTCGATCATGGCTCTAGGGAAGAGATAGACACCCCCCTATTGTGTTCATGTTGCCTCACTGGGTCAGATGAAGGGAGGGGTTGTGACAGAGTGGATCAGAGCTCTTTACAGTGGTAAAGAGGTATGGATGAGGTTTGGGGCAACATTTTGGTTGGATGAAGGACAAGTCAAAGTTCTCAGTTGTGGAAAAGGACCACATCATTGCATAGTGCTCGCCGAGATCTTTCCAATGATACCAAGTTCTCCAAAAATGGACTTAGGATGAGAAAATTATCAACGTGAGAAGTTGGTAGTAACAGGGGTATGTGGCCGACTTCCGACTTTCCGAACCCGCATTGCGGATTGAGGACTGCGGAAGTCGAAGGTGTAAATATTCAGAGTTGTGTGTTCGAATTCTGACTTTTTGACTCCCGCAAGGCGGATTGCGGATTGCAGAAGTCAGAGGAGTAATTTTTTCGGAATTGTGAACTTGGGGTTCCGACTCCCGCAAGGCGGATTGCGGATTGCGGAAGTCGGAGGTGTAATTTTTCCTAGAGATGTTAATTTTGAGTTCTGACTTCCAAGTCCCGCATCGCGGATTTCAGATTTCGGAAGTCAGAGGTGTAATTTTCCTGGAGCTATGAATTTGGACTTTCGACTTCCGACTCCCACATGAATTACGGAAGTCAGAGTTGTAATTTTCCCGGAGCTGTGAGTTTGGAGTTCTGACTTCTGACTCTCGCATCACGTATTTCGGAATTCGGAGGCGTGATTCGACGAAGCAGAAAATTGGAGTTCCAACTTCTGAATCCCACATCGCGGATTGTGGATTGCGGAAGTCGGAGGTGTAATTTTTCCGGAGTTGTGAGTTTCGAGTTTCGACTTCCAACTCCCGCATTGTGGATTGCGGATTGTGGAAGTCGGAGGCGTGATTCGACAAAGCAGAGAATTTGGATTTCCGAATTCTGACTCCCGCATCGTGGATTTTGGATTGCGGAAGCCATAGGTGTGAATCTTTGAAGTTGTGAATTGGGTGTTCCGACTCCCACATCATGGATTGCGAATTGCGGAAGTCGGAGGCGTAAATATTCGAAGTTGTGAATTTGGTGTTCCGACTTTCTGACTCCCGCACTACGGATTGCGGATTGAAAAATCCAAAGGCGTAAATCTTCGAAGTTGTGAATTAGGCATTCCGACTTTCCGACTCCCACACTACGGATTGCAGATTGCGGAAGTCAGAAGCATATTTCTTCGATGTTGTGTATTTGGTGTTCCGACTTTTAGACTCCTGCATTGTGGATTGCGGAAGTCGAAGGTGTAATTCTTGAAGTCGTGTGTTGGGGTGCCAACTTCCGACTCCCAACTTGTGGATTGCAGCTTGCGGAGTGTGGATTGTGGACCGAAGTTATTGCAGTTGTGCAGAAGTGCATAGTTTGAAAAAAAAAATAGGAGGTTGTTTCTAAGGAGCTCCCCCATCACCTCTAAAGGGAACCTAAGGGATCGAGGACGTTACACATTCAGTTTACTTGGTTTTGTGCAAATTAGGAGTCTTGTTAGTCTTAAACAAGTTTTATTGTTTATTTCATATAATGTTTATCTTTTTTATATTCATGTCCAAAAGAATATTGTTTCCTTCCAAGTATCCTATGGTCATTGAAATTTCCCACAGATTATGTTTATTCAATGTAAAATATAGATTTGATACAAGTGTTCTTCCATCTTGTGACAACTGACTCTAAGTGAAACTTAGGTAAATGCAATGCTTCAAAAAAAAAATTTGTGGGAGCACATGCTATTAACCTTGTTTTCCTTGTCACCTTTGCAACAACTATTATATTCTTCACGTATTCATGGCCAAAACCAAAGAGAACTAAATTCTTGAATCTTGATGATTTATGATTTATCCTCATCAATTAATTCATAGGAAAAAAATATGGTTTCTTGGTTTGACCTTTAAACAAAGATCAAAATATTCAAAGATGTCCTACTCTAATGCTTTCTGGTCTCCATGGCCACAAATAGATGTGAAATTCAATAGATTTTATATTCATAGTAGCCAAAACACAATGATACCATTAGTAAAATTGTAATGTGCTTCAAATCCAAGCTAGGACCCAACATCAACATTGCTAGAGTTGTCCTAGGTTTTACTAGCTAGAACACAATATACCTCAAGTCATATAGATCTCAAATTCAGAAAACCTAGATCACAAGGTCACTATTGTTAGGGTTATCATGTGCTTCAAGTGCGAAAAACCATAAACAAATGATGTCACCATGCGACATAATAGGCTTTGCTCTACACACATCCTATTTCAAATACTATAACTCCAGTTCCATATTATCCTTATCATTTTCATTGTCATTTTCCTTTGTTCGAGTGATAGAGAATTGTGATCCATAATTCATTTCCTTTTACACATCAATATCCAGAAATAAGAGTATATGTTTGATTCCCTTTGATACACTCTTTTACCCCTATGTCAATTTGCACTATTGATAGTGATAGACAAGTCTCCCATGTGTCAATGAATAAAAAAAAGATCGATTAGCATGGGTTTCATCCTATGTGCATCATGCTTATTGTACCAACGTTGAGTTAAGCTTAAGTTGATCCAATACATCATAGTTATGGCATCAATGCCTAATTAAGATTAAGATGATCCTCCATATCGTATGGACAAATGATTATAGCTATTGCACCATCATTGTAAGGGTCGCATATTATGTAGAATACTCTAATATTACTATTACTCATTTACTAGAAGTCTATCTCATTTACATTGTCTAGGGTGTTATAAACACTAAATAACTTGGCACTAGTACATATATTATGCAAATGCTTATGCAAAGTTTTTAGACCATGTATATGGCTGCGCTTTACTTGACCTTCTCCAATTGTACAATAGCCTTTGCAAATATTTCTAGGTCAACAATTGTGCGTTTAGGCCTTTGGTCTTGGTGGTGTTCCTTATAATTTTTCTTTTAGCAGTGTTCTAGTGTGTTGTCTTATTTAGCTGTAAACCCATTTATGCCATATTTTCATTGTGCTTGAATATCAAGATTGTAACATTGTGATATGAATCTTGTCCAAAATTGCTCTTGATGTGACATGCTTTAAACATTACCATTCCCGCTTTTTTGTCTAAATGGTACAAGTCTATTGAATCTGATTCAAATGCAAGTATTAGGTTTCCACATCAAAATCCTGTGTGTTCTATGTTCCTTGTCTTGGTTCATATGTGGATGAATGTTTTATTTAAGTTGGATGCATAATTAAAGATCGAGATTCAGTTAAAGACTAATATGTTAAAGAAGGTGAAAATTGTTAATAATTGCGCTAATATTGATTCACCCACACCCTCAGTATTAAACCAATTCCAACAATTGGTATCATAGAGAGTGTCTTCAGTAACAGCTTAACATATGGAAGACATATCCTTGTGCAGAAATCAATAGACATGGATTCAAAATATGAACGGATGGATGAAGTAGATTTTGAAGGGGAACTGGTCAGTGCTCTAAAAGAATTGAAGAAGTGAAGGAAGAAAAGTAAACTCATGTAGGAATATCTTTTGATATTGGAAGTAGACACCACCAGGAAGTTGAAACTAAAAGAAGACAAGTGTGAAAGTATGGAAGCTAAAATTGTCTCTCTGAGGAACGAAATCTAAAAATTAAGCTTTCAACTGGAAAATGAACAAAAATGCAAAAACGACATTAATAAAGAAACATATTTTGTTAAAATTTATGCAGACGCGCTCAAGACTTCATTTCCAAGGATAGATCAGAGGTTTGAAGAAGAGTACGGAAAGCCAAGTCATCCTGTGCAACTCCAGAGAGTCTATCCTATCACATACCAAAATATTTTCTTGGGAAATTTCTATCACTATCACAATTTTGGTCATAAAGCAATAAATTGTAGAGCTCGTGCGTTAGCATACGCTAGTAAGAATGGTTTGTGTAATTAGATAAATCCTAAACAGAGCAATCTCAGAAAACCAATTGAAATCTTAAAAGAAGATCCCAATCCTTTCAGTGTTTTGAGCCTCAATGTTGAGTGTAGTAAGAATCATGGTCATGACAATCAGAACTGCGAAAATCAACAACAACTTGTGCAGTCCACTGAAACAGCTAAAGATCCTAAGGATCAAGTTCATCAGGAAGCATGCAGCTTAGCCTTACATGCACAAAGTAAAAGGGGGCAATGGTACATAGACAACAGATGTTCCAAGCATATGAAATGAGATAAGAACACATTTCTGAAGTTTAGAGAAGATAAGGGAGGCATGCTTACTTTGGGGATAATGGCTCAACCAAAATATTAGGAAAGGGTTTGGAAATCCTAGGAACCAAAGGACGAAGGAAAAAAACGTCTTATTAGTCGAAAACATGAAACAAAATCTTCCGAGTATCAACCATATGTGCGACCAAGGACACACTCTCACATTTGACTCAGAGAAATGCAAAATCAAAAACAGGGATACAAGAAGAATAGTAGCAACAGCTTCCAGGACTCCTAACGATGTCTATATTCTGGATGAGGAAAAGGAAGAGAAATGCTACATGGGACAAACCGAGGAAAGTTGGCTCTGGCATAGAATATTGGGACACATAAATTTCGACAACCTTGTCAGAATCAAGAGAAAACAAGCAGTGAGGGACATTCCAAGAATTATTAAGCCACCAAACTCATTCTGCAAACACTGCGTATATGGGAAACAAGCAAGGATTAAGTTCAAAACAAAAGAGTACACTACCTCAAAATCCTTGGAAATGGTTCATTCAAATCTTTACGGTCCAATGAGAACCATAGGAATGAATGGTGAGTCTTGATTTCTTCTTTTCATTGATGATTACACCCGAATGACATGGGTGATCTTTCTTAAGGAAAACTAAAAAACGTTCGAATGTTTCAAAAGTTTTAAAGAAGTGGTTTGAAAACGAAACCAATTTAAGAATAAAGTGTTTGAGATCTGAAAATGGAGGAGAATATACTTCAAACAATTTTGAAAACTACTGTGACAAACATGGAATTAGAATACAGTTCTCAGTATCCAGAACTCCACAACAAAATGGGGTGGCAGAAAGGAAAAACAGAACTGTTCAAGAAATGGCCAGGACTATGTTGAATGAATCAAATTTGTCTGATATGTTTTGGACACATGCCATTCATACAACTGTCCACATTCTCAATATATGTCTGATCAGAACAAACAATTGTTCAACACCGTATGAACTCTGGAAAGGAAGACCAACTACAGTTAAGCATTTCAGAATATTCGGTAGCAAATGCTACATCAAAAGAAATTATCAAAATCTTGGAAATTTGATTCCAGATCAGATGAAGGAATTTTCCTTGGCTATTCATCTAGAAGCAAAGCCTACAAGTGTTATAATTTGCTACTCAGAAAGATGGTTGAAAGTACAGAAGTGAGATTTGATGAAGTACTAACTCATAGGAGAATATAAGAGGATGATGATTTACCCATGATAGAATAGCCATATGAAGAACTACTAGAAAATTAAAAAACAAAAGTTCCACAAGAGGAGATATATCAATGCATATTAGAAGAAGGAAGACAGGATTCAAAGGCTCCTTCCAAATATGTCCAAAAGAATCATTCAGAAAACTTGATTATCAGAGACAAAGATGTTGGTGTAAGAACCAAAAGAAGTCTAAGAAATCCAACTGAGGAAGTACATTTTTCGTTGTTGTCTCAAATAGAACCAGAAGGAGTTGAAGAGCCAAAGCTGATGAAGGTTGGATGAAGGCCATGAATGAGGAGTTAGTTCAAATTGAAAAAAACGAAACATGGGAACTTGTTCCAAGACCTAAGAATAAGAATGGTATTGGAACAAAGTGGGTATTCAAGAATAAACTAAACTATGAAGGACAAGTTGTCAGAAAAAAGGCGAGACTGGTATGCAAGGGATACGCACAAATAGAAGGAGTAGAATTTGAAGAAATTTTTGCACATGTGGCTAGAATGGAGGAAATCAGGCTATTCTTGGCCTATGCGTGTGAAGAAAATGTCAAGGTCATCAAATGGATGTAAAATTGGCATTTCTAAATGGAGATCTTGAAGAAGAAGTATACATTGAACAACCATATGGTTTTTCACTTTCAGGAAACAAAGATTATGTTTGCAAATTGAAGAAAGCTTTGTATGGACTTAAATAGGCTCCTAGGGCCTGGTATTCAAGGTTGGATAAATATCTGCAACAACAAGGCTACAGAAGGGGCAATGTAGACAACAACCTTTATATAAATATTGAGAATGAGAAAATGATAGTTGTGGAAGTGTAAGTTGATGACATCCTTTTTGGAAGAAATGGTGACAAAATGAGTTATAGCAATTTTCCAAAGATATGTAGAAGGAATTTGAAATTTCCATGCTTGTGGAACTATCCCTTTTCCTTGGATTGCAGATATCCCAATTGGATAAGAAATTCAACATGGAAGACTACAAGCCAGTTTGTACACCCATGGTCACAGGGTGCAAGTTGAGTAAAGAAGATGAGGCTAAGGAAGTTGATCAGAGGATTTACAAATCCATGATTGGAAGCCTACTATATGTGACTGCTTCAAGACCAGATATCATGCAAGCCATTGGACTTGTCGCAAGATTTCAAGAAGCACCCAAGGAAACACATGTTCAAGCAGTCAAGATAATTTTCAAGTATTTGAAAGGAACCTTGAATCTTGGCTTATGGTATCCACGAAGAAAAAAACTAGACTTGGTAGTATACACTGATGCAGACTATGCAGTAAGTATAGATGATAGAAGAAGTACTAGTGGAGCTACATTTTTCTTAGGAAATTGCCTTGTGTCATGGATCAGCAAAAAATAGCCATCAATCACATTATCCACAGTGGAAGCTGAATATATTGCAGCAGCTACCTATTTATCACAATTTTTATGGATGAAACAAACCCTGAAGGACCTGCAAGTAAATATAAACCAACCAATACAGATTCTATGCAACAACACAAGCACACTCAGCATCTTCAAAAATCTTGTTATGCACTGCAAAACTAAGCACATTCCCATCAAGTATCACTTTGTGAGAGAGCAAGTTGCCGATAACGTTATCAAACTAGAATATGTTGATACCAAGGAAAAAATTGCGGATATATTTACGAAACCTATTCCACGAAGTGCATTTGAATATATCAGGGAAAAACTAGGTGTGGTTCTTAATCTACAACATAATGAGAACCCAAATAAAGAGGCATGAATTCAGACAGATTTTGGCACTGCGCAGTTGGAACGAAATAATGTAGACTTGAACCACAGCCCAAAGGATGATGAAGTGTTGTGACAAGAACACTAGGTCAAGATACAAAAGAAATATAATACCTATAGAGGAAAAGAAATCAAAGATAATTATGAAATCAATATGCAGGATATCAGCAAGAATAGTGAAGCATGAAGACGGGGGAAGTAATCCCTAAACAATTGAGATAGAAACTGGCGCAAAACAAAATGAAAGAAGAACCAGTAATTGCGCAAGTAATGGCACCTCTTTGTCATTGATGTCAAAGGGGGAGAATATGCATGAAGCTAAGAAGAAATAAAGCAGTTGAGGATAAAAGATGCATGGGAAGCTGTGAAAGAGCATAAAGCAGAAACATCACGAAGTAAAGTATGGCGTTGATTACATGAAGATGAATACGAGCATGAAGAGACAACATGCAGATGCAGCATACATGAAAGAGAGTGAAGCAGATTATTGAAGAGACATCATGTAGATGCAGCAGACGTGAAAGAGTGTGAAGCATATTAATGAAGAGACAACGTGCAGATGCAGCGGACGTGAAAGAGCGTGAAGTAGATCAGTCATCTATGTAGAAGTAATAGAAAACAGAAGAAGTACCGACAACAGTATGGGAAGAAGTCAGAAGCCTAAATAAATCGGGGGTATCATATGCACAAGGGGGGAAATGCGACAAGTAGAGATGAAGAATACAGTTCAACAAGATTATACACAGCTTCATAAGGTGTTGACACCAATGCCAAAGGGGGATATTGTTGAAATTTGGTTGTCATTGATGTAAACTAATGTCGAACAGGATGTCAATTGATTCAGTTTGAGTCATTGATGTCAACTGAGGTCAAAGTGGATACAACATTCTTATTCTAGCTTAAAGAAGTATATGGAAGCCACTTTGTAGAAGTATATGCACAAGATAATGAAGGATATGGATGCCAATCTGAAGAATTATATCTAGAAGTTGCATCCAGTATGAAGATGTGTGTCCAAGGATTCATCATTCATGATCAGTATGAAGAAGAACATAAGGAAGGTACATCATGCAGATCCAGTTCAAATAAGTACATAAGTAATGTATCCTACTACATGTGGTACCTGCACAGATATCAATTCCACCAAGTCATACTCTCTCAAGGTAGCAGCCAAAGAATTGGATGGAAAAAGGTACATGTGCACAAACAACCAAAGAGTTGGTTAAGAAAAGGTACAAGTATGCAAACATGTCAAAGGAAGATTTTGGAATGCGCAAGCAAGCCCAAGCATTGTATGGTCAAATATTGGAAGTGCACAAGAAGTATGAAACGAGTTATGGTTGAACAATCATGGAAGCATACAAGTCTCACCAATTAGAATATGCTTTCAGTTATTGAAGTGCGCAAAAGTTCCAAAAAGGGTGTAGTGGTTGAAGTTAGTATATGCACAAATTCCACAGCTAAAGACTCAGCAAGTGCACAAGTCCCACAAGTGATGGTACCGCAAGTGTCAAATTCCCACCAAGTCGAATATCATGTATGTGCAAGTTCCTCAAAGCATTGATACACCAAGTGCGCAAGTCCCACAAGTGATGGTACCGCAAGGATTAAAGTCCCACTAAGTCAAGGACCAAATATGTGCAAGTTCTACAAGAGATGGCATGACAAAAGCGCAAGATGAGGTCAAAGTCCCACCAAGTTGAGGACCATGGTTGTGCAAGTTCTACAAAGAGGTCCTTTAAACACTCATTTATTAAGGGAACAGGGCAATTGAAACGCTACCTTCTTAATTCAAGGGTATGCCCCTATTTAGAGGAACTAGGCCTTTTCCAAGGCGGGGGTACTTCTTCTTTATTTTTAGATCTTTAGAAGGATTTTTTACCTTTAATTAAAGGGATTTTAAAGGTGTGTGTGCAAGTTTAGGATAATTACGCCGAGAGGTACTCTACAGCCCAGTATGAGGGAGATCTTGTAACATGTGTGTGTTTGTCAAGTTTTTCGAGTAACAAAATAATACAAAGCAAACAAAAAAGAATAATACAAAGTACAAAGTAATAAATATTATGTCGGTCATAAACAAAAAAGAATAATACAAAGTAAAAAGTAAATATGAGACTTAAACTAGAGACTTTACTTGCTCTACAACCCAGTATGAGGGAGATCTTGTAACATGTGTGTGTTTGTCGAGTTTGTCGAGTGTTTGTTGAGTAACAAAATAATACAAAGTAAAAAGTAAATATGAGACTTAAACTAGAGACTTTACTTTTTACTTTTAATAGAAAGTAAAAAGTAAATATGAGACTTTAGAGTGTGTCGAGTTTGTCGAGTAACAAAATAATACAAAGTAAAAAGTAATAAATATTATGTCTGCCATAAAAAAGTAAAAAGTAAATATGAGACTTAAACTAGAGACTTTAGAGCTTAGGATTAGGTGGCTCAGGTTTGCACCTCGGGAGATTTGATCCCTCTCGGCGCTTGATAGAGCCTAGGATTTGGATCTAGGCTGGTTTTAGAGAAACCAAAGCAAGATATAAGCAACATGCGGATATGAGGAGAAGATATAAAGGATTTAAAATAGGTGAATTTGTTATGTTTTGTTTGAGTGAAGATCACTATCCTAAGGGTCATAAAACGCAATGGTAAACAAATGTTCATCGGGGTTTTTCCCGTCATGCCATCATTTTTACAATCAATTAAATAAATAGTAATCTGTAGGGAAATACAGGGATAAAACCAACTTCATACATAGAGAAACAACAACTTAAACTTCTAAAGAATTTTGACCATTATACAGGGATAAAAACAACAACAACAACATTCCGCTTGCTTACTTATTCATAGGAGGTAGGCAAGGCAGGCACTTTTTTCTATTTAGCTTTACTCTACCTTCCCTTTACTTAAGCGTAACCAACCTAATGTACTAACCTTTTTCTTGTCTTTAACTGCCTTACCAAACTTAGTTATTTATTGTGCAATGGTACATCGAGAGCACAAGACTACAACGTTGAGGTGAAAATTCCTCTAAGTTGTGGACCATGAATGCGTAAGACTCACAAAGGATGACACATTGGTAGCACAGAATATGACATGTGGCATAGGCATAATTCGTGAAGTGAGGAAGAAGGAATACCACAACCAACTTGTGGACATACAATCCATGAAGGACATGTATAAATAGAGATGCAAGATGGGGATTTGATGTAAGCTTGATGGAAAGTCTATAGAGCTTCAAGTGGAGGATACAGTTTTATATTCGGGGCATCAAGGGGTCGAGGACAAAACATCATGATCTAGTGAAGATCCAAGTGTGAACATGTAGAAAAATGATTTACTACTAGTGTGTAGAATGATCTCGTAGATTTGTCAGGACCGAATGACAGTATTGCTGGCAACACGCAAATAGTGGTAGATTATGTAATACAGAAGCGCAGAGACAAAACCAAAGTATATCAAAATATGTGCAAAAGTTTTGCTGATGCATGAATGTTGAAGTGAAGTGTGCGAAGCAAAGAAGTCCATCAGATGCGCAATGACATAACAACATCATAATCCTGTAAGTGTGTCATGATGAGGATGATCTGAGGAAAGTGCGTTAAACCAAAATGATGAATCATATGATGCACAACATGTCAAAAATTGTCTAAAGGACTGTAGCACTTAAATCGAACGATCAAATCCAAGTTAGTGCACGGTTCCATCTAATACTGGTGCATAATTTTAGAATAGCAAGCTATTAATTGAAGCACAGTATTAGTCGGTGAAGTGTAGTTGCGCAGAATTAGAAAAGAACAGCTAATCAATGGCGCAGACTGCAGCAAATGAAGTAGCACACGACATATGAAGTAAGTCATCACCAGAAGAAAAGAATTGAGAGGAATGAGAAGTCAAGTGATGTATGCAACATAGTGACAATGAATCGTATGCATACGAAGGTGGCACACAACAGAGTGAACTACAGAAGACCAGAAGTGTGCGTGAGTTGAAATTTAATTAAGGCAAAAAATTATTTTGGATATCTGGGCAGCAAGACAGGGCAAGGAGCAGGAGGTTGTAGCCTCCTTCCAGTTGGTGCTAGATAACACAAGGAGTTGGTGATTCCTTCAGTTCGGTGCCTGTAAAACCAAGGGATCGATGCCTCCTTCCAGTTGTTGCTGGTAAACAGAGGAAGTCAGTGCTTCCTTGAATGTATTCTTTTCATTACAAAAGAGCATTCTATGGTTTTCTCCCGATTGGGTTTCCATGTCAAAATCCTGCGTGTTCTATGTTCTTTGTCTTGGTGCATATGTGGATGAATTTTTTTATTTATGTTGGATGCATAATTAAATATCAAGATTAAGTTAAAGACTAATATGTTAAAGAAGGTAAAAACTATTGATAACTGCGCTAATATTGATTCACCCCCCCTCTCAATATTAAACCGATTCCAACAAAGGTCAAAGCAATGAATCATAACTGTGGCAAAGGTTAAATAATAACCGGTCTATAGCTTGAGTTATATGCACTCTTTTTTATGCTCAAGTCCTTGCAAATTATTTTTTTTCCATTTTATACATCCTTCTTTAAGGTAAGTGAACACAAGCTCAGTCAGGTAGATGTCGTGCTATGACTCTTTTTCATTACATAGGAGTGGATTTAATGAATTTGTCTCACCTTAAATTTTAGGAGCTTGGGGTTGCAGCCATTTATTTTAAACAATAGTGTCTATATTCATGGAATTTGGTGTTTTGAATGGCAATCCTTGTGCCATCTTCCTAGCTTCAGATTAAATTTATCATGGGTAGTGATCTATGCAATGTGGTCCAGTCCAGTGATAATACAAAGCTTATTTTTAAATTCATAATGAATTTATTTATACATTGATAGAAACATTGGGTACATCTCTTTTGCTTGTACAAACTATAAAAAAAACATAACTAGCAATATGTTATGTGATGGAACTGCATCATCGAATGCTTTAGAAACATATAGGAACCTCAAAAAAAAAATCATATCTATTTTGATACTAATGTTATTTTGCAGATTGAATAAGTTCTGTGCTTTTTTAGTTGCTAGCCTAATTTTCCTAAAGCATTTATTGTTTTCTTCCACCACGTGACTAAAGATTGGACCTCATTGGCGTTCTTATAACATAGTATGTAACTTCACATTGTGCATACAAGCTATTTACTATGCCATTTTCTTTATCTAGGAAGATTCAAGTACTATTAGAATACAACATGTGAGCATGCCGACTTGATCTTTGTTGGTTACTCTCATCCCACTTACACCCTAATGTGCTTGAAAATTTGCAATCTATTTGAAATTTTCTCAATATATCATGCTTCAGATTTCACACTGTAATAGTATTTTTTCTACTAATGCCATTGTTGAGGGCATCACCCTATTCCTTGAATCCCTCATGCTTGGATGAAGATCTCCCTTGCATTCTAATGAACTACGTTGAGCTCCCATGGTTTGAAATCCTCAAGCCCAAATTCCTTGATCCTCTCCATCGTAGGGTTCTTAGAAACTAGGTAAACATTCAATCCCCTATAGGATTGAGTAGGTTGAGCATGAGATTGGCCAATTTCCATAAAAAGACCCAGATTCAAGTGGGTCTGGAATTCTTTTACTTGTTTTTTTTTTTCCAAATAGTGAAGGTTATGTTTTTGTGTGTACTAAGAATTTGGATTTGTATGTTTACCTATTGAAAATATTTTCCCCTTGTGATTGAAAAAAATAATCAAGAGCTTAACCATGTATCAATGAAAACGTTAATTGCATCTCTGGTATAGAAGGCATCCATTATATCTTCAACCAAATGAATTGATTCAAGAACACTGCCAACGTGGACTAAATGTATTGCTCAGTACAACATTGTTGCTTGTTGGATAATTCTAGAGTTCATATGGACTGTCTGTATTGGATGTTATGCACGATGGTCTTATGGGTCATATGTATATTTTTCTCCAGTTTGCCATAGATCCTTCCTAACAACATAATAGCCATGCCGCTTTAGACTGGTATGGGCATATGCAAGGTTCCAACTTGCTACATGAAATTGTCTCGTAGATCATCTACATCGTCTTTCGGAGTTTGCCATGAATTCCTTATGTTATAGGTTAAGTGACTTTTAAAGCCATGTATATTGATTTTGTCATTTTTTTTGCATAGTGATTAGTTTTGATATTCAGCTTATTGCTTTAGCAACAAATTCAAATAAATGAAAAAGACAGTTTCTCTTTTGATTTTCATTTTAAGTTATGCTACAAATGGAGAATTGAATTAATAATTGAATTTGTTTTATTCTTTGTATTGTAGTAAGTTATAGGCTTCATTCCTGAGCATACTAGCCATGTTGCTAGAGTGCACTACATATCCATGTAAACTTCTAGTATGTTTCATATGGACATGATCCTACAATAGTTAAAACATTTGTGACAAACATAGTTAACAAATGGTGGATATTGTACCCACAATGACAACAATAATTGTTGCATTACTGTAGATGGTTTTCCATAACTTGCCTTTGGACGTGGGCTCTATTCGAGACAACTTGAGTGTCAATTTAGTTCTTAATTGCACAAATATGTTGCAAGCCAAAATGTTGCTTCTCAAGAACAATAAAGTTGATATCTCTTGCCTAGATTGCATAGTGTGGGAAATGATCTCATAGGTTCCTTGTCTCTTTTGTTATAGGTTGGATTATTCTGGAGAGCATGTATATTGATTTTGTCTATTTCAAACAGCAAGTAATTTTTATATTGACTATGTTGCTTGAGTAATAGATTCATATAAATGAAAATGGCAATTTTTAAGGTCCTCAACCTGAATAACATCCCAAATCTAAACAAAGGATTCATATAAATGAAGTGAACAATTCCCAGAGCGCTTGGGCCTTAGTCGACATGGTAGATAAAATATACAATAGCTTCCTTGGTCACAACATATCCAACCAAAACATAATCGCCTTGTACGTTAAAAATAACTTATGCCCTACTTTGCTAGAGGACCTACATAACAACATACTAAGCCTCTTGCTTCATACTTGTATAAGCATATGTAACATTGCAACCTACTCTAGGAAATGGTCTCATAGGTTGTGTGTCTCTTTTGCTATAGTTTGTTGCGTGTGTCTTCGATTACATCTTAGGTGACTATTTTTTATATTGATCATGTTGCTTAGACAACATACACATGAAAATGGAAAATACAAATCCCTAGGTGTTGGTTGTGGTTAGTATACTAGACATGGAAAAAGGATACAAGTAAATGAAAAGACTAGTTTCGATTACCTCTTGAATCTTAGTTCTCATGTTAGATATAAGGTGTAATAACTTTCTTGCTGAGGATGTATCCATCACTATTGATAAGGATATAATCATTGTGGTTATACTCTCATCATTACAATAAGTATTGAATTTGCTTTGTTCCTTATATTGTAATAAGTTATAAGATTTTTGGGCATATACTACAATACCATTGTAAGTTATTAAAACAAATGTAAATTCTTTCATATGCTCTTGAACGAGAAATTAAATCCTAAAACTACAAGCCAAACACTTAGGAAATTCTTTGTTTTGATTGCAATGAATACAACATACTCCTAACCACTTATGATATAAATATATTCCTTGCCCATTTTTTTACTAATTCGTTGGATGCGTTAGGCTGACAAGATTGTTATAGATAATAATCTATTACAATAAACCCTTGTGATAGTAGTTCAATGGTTGATTATTTTTTTCCATGATTTCGTCTAATACATTAAGATCCGATAATAAAATTTGTCAATAATAACATTTACTAATACTAACTAGCCTATCATTTACTAACAATAACACAGCATATAAATAAAATCCTTGTGATAACCAAATAATCTTGATTTAAGCATAGAATGCCCACAACATTGAGCTATATTGATATTTGCATACAATGTGTTAGATTTTTGTTATTTCATTCCTGTTAACACTTTTGATTGACGCCATGGGTTGTTGTCTAATGAAAATGATACATTTACATGTTATTTTTATTGAAAAAAATTCATTTGCACCTAACTCATTCATTTCATACACTTCAAATTGTATTTTTCTGGTCTAATTACCACATGCTAAGCAATAGTGCATCTCACTATTTTCATGTGACAATGTTAAATAATAATATATGCTTTTTCATCTCACAAACAATGTTATGTAATAGTATAATGCATTTTCATATAACTCTTGAATAAGCTTGGATTCTCCAAAATCCATGGCTTTTTTAAATAAACTTTATCCAAAAAAAATCACCTACAAAAGCATTACTACCTTGTGGCTCTTATGTATTCATTTTGATAAACATTCTAACCATATTACCCATCCATAATCATCAAAAATCTTTCTATAGAAAAAGATAAAATAGTAAAATAAGTATAAAAATATAAAATGATGAAACAATGTATATATACATTAACATATATATTAATACATAATATTTATATGCAAATTATAATATATATATATATATATATATACTTATAAGTATTTACACAAATATTCATGTACTTATAAATCTTTACACATATATTAGAGATGGATGATATTGGATCGATGACTACATTGATGGATATGGAAACCCAACTATTATGTTAAACTTGTCAAACTCTATAGTAGCATGAATTACTTTATTGTGAGTTTTTTATTAGTCCGTGCCATTAGGCTCGCAGGGATTCTTGTAATCGGCTTATTGTCGTTTCTATTAATGGACACTAAAATCAAGACAATTTTTTTTACCATTTATCTTATGTTTTTTGGTGAGATATTTATTTGACCTATAACAAACTTTGAGAAGTTATTTGAACAATTACCACAACTTCGAGGAGTTATTTGACCTCATATCGAGACCAAATTCACTTTTCTTTGTTTCACCATAGGGTTAAAAGATCATTGAGATATCGTATATGTTTCTTTTACATTAATGCTATCTCCACGATAGCATTAGTTTATAAACATAAAATGTTAGGAGTTCGTTCTGGCTTGTTGTATGCATGTTTCACATATGTATGTTTACATGTGTATTAGTGCATGTTTACCATCTGTTCGTCCTCATCTACTAGAGTTATAACTCCACTATTCGTTTGCTGCTTGCTTTGAGTTCTTTACTGGCAAATCTTTACTTGTTCATTATTGCTGCAGATTGGTCCAAGAAAAGAATCGGGCTTACTTACTTGCTTCATGTCTGTCTATTGCAGGGCTACTTGCTTCATGTCTGTCTATTGCAGGGCTACTTAGATGCTGAAAGAGCAAGAAGAACAAATCACCATTTAACTATAGTAGTATAATTTGAATAAATATCTAGTACGAATAAATACTTAATGAAAATATCTAGTACAAATAAATACGGAAGTATCTTGTTTATATATAATATTTTTAATTAAATATTCACAAATATACCATAAATATACAAGACATTTATATAATAATAATTAACATATATTTAAAAAACAAAAATATAAAATCTCAACAACCTCGGATATTGAAGTGTGAGAGATGGAAACTACTTATTTATAGTTATTTTAATAAGTAAGCATGAAATTGAACGGTATTTTTGTTTTATAGTGTTTAAATAATTAATGTTTTTTCTCTTTCTTTAAATTGGTTTTAAAATTTAATTCTCCACTAATAATCTCTATCCGTATTACACTTACACCGAAGAATTTCAGTACAGGAAATACCAATACGACTCAATTATGCTATACGACCCAATTATGCTACTATGCATCGAACTAACTTCATTGTCCACAACAAGTGAACTCTCACTTATGTTGCTCCAATGAATTCCATTATTGAAAATCTCAGTTCCGCTATGTAGTCAGCAGCAATTAATAGACTTGATCACTTCTGTGGCTCCAATGGATTCCATTATTAAAAATCTCAATTCTGAAATTTTCTCTAAAAAGAAATTAAATGCTTCAGTTGAAGATCAACCCACTTATTTTTTTCCGGGCATATCTTGTTTTATGATGCACACTATCAGCTTAATTGCACCATACAGATGACCTCAGGCCAATAAAGAATCTAAATAATTTCAATTGGAAAATTTCTGATTTTAAACAAAAAGCAAAGGGCTCAAGCTTGGGAATCAAGAGGATTGCATGTACCAACAAAACAATCAAGGTACGAATTGTCGTTGGGAGTTTCATATAAACAGAAATAGAGTTAGAATGACATACAAAACTCCACAAACCATTCACTACGTTGTGTTTTAATTCTAATCAAAACAAGAATTGCAAGTGATAGCTTCGTCTCTTGAGATGTTTGTGGATGATCTTTCAGATATTCCCACACTCCAAGGGGTATACGTTTGGCCAATATGATCAACTGAAGGCGAGCGAGCCTGGTATAAAAATGTTTTTGAAAAAATGGATACAAATTCTACCTCTGTTGAATTTTATTATATTATATCAAAGCTACTTTTCTATTCACGGTGATGACTACTCAATTCTACATATATGTGTTGTGTTTGACAAAATTTCAGAGAGATTTTCCTGCAAACATTGTGCTTTTTATTTCCTCGGTTGTCTATCAAAGAGAATAAATCATGGGCAGTGACATACTGCACTTTCGTCCGGCCTCATGAGTAAGTGGTACCGCATCAGAGGTTTTCCCTCGGCGTGTATGCAGCGAGATAACTCCATACTTCCATCATGCGCCCATCATTCTCGTTCAATTGGCGGTGCCCAATGTGGAATGCACTATTCTCACCCAGCCACAAGAAAAGAAAGAACAATTAGCTGGTGCTTCGAGCTTCCCCCTGAAGAGATCCATGTCAGCAAGCATGGGAGAGCTAAGATAACCATGACAAGGTGCAGGCCAAGGAGACCAAGATTTCCCTCGTAATTCAATTGTTAATCCTCTGGTATCCTGTCCTCTACGACCTATGTGACTTGTTTCATCAGGCGATTCAAGATCCTGTGGTACGAGGACTGTATCTGTTCCCCATCTAAGTGAGTCTTTGGAGCAGCCCTGTAGTCCTCTGATGACGTATAATGAGTAGAATGTAGTTAAAACGGTATCTGTCAATCATTGCAAGCACCAGTGATAAAAATATGTATTCCATGGCTTGGGGCTCGCTCAGCTGTTCCATCATCACTGCATTGGGAAACGCCTGAGACTCGAAGCAAAATGCAGAGTGTGACTTGTATATCACACCTCCTTTGCCCACTGTGCCTTTCATACCATTACTAGTATAGAACTGCATGCCTGAGGCAGTCGTCCACCCTCCATCACTCTGGAACATGGATTTCTGTGAGGAGCGTTGGCTGGGGCGATGAGATGGGCCAACATTATCTACCCTGCTGCAGGCCATTTAATCTGCTGCCGCAACAGGTTGGTTGGTCGTTGGATCTCAAGCCATTTAATGTGCGGCGGCAGCAGGCAGGCTAGTTGACCGTTGGATCTCAAGCTGGTTGAGATCCAACATCCAACCAGCCTGCTGCGGCAGCATTAAATGACCTGCAACAAATAGATAATGTTCGCCCGATAAGACACCTAGTTCAAATGCTCTTGCAACACAAATGTTAGTCCACATGAAGAACAATACATGCATTTATTGAACTACAGGCAATGATTCTATGAGTTTAATTATATTTAATCATTATTGTCTCATAAGCCAAGACAGGCTTGAGATTTGTCTGTTGATAATCATTGTTGGTATAGGTCTTGGCTTGAGATTTGTCTGTTGATGATCATTGTTGGTATAGCACATGTATGGGAGAGGCTTAGAACTCATATTTGTTACATGTATCAAGACTGGTTTATATTTGTTAAACTGGATGTGACAGCGGATTAAAATCTACTTCCAGCCATAAATCATAGCGTAAGGTTTAATCGCTAATATAATATTCATACTTCAGTAATCGCGTTATGTTGTAGCGATTAAAAGATCTTGAAATCTTCATCAAACCTGAAAAATATCATAAAATTTCATAAGCAAAAATTATTACGTGGGAGTTAATACTAAGTTGTAAACAACGTTCTTTTGAAATTTCAATCAAAATTAAAGTTTATCTTAAGTGAACATAACGTTATTTTGTTTCCAGCCCTATCTTGTAAAGGGGAGTGTTAGGATGCAGTGGCACCCCTCTGGCCTTATAGCATTATGGTGTTTTTCAGAAGAAAGCATTGCAAGCAGTAGCTTACCAAGCTCAAGGGGTGAGGGGGTTTTTTAAAGTGGGAAACCAACCAACAGCTTAACCGAAAAGGCAAATAAGAAACCTTTCTCTCTCGGTCCACCTTTGATCCTTTTCAAATAGGCTCTTAAGACGAACTCATAATACCTCTGAATACCGGCCATACGAGAAGGAACTGGCTCAATACCTAACAATACAGGCTCATAATAATCCCGAAGGCAATTGAGTGAATTCGATCAGTAATGGAGTGGACTCAATCCCTCAGGACCAATAATAATGATAGTGTAACAACTGATCAGTGGTCCAAATTCTTGTACTCTTTAAATCCAACCAAGAGACTGCCCATTGTAACTAAAACACTTATCCTTCGGCTTAATAAAACATCTGCAACCACATTTAACTTGCCACTCTTATGTTGAATAACAAAGTTGTAGGACCGCATCAAAGAAATCCACTTTGCATGTATGGGTGACAAGTTCTTTTAACTTGCACTCTTATGTCGAATAACAAAGTTGTAGGACTGCATAAAAGAAATCTACTTTACATATGTGGGTGACAACTTCTTTTGCCAATTGATATATTTAAACGCCTGGTTATCTGAATTCAAGATTTCTATAACATTATAGAAGTGCTTGTCCAACTCAATATAAACTTTCAATTATCTATCCTTTAAGTAAGGACTAAGTTGCTTTGCAACCATTCACTTGTTTTCTATTGAAATCGTAGGAAAGTGGTCCATAGCGGTATCATTCATCTAATCTCATTAATGTCCATCACAAAATGCCACAGTAGAAGACATCATGGGAGCTGGCAAGCTGGAGCCAGATAAAGGTATAGAAGCTGCTGGATAAATGCTGCATCATGTTTTAATAAATGGTAAGGAACCCCAATGCCTCTGGCGGGGGAAACAACCACAGAAGCCCTGATGAAAAGGGTATAGGTCCAAGGTCCGGAAGAGCAAGCAAAATAAGCTCTCACTGGTGAGATTCAATAAAGTTTTTGGGGGTTGTTGAAGAAAGTGAGTGAGATTCAATAAAGTTTTTTGGGGTTGTTTTTGGGAGAGTGATCCAAAGTGGTCCTAAATGTGAATTTATAACTATATATAAATGTTTGAATACCCTTCAATAGAGATGGTCCTAAATATGCATTTATAACTATATATAAATGTTTGAATACCTTTCAATAGAGATGGGAATGAAGAGGATATGTATGGTGAAGTTTTTAAAGATAATAGAGTAAGGAACAACAAACATGTAATGTAAAGTGAAAAGCAAGGTGGAATATGGGATGAGGAAGTTTAAGAATTTATGGAGATGTTTTTATATATCTAAATGCTTAATAGAACGAGGTTTATATGAATATATAATAGTAGAGTCTATGTTTATGGATATTTTATTATTGAATAAAAATATATTGTATTTATTTTATATTATCTAATCATAATCTATATATATAAAGTTTTAGATGAAAAAGGTCTACTCATTTTAGTTATAAAAAGAGTTTTTTTTATGTACAACGTCATAGCATTTATGCATGACTATCAAAATAGTATCCATGTGCTAAGAACAACTCCACAAATAAGATTTGAAAGAGTTCAACTACTTGTAAACTCAACAGAATGTCGAAAGAAAGGATCACAAAGATCTATACATACATAAATAGTACAATAAATTCTTCCATCAAAGGACGATGGAAATTTCTGGGCACTTTGGAGGGAGATCCCTACCAATTTGTGCTTCATAGTAAGCTTACCTTTAGGGTCAAGATCCGCTTGCTTTTCTATTCCGTTAGCATCCACGTTGAGTTTGTTGTAAATATGGGAGATGGTTGCAACTGCATTTGAGAGAGTAATTAATATGGTGTTCTGCCCAAGCCTATTGTGCATTATCCACATGCTCACTCTTGCCCAAGCTCCATTGAATACAAACCTATGAGTCCCCAAATATGACCATAGTCTTGGTCCCAATCTCCCAAGATATTTTTAGAAGTGTGTCCACCGCTCTAGCACCATGTTGTTGGTGGCGTGCCCCAAGCCAAGCATAAAGTAAATTCTATTACCATTCAACATTTTAATCCAACCACCAACCCCACTTGGTCCTAGATTTCCTTGAGAAGCACTGTCAAAATATCCACATGGAGCTGCCATGTCAAAATTAGGATGAGTCAAAACTTACAGAAGTTTTTGCTTGTTGGCCTCCATCACGATTGGCCCTCTTTATTTTAACTTGTAGAAGAGCGAGTATATGCTTGATTTTTTTGGGGGGGAAATACTCTCATTCTTAGTGATCCAAATGGACCAAATGATTTTGAATGCCAAACCTCTATCATCTTCATCTGCCATAGAGAGACAATGTTGTAGAGCTTCACAATAGTATCTCTAGTCCAACTTACTCAAGATTTTGTGAGACTCCCATAAATATCACGTATATCCTTTGAGAATTGACAATGGACAAATATATGATTAATAGTTTCATCCTTCTCCTCACAAAGAATATATTTACTTGGTTCCATCCAACCTCTTCTTTTTAGCATGTATTAGGTTGGTATGTCCAATTTAAGAGTCAACCAAGCATGAAGGATGGTTTTAGGAGGGGCTTGAACTTTCCATATTTTTCCACCACCACTAACTATCTACAATTTCTTTAAGATGTAGCAAACAATATGACTCCCAATTTTACATAGTACCTTCCTTTTATTTGTTTCCCTCCAAAAGTAGTTTTCCCTTTTCTTCCCTTAATTGTATGCCTACCTAAAGGAGAAATTTTTTGCAAGTGGACTAGTACTCCCCTTCTTTCCCAAGCAATCCATTTTCTTATGCAGTAACCCACTTGTGTATCCCATTTTCATTTTTTTTTTCTATTGACAGAGGAAAAGTAAATTTCAATTTCTCATAGCATCGAGTAGTTAGAAAGGAATTAAATATTCTGAGGGAATTTTAATCTGACGATCTGATCCCAGTCTGATACTGGTGTCATTTCCTACCTTACAAGATAAATTGTACATTATAACCTGTGCAAAGAGGATGAAGGCATTCCAAAATTTTGACCATCCTTGGTGATTTTTGGATGGATTTCTCAATCAATCCTCTATTGATGTCAGTGCAATGTATTTATGAAATAAAATCTCTTGCCAGATACCATATATGTTGATAAGATTCCAAGTTCCCTTTGCTGCAAGTGCCTTTCCAAAATGTTTGAGTTGTTTTATTCCCCATTCCCCAATACCCTTTGGTTCTGCAAGTGTGTCCCATGCCACTAATGGCATTCCATCTAGATCCTTAGCTCCTTTCCATAGAAATCCATGGAAAATATATAGAATCTAGGAGAATGTATGAATAGGGAGTGTATCCAAGTCCATCCAGTGAGTTAGTATGGATTGGAGAAGACTCTTGATGAGTATCACTCTACCATCTCAAGAAACCCATTGGTGTGTCCAATGATTAATTTGAGCTTTGATCCATTCTATTAACCCAGACTAATCTTTGATCTTATATTTGTTTAGTTTTAGATGGAGGCCCAAATGAACCGAAATATATTTGAATTCCTTAACGGAAAAGGGGGGAATTTAACAATCATCTCCCTGTGGAAATGGGGTACATAAGTGAATCCGACGAAATATTTTTCTTTGTTGACTTCCATGCTCGGCACTTTACAAAAAGTTTCCAAGATAGATGCCAAGGTTTTTGCTTCCCCAGTGGTGCCATTTCCAAATAAGAAAATATCATCCACAAACATTAGGTGGGTATGATGAGTGCTTTTCCCAAATCTAAAATATGCAATAATCATTATACTGAGTGCTTCAATCACTAGGAGGAAAAGGAGGGGTGAGAGAGCACAACCTTGGAAAAGGATTCAAGAGATGGGGAAGAAAGGGGAAGCTAATCTATTTATGAGAATAGATATTGAGGGGGAGGATATGCATGCTTCAATCCACTTAATAAAATTTCAATAGAATCCATCTTGGATCAATATCATTTTAAGGTAGATCCAACTAGCTCGATCCAAAGCTTCTGAAAGTTCAATTTTTGAAGCAAAAGCACAAAGTTTATATGTATGAACAAAGTGAGAACTTCCTAAGCAAAACCTTTGGAATATTGAAAGTCTTGACCAAGGAGGAAACCCATATGTTCTGGATATGTATGAGATGAGAGAAGGGACTTTATGCTAGATACGATAATGCCATAGATAATAGTGTATACACAATTACAACATGAGGTAGGTTGGAGAAACGCAGACCTGTCGAGATTGGATACTTTCGAGATCAATGCTAGAGAAGTTGAATTGAGATATAAGAAGATTTTACCTTCCTACCTGGAGTATTTTACTAAATAGAGTAAATCTCGATAAATATGTCCAGAAACCCCTAAACAATTCAAGTGGGAAACCAGTTAGGATTAGATATTTATCCGATTGAAGCTTAAAGATAGTTTCCATGAGCTCATGGGGTGAAATAAGGGCATTTAAAACTCAATTTTCATCCTCCCCAATCCAAGATGGGAATGATGTTGCTACTAAGAGTACAATGCATAAAGATTCCCCATTGGGATGTGAGTAAAGATATTTGAAATGGGCCATGCCAATGATACATTCAAAGTTTTTACACATGATTCCTTTATGGTCCTTTATCCTCCAAATTGCATTATGCACTTTGTAATTTGAGGCTCGAGAAAAATGTTGTGTTTATATCTTCTTCTCTAAGCCACCTAGCTCATTTTTTCATTCTCTATCTAGCCTCCTCCCAGACCAATGGATGAGCACCCCTAATTTTCAATTTCTCTAATTTCTTAGTTTCCGAGAGAGAGGGAATACTGGTACTTAGTTGAAAATATATAACCTAAATCTATCCTTCAGTCTAGATTAATTCATTTGATAATTTTCTAAAGTATCCTTGGCACCATTGTTTTAGCACTTTCTTCAGATGGAGGATATTGTTTTTGAAAATGAAACACAATCTCCCCCTTATCTGATGAAAATGGTTTCCATACTGAAGAAATACTTTATACGTAGTCTAGGAAAGTTAACTAATGAGGATTGAACTTAAATGGAATTGGTTGATGTGTACGACTCATAGCCAATTCTAGGGGATTGTTGCATTATCCAGCCCTCCGGAAGGATTAATATCCGATAGATACCTTTGAAACCCATAAAGTAGGTTTTTCTTTATGAGAATTATATCCATCCTCTTACTAACATAATCCTCACCATGACACTTGTTTCTCCAAGTGTCCATGCACGATATAGTTTTAACATTTATCAACATCTTTTCTTGAAATATGCAAGAAAGAAATTTTCCAATGGGTATGTTCGGGCATTCAGGCCCCATTTCTTCGCTCTCGAGGTAATGAGATTAAGGTCTCCACCTATTATGAGAGTAGGGTATTCCAACATACCTTGATCCATTAAATCATACTAGAATGCATGTCTATCATGCAAGGCCCATAGACATTAAGAAGGTCTAATGTGTCATTTGTCTCTTGTGAAAAGAAGGAGACTAGATTATAGTTATTGGATTTAACTTTACCGATAAGGCTATAATATGTTTTCTGGGAAGTGACAAGGCATTTTGATAATATTGGTTCACTAACACACTCAAAATTCTAAACATGGGGGGATTTATTTGTCACAGTAGAACAAAAATGCTCAAAGATCATAGTTTATTTAACGAAAGGGATAGATGGTCTATGAACAAAAAGGAGATGCTTAAGATATCACAAGTTGGGGGGCAGATCCCAAAAACCTATTGTTAATAGACATCATTTTCATTTGGAAACATCTATATGGGATTCTAATTCTCTAAGTTCCCTAGTGATAGTTAGTTATCCGCCATGATGCACATCAATGTTATCCTAAGAGATTGCTTTGGTTGTATTCAAGATATGCCCCAATTTTTTTTATTTTATGATGGTCGATAGTGTATTATCTCTAGACCCCCAAAGTGAGGGAGGAGGTCTTTTGTAGCAGCTTTTCTTTTGACTTGGTGTGATATATATGACTTGATCGACCTAAAATTGAGAAGGAAAAAGTGTCAAATTAATGTGGGATCATGAAATATTATGATATTTCTAGAATTTTTCTTTCCTGTTCCACAATCAAGATGTGCGGGGGAGTGGTATGAGTGGCCTAAGGGGTGGGGGATGAGAGGTAGGATTATGGGTGGTAGAAAGGCTACTATTAGGGGAAAAAAGGGCGAGAAATGGTTTGTGGGAAAGGGAGGGGGGTATACTAGGTCAGGTAAATCAGAAGAAGGAATAACCAATTTAGAAAAGAGAGCATCCCATGCTGGTGACTCCTTCAATTTCTTAAGGGCTCATGAAATGTTTTTCCAATGAGTTGGAGTAGAGAGAGGAGGGAATAGATGAAGGAGTACATAAAAACATGTGTACTTTTCCTTTTAGTTGAACTAGAAGGGACGAGGGATCAATGAGGAGGGGAAAATAGGGTTTACCTAAGTGATGCTCTTCCTCCTCAATTTCCTCAAGAGGCTTTCCTTCTACAATCCTTTGAGGGTAGGTGTATTGAAAATGACCAATTTTTGTGTAGTATTAACACCTAAAAGGGATGTTGATGATGCCAAGTTGTTGCAAGTGCATGATATCACTATATTTGAGACCACTGCTTCAGAAAGTACCTCATTAAGGTCCATTTCCACACATTTTTTTGCAACCAAGGGTTTTTCCATATCCATCGTTTGATCATCAATCTTATGTGATTGCCTATCATATCCCTAATTTGATTCAAGATGTGAGGAGTACTAAATTCAAAGGGAATATTTGGAAGATGTGCATAGATAGGGATCTTAGTGATTCATTCCTTTACTAGATCAAAAATCGAAGCCTAATCCCGAATGTATAGGCAAGCCACATTGTGGAAGTGTTGACCAATTTTCTTTATTTTGTCTTGATCTCTTTGGTTCTTGAATAGTATATTAAGGGCATATCTGATGAGCTTTGCCCACTTTGCTCCTTCCCAACCTTTCAATTATTTTTCTAACATATCAACCCCTCAATTAAATTTTCCACTTAAATCCTGCTTAGAGTATTGGAGTACGATGTTTTTCACCTTTCATTATGGGAATTTCAGTTGCATTGTGCCAAGGTGTTTCTTAACACACTTTGATTTCTTGTTATTTGATTCAAGGGCTTATGGGTATTACCAATATTAGATTGGTTAGTTCGAATAGGGGAAATGAGGAAATCCCATGCAATAAGTGCTTTCATAAGATGTGCAAGCAGAACCCTAGAAGAGATTTTTCCAAAGGGTGGAATTCCTTGGCATTTGAAAGAGTTCCATTATAGATACCTTGGAGAGATGACCATTGTGAGGGGATGTCATTACTAGCCCGCTCAAGCAAATTATGGGTTTCCCTGTAGGGGATGGGATGGACGATTTTCTTGGCATTACGATCCATAATTGAGGTGTTGGGAGAATGATGGCTCCACAAGAGGGAGATTGACAAACTCTATAGTAGAATTAATTACTTTATTACAAGGTGCTCATTGTTTTCCAAAGTTGTAGGAGAGTGGTCCATAATGGAAAGTTGTGGTATCATTCATCTATGATTCTCACTAATGTCCAATAAAAAGTGTGATGCAATAAAAATTTTGGTGTTGTTTTGGGGAGAGTGATCCATGTGGCCCAAAATGTGCATTTATAATTATATATAAATGCTAGCATACCCTTCGATAAAGATGGGAATGCAGAAGAAATGTATGATGAATTTTATATTTCAAATTATATTAATGGAGTAAGGTAACGATAGACGTGCAGTGAAAAGTGAAAAGCATTGCAAAGTGGGAGATAGGATGAGGAAGTTCAAGAAAATGGAGATGTTTTTATCTTTCTAAATTATTAATAGATTGGGGTTTATATGAATCTATTATAGCACAATCTATGTTCACAAAGATTTCATTATTGAATAAAAGTATATTGTATTTACTACATATTATTTATCTATACACACTCTACATATATATATAATAGTGAAACAAGTGTTTGTGTGTGTGTGTGTAATGATGAGGCGCACGCTGGTGTACACACTAATATTAGTATACATGTATACAGTAGTATATATGTATGTGTGTGTGTTTTAAGATTATAGATAGATGATAGGTAATGGGTGACTACATAGATGGATTTAGAAACCCGATCATTATGTCAAACTTGCCTGACCCTATAATTGTATCAAATACTTTATTACAAGGTGTTTATTGCTTTTGGACTGAATTTATATGAGAGTACTCCATAGTGAAAAATTATGATATCATTTATCCAATCTCATTCATGTCCAGGAAAATGAGTGCGATTCAATAAAGACTCTGTTTCTGTTGTTTTGGGGAGTGATCGAAAGTTGTCCAAAATGTGCTTTTATAATGATATATAATGCTAACGAAACCTTAGATAGGGATGGAAATGCATAAGCAATATAGAGATGGGAATGTATAAGCAATATACGGTGAAGTTTATATTTCGAAGATAATGGAGTACGGTAATGACATTCAGACAGTGTAAAGTGAAAAGCATTGCAAGATGAAATATGGGATGAAGAAGTTAAAAAAGATGGAGATATTTTTATATTTATAAATGTTGAACGGATGGGGTTTATATGAATTTATGACTATAATTTATGTGCATGGATATTTCTCTATTGAATCAATATTTCATTATTGAATGAATAAAAACAAATTGTATTTACTCTATATTTTCATCCATAACCCTTCTCTTTCTTTCTATATATATATATATAGTGAAACAAGTACACATATGTTAATGTTAGTATACATATATATGAGTGTGTGTTTGTGTGTATACACTTGTTTTTTGAATTATAGATGGACAATATGGGGTGGATGTTTACATGGATGAAACTAGAAACCCAATCATTATGTCAAACTTGTTAAGCATTATAGTAGTATTAATTACTTTATTGCGAGCTGCTTATTATTTGCATAAATTACATAAGAGTGGTTCATAATATAAAAATATGGTATCATCATCCAATCTCACTATGTCCAAGAAAATGAGTGAGATTCAATGAAAAATTTATTTTTAGTTTTTTTTGGCGGGGGAAGTGATCCCAAAAAGTTGCATAGTTTCCATTTTATGCCAACAAATGGTTCCATTGCCGGGACCGTGCTATAAAAGAGGGATACTTGTAGTATTACAGTGTGGTTCTTAAAGTTGAAGATTCAAGATTTATTCGAGAACAATTTTTAGTTTTTTATAACGTAGGAAACATAGTTGCACGGATGGAAATATGAGCGGTGTAGAGAGATAGTTTTGTAAGGCCATTCTAGTAGAGATGACTATGAAGAGTGGTTCATAGTGGAAAACTATGGTATCTTTCATCCAATCTCATTCATGTTCAAGAAAATGAATGAGATTCAATAAAGTTTTTTTGGGGGGAGGGGAGTGGTCCAAAGTGGTCCAAAAAGTGCATTTATAACTATATATAAATTCCAGAACACCCTTCATTAGAGATGGGAATACATAAGAAATGTATGGTGAGGTTTCTCTTTCAAAGATAATGGAAATGCAAAAGAAATGTCTGGTGAGGTTTATCTATCAAAGACAATGGGAATGTAGAAGAAATGTTTGTTGAGGTTTATCTTTAAAAAATGATGGGAATGCGGAAGAAATGTATGGTGAGGTTTATCTTTCAAAGATAATGGAAATGCAAAAGAAAAGTCTGGTGAGGTTTATCTATCAAAGACAATGGGAATGTAGAAGAAATGTTTGTTGAGGTTTATCTTTCAAAAATGATGGGAATGCGGAAGAAATGTATGGTGAGGTTTATCTTTCAAAGATAATGGGAATGCAAAATAAATGTAAGGTTAGGTTTAGGTAAAGGACATACATGTAATGTAAAGTGAAAAACATTACAAGGTGGAAGATGGGATGATGAAGTTTTGAGAAGATGGAGATGTTTTTATATTTCTAAATGTTTAATAAATCGGGGTTTATATGAATCTATACTAGTACAATATGAATCTATAATACTATAATTTATATAATTTATATTTGTGAGGATTTTATTATTGAATAAAGTATATTATTATTTATTAATAAAGATATTGTTTTCTTATGTAGTTCATCATTGTTAGTGGCTACATCCACGAAAGAGTGTCTATACCTGATACAATGAAGAATTAAGGCATACAAAGTCATAGCATGTCTCTAACAAGATTTGAATTTGGGAGAAGATAACAACAATCATCCCAACCACCCAATATACACTTTAGTTGAAACTTGACTAAATAAAAAATAATTTATTTTAAAAATACTGTTAAATATTGGGCTTTAGATTTATAAATTAATGGAAGAAACTTTATGTAATTTGTTTAGAAAAGCGATAATGCTAGCCTACAAGGATTTGTGGGGATTAAAAAAACACCTTACTTATCCATTTTAGTGTCATATTAAGTATTGTAGTTTCCTAAATTTAAGAAGATGATAACCCTAGCCTACATGGACTTGTGAGGATTAAGAAAACACCTTATCCATCTTAGTTTGTAATGCATTTTCATGCATTTTATTGACCTTGTCGAAAGTATTTGATGATCGAGTAATATTTTGGGTCCCATACAAGAGAATGTTGCATAATGAGGATCATTTTGAAACTTGATATGGGATCATATGTATCACATAGCATGGAGAGAGTTGCAAGGAGGGTTTCTTGGAGGTTTGCAAGGAGGGCTTCATGGTAATTTTTCCTGTGTTTTCGGTTTTTCTGGTGTTGTGTTGACGTGCTCGAGGATTGTGTGCCGAGGATTTGTGCTCTTGACTGGCGGGTAAGTCATTTTTGTCTCGTTGATCTACTATGGACAAAGATCTTTTGGACTACTCAGATGAGGGGGGGGGACCCATTAGTCTAGTTTTCGAGAAAGACTCGGAATTCTGACATCGGGTAAAGGATTCTTAGCCTTCGATTTCTGGTGGGACTCCACGTTCCCATCATCGCTCTTTTTCCACTTATGGTCCTCGTTCCTGGTTTTCTCTGGTCCCCCATGCACGTGTTGGGAATGTAATAGGCAGGGTCAACAAGGTGGCAGTTCACGTGCCTCCTTGTTTGAAGGGGTCTTCTATAATGTTGTTAGGTCATGATATTCCCCCAGATGTTTCCATTTCTAGATGTGCATGTTAGAATATTAAAAACCCATTCCATACTTAGGGTATCATTTAACTAGTCTTCATGATTAATTTCCTAGGTGTTGACTAGGTAAGTTGGCCTAATTTTGTCTTATATGGGACCACATGCCATCTTGAGTCACTAGGGATCACTTGAGGAGATTCTGGATAAGATTTACTTTGATTCTGTGAGATTTATTTCCATTCCTGGATTAGAAGGGTGCCTTCCTACTTTATCCTGTTTTTTTCTTCTTTCAGTGGAAATGGTAAAGCTAGTGAACTTAATAACTATATTTTTTGGCCAACTCACCCTCCTTGTTTTTATTCTCTCCAAATCCATGATTTAGTTTCTTTTCCATCACTTATCACCTCACAACTCATATTTTTCAATTCGCGAGCCTTAGGAGTGATTTGGAAAGTGATTTAGTCAACTAGGGGGGCTCTTCACCAATTTAGTAAGCCTGCTTTTGTGAGGATTTCGAATGCCTTCTTTGGATTTCAAATATATGATGTAATTATATATTTGGATACCCATTACATAGCCCAATTTTGGATGACGTGGACTTATTCAATAGACTTTTACTAGTTTCATCAAATTCATGATTGTTTTAAGTGATCTTTGACTAAGTTTTGCTTGACAATTTGTGAGAGTAATTGTTTGCTTTGCAAGATCAACCTGTGAATGAAATTTCACATGGTATCAAAGCTCAATTAGAAGCATATTCTTCAATTATTATCCTATAGGATCAAACCAGTCTCTCAAAGGGCGCATCTCAGCATCACAGGGGCACATTCTAGCATCACGGGGGCGCAATTCAAGAATCCATGGATTAGTCACAACCAATCATCTTGACTCCATTCAATTATTTTGATTGGAAGTCCCATATGGAGATTCTATTGAGGAGAAAATGCCTCTATAGAGTGACTATGGCTACTGAGCTTGAGCCTACTACAATCATTGAGGAATCCAAGTGGCATAATAAAACTGATGAAGCTTATGGTCTCTTGTGTCTCAGTACTTCCAAGGATCTTATTTTCCATCTAGATGGTATTACCACTCATAATGAATTTTGGACAAAGATCCAAGATTTATTTGGAAAGTCTAATGAATTGAGGGGCCACCAACTAGATAATGAACTTGTTTCACTGAGTACAAGCAATTTCGAGACCCTCCAAGACTACTTCTCCAAGTTCAAGTCACTTGTTCTACAATTGAAGCAATGCACAATTGAGAAGAAAGATGAGAAATTAATCCTTGCAATTCTTTCAAAATTGGGCCCGAATATACAATCTTTGTTTCGACCTCCCATGCCACCAAGATCACAGTTCGAAACCGGAAGATGCCTTCAGTGGCAGAGTTCATGGAATCACTCACTCAAGAGCAAGACAAGTTGATCTTGATGGGAGCCATAAATCCATCAAAACGTCATGCTTTGGCTGCTAGAGATTCAAAGAATTCAAAAGGAAAGAAGAAGGATAATCACTAAAAGCCACTAGATCATAAGAAAGACAAGCAAAAATCACATGAGGACTCCTCAACAACTCTGTGCTACTTCTGGCATCCAGATGCAACACACATTGCCATATACACCTCAGCATAATGGTGTTGCTGAGAGAAACGATAGATCTATCGAGGAGATGGCTACTTTCATGCTTGAGTCTAAGTCTTTGTCTCTGAGAATTTAGGTTGAAGCCATCAATTGTGCAGCCTATATCTAGAATAGGGTGCCACATAAATCCTTGAGAGGAATCACACCTTTTTAAGCTTGGAGTGGGCACAAGCTAGATGTGCCTCATTTCAGGATTTTTGGCTCAAAGGCTTGGGCTATAATTCCACCTGAGAAGAGGAGGGATTTGCAACCCCAAAGACGACCATGCATATTTTTTGGCTATACAAAAGACTCCAAGGTTTACAATCTACTGAATATGACCACCCAAAAATCATTCATTGAAAGAAGTGTTCAATTTGAATAAGAACCCTTGCAAGAAGTTGAAATTGGAGAATTCTTTGAACCACCACCTGTTGAAGTAAGTGAAGTTTCTCATGAAAGTTCCGATTCTTATATTTATGATGACAAGGACCATATAATTGCAGATCCAAACTCCCCTACAAGGCCTAAGTGGGATATAAAAACTCTTGAAGCAATTGTTGGTTGTATGGTTATATTTTGTCACTACAATTTTGTTTTTGACTACTATTTGGATAGAAACTAAATGAAGGAAGCTTGTGTCAACAACATTTGTTGCTTTTGACTTCTAAACTTGTATTTTAGTTGTTACATACTCTGCTATGAGGCATACATGGCCACACAATTCATTATATGTACTTGGATATGGCTCCTAAGCTGGTGAAATGTATGATCACATCTTATGGTTAGCTTTTGTCTTCTAATATAAAAGCTGATTTTTCTTTATGAAAAAAAAGTGTCCCTTGTTATTATTGCATGTCTTCTCACTTTTAAAATGCAATGTAATTTGGTTTCTATATGCTTTAAATGCATCTACTAATTACTAATTTTTTAAATTTAAAAACTAAAACTAATTATTTATATTAATATCTAAAAAAAATCATTTTTAAATTTTAAAAACTAAAACTAATTATTTATATTAATATATATAAAAAATCAATCTGTGACTACAACAAGCCATTTAAAAAAAAATTTAAAACTAATTTTAAAATTTAAAACAACTAAAACTAAAAAAATAGCAATTATTAATTATTAAAAATATTAAAAAAAATAAAAACTTATTTTTAAAACTAAAAAAGAACAATTATTAATTACTTAACAAAAAATCCTTAATTATTAATTATTAATTATTAAACAAAAAACTTTAAAAACGATGAAAATTTTAAAAACTAAAACTTAATTTTTTTAATATAATATCATTATCAATTTTACAAATTAATTTATAAAATATCATACATCAATTATAAAAAAAAGATAACAAGATCAATTTTAAGTGTCATCAATGCTTAGTTATAATCACTTTCTTTAGTTAAATGGATTGTCTTTCACTCCTTGTTACCCATGCATGAGCTTATCCATGCATCAACTACTAGTTTTTTTTTATTTTTTTATTTTTTTATAATTGTTTATCTTAAATTTTGAACGATCACCATAAAATCAATCTAATAGTACACTTGTCTCATCCTCCTTCCATCTAGGAAAAGCTTAGATGGTAGTCCACCCCAAATTCTAAGATATAAACACCTATCAATGTAAAAATATAACATAATCTTATTTGTACAAAACATAACATAATTTTATGACAAGGACTAGTTGCTTTGCAACTATTACTCTTGTTCTTTTATTTCAAAACAAAAATTTATAATTTTATTCTTTTCAAATTAGATTTACATTAAATAAATATATTAAAATATTCAAGTTAAAAATTACATTTAATTTGATAATTATTTCATCCAAAAAAAAATCATAAATTATAAATCTTCACAATATATTTCCCCTCTATCCACTTCATCGTCAACATTCAGTCACCACACAAAATTTCATGATTGTGAAGGATAAATCCTCACAATATATTTTTCCTTTATTCACTTCAGATCAATACTTCCAAGTTTCATGTTATCAATTGAAATACTAGAAAATTACTCTGTCAACTAATCTGATTAAGAACTGAAAAATCACATAAGTTGCAAATTTTGTACTGTTATTACTTATTTACAAAGGACTTGATTGTACTTTAAAATATATATCCAAAATTTATATAATATTAAATACTCTACAACTGGATATTTAAACACAACCCTCAAAAAACTAAACTAGTGTAATCCATGCACACGGCTCATATCTTCAAAAACGATAAAACACGTCGGGTTCTTCAGGCCGAAATCTTTGTATTTTTTCACTCTTAATCACGAAAAGGCTGCAGGCTTGAGGAGATCTGCCAAATAATTCCGAGATCTCGGCGGGATCCACGTGGCACTGTCGCTTTTCTTAGCTGTCAAATTTGAACCGCACCTTGGGCGTCGCATGGACGATAGTTTCCCACGTCATCAAAATTGAAAAAGGCTGTAACCCCGCAGGACTAAGTACCCCTCTGACAAATTAAATTGGGCATTGTTATATCGTGCCACTGACATAGAAAAAGTACAATAGAGAAGTCCATTTATGTATGGTGTGTCACTTAGGAGATGGCAGGTAAGGCATATAGAGTTAGCATTAGATTAATACAAGTCAGTGATACACTTACCTGGTCTTGGGATGAATATGTGGATGATATTAATACAAAATGTGCCATGAGGCCATTGCATATAAGCGTCGACTGAATAATTCATAGTGGTGGTTTAGGCGATTATGGAGTTGGCAGGCATTTTTAAAAGATCATTTGTTTTACATGGTTATCATTAAGCAATAGGTGATGATTGATATATTTTGTATTTTGAGTTTCAATGATCGAGAAGATCTAGTGACTATCTGGTTCTATTTGTTAGGAGTCCAATACTTGATGGTGTAGTGCTTCGTTGGGATATTTTGAATTTAGCACTTGACACTCTTTTTCGGAGTTGTATGTGGATTATTTTGCTATTGATGGAGATAATTATGTACTATTTGATTCAGCTTTTTTGAATAACAATAGTATGTTTTTTTCGCGGGAAAAAAAAGGGTGATAATTGGTGACAACTTTATTCGCAGAGGTGGGATTGGACCGAATGGTTGCCCACTTTGTTATCATAATGCAGAATCGATGGATCATTTATTCGTCCATTGTCATATTACAAAACAACTATGGTCTGATCTGGCCTCACTTTGGGGCATTGAATTCCGCTAGCACTTGGCCACTTTAACTAAAAGTCAGGAATATTGGTTCTGTGTCCAGAGGGAATGATGGACATCTATCCATTTCTTTTAATATGGTGTTTATGGAAATACCGCAATCTTCTCCTTTTCGAGGATCTTGGCTTTAATTACTCTCGGGCATATATTTACATATTAAACAACCTTTCTTTCACTAAGAAAAGGGTGTTTACTTGCAGAATTGAGGCTTTTCATTTTCCTTAGATTATTGGTTCACGCCCGGTGGGATATTTCGATGGCGTTGAACATCATGGAGTTTGTGGTGTGGGTTGTTTCCTTGTGTTACCATATGGCAATTATTACCTCAAATATGGTGAAGACTTCAGATACAAGAAGACTCTTATGATAATAATAATTCACCAACCCAGGTAAGAAGATGGGTAGTTCCCGCTTGTTCTTGCGCGAGAAGTGTCACAAGGCCACCCTTACATTCCATGTGCATACACAGGGAATGCCCACACCTAGCGTTGTACAAAACAAATAAAAAATGAAAATGAGACTCCCATAGATCAAAGCGAAAACCTGGATTTCATATATGTGGAGTGACTTCAAACCGTGTGCAAGTGATGATTCCCAATGTCTTTGGCGCTCGTTCCCTTGTCATCCATTTCCTCCATTTAATGTTGGCCAACCCCATCACTGTTGTTGTGCTCATTGCACTATGGATAGGTCGAGGCTTTCACATCACATGGGAAATCTTCACCAGAATTAATGTCATTGTCCACTACTACAAACTCAATGCATTGAATTCCCATTGACATTAACATGGACACATGGCAGGCGAAACCTTCGGGCTTATTTGTATAGAATATTCCATCCACTGCAGACCAAATGAAAACATAGATAAATAGGTATTTAAATAATTCAAAAATTTATGTCTAACATTAAACTTTGAGTTCATATCACGATGCATATTGTACGAGCTGACTAATATGTTCTTGCGGGAACTATATGTCCTATAGGGACATAAAAATGGAGAATTGTATCCTAAAATTTTAGCATATTTTAAACTAACTCAAATACCCAAAATTACAATTTGAATATGTAAATATCAAATACATTTGGCCTTATCATTTCATCCATATATCACTTAGGTTTTGATAAGTATGACATAGTGATAGAGATTTTAATATTCATTTTGGTAAACATTCATTATATATTATCTATCCATAATTTTATGAAATTTTATATAATACTAATAATAATATAATTTTAAAGTCACAACAAAACAAAACATCAAATTGTAGATGGTAGAGTAAGTACATAGAGTTTAGTGACAATATAAAGGGAGGCCAGATTGACATAAAGTGTTTCATATATATATATTTGGTATAAGAGGAGGTTACAATGTTCAAGGAACATAAAATCATGCATAGGATGACCGGAAAGAAGATCCATTTAACATTAAGTTTCATTCTAAATTTAACACTAAGTTTTATAAAAAAATTCAACACTAAGTTTTATCATTTTTGTAAATTGTCAATTTAAGAAAAATTGTAAAAAAAATTAAATTGTTGTTGTGTATCAGCATAGATCCATCTTAAAGGGGATCTACCAAGTGCCGAGAGGGATCAAATCTCTCAAAGTGCAAATCCCTTTTTAGAATGCAAATATTGAGGAAGCGTTTTAATTTATCTAATTTGTGTAATTAAATGTGTGTGTGTGTGTATATATATATATATATTAAATAGTCAACATGTTATTTTTATAAAAAGAAAAATTTAAGGACACATGTGAACTCTAGGATGAGCAGGAGTTACACATCTCCCCTTACTGAGATGTAGAATGCATCTCTTCGACACAATAAAGTATATATCTAAAATACATTTTTTTTTCAAAAACAATGTATGTTGGCCAACAAAGAAATGAGTATCTAAATGGTTCATCAACATTTTCATGTTCAAAAACAAAAAAAATCATTAAGTATTTATTAGCAAAATTGAAGCAAGATATAGAACCATTGTTGGACAAGAAGGCTCCAAGCTTACTAATACTTGATTGTACAAGAGCTATGCACAACTTAAAAAAACCCCATTACCAAAGTCAAGAGTTAAAATGTAAGCAAACTCTTAATGTTATTCGGAACTTTATTCCCCAAGAGTGTTTCTCTAATTAAAAGGTTGATGTTTTGTGTGTAAAATGTGTGTTGGTGTATACTTATTGTTTAGATTAATTAACTAAATTTAAATAAAATTATTTAAGAAAATAATAATATTGATTTTATTAGTATTACATATTTTATTTTGGTGTTTCCTATCAAAACACTTGTATTAATATACAGCTTAATACCGTTTAATGTTAATAAATTTATTATTATTATTATCAAATATATTTTGTTTTTATCTTTTTCATTTTCTATATTAATAAAGAATAATAATTTGTTTTATATAAATTCCCTTTCTCACTTTCAATATAAAAAACTTAACCACCTACTTAATAGTCTTCAATAAATTCTATTTTTCATCTTAGATATCTATGTAATGACCTTCAATATCAAATATATGCATTGGTGAAATACTAAAAATGCTCTCAGCATCTTGATTCTCAAATATACTCTCGTGGTATCCTAAAAAAAGCTCTAAGCATCTTGAATCGAAAAGGCAAGATGTTTACATTTATATCATTTATTTTTATATATGTTTGTGTTGCATTTTTTATATTATAATATTAATTATTTAAAATAATGGAAAGATATTTTAAAAATTTTGGTTTAAAATTAATAAAAAAATATTTTGAATTAATAAAATTATAAATATTAATATTACATGTTTTAATTTTCAATAATATTAAATTTATTTTTCATTAAAATAATTTCAAAAATATAAAATTTTAATTTTGATCAAAATTATTTAACCAAATTCTAATAATAATAAATAAATAAAACATAAAATATTTAACTTTCTTCCACATTAAAAATATACCCATTCAATTTTTCACAAAACTTAAAACAAAACACACAAACCCACATATAATACAAAACTTATGACTCAATTTAAAACAAACTTCTGACTCGAAAATTAAAATGGAGTAGAATTCTACCTTTCTTCCACATATAATACGAAGGTAGAATTCAATTTTTTAAAAGATGGCTTTAACAAACAAGCATCAAACCCCGATCAAAATAACATTAAAAGCTATATTTTTGAATGGAACCACAATAAAGAAAATAATTCCAAGATCTTCCCACCAAACCAAAAGAATTAAAAAAAAAAAAAAAGTTAATACAATATTTCTATAAATTAATAGAAGACACCATAGGGCAATGAAGATACTATGGAGATAGATGATGAAAGTGAAAGATTAGTCATTGTTTAATTTGGAAGATAATACAGATGAGGAAATAAAAATAGAAGGAATGTAAATAATGGACTGTTTGGATAATACAAATGAGGAAATAAAATAGAAGGAATCTCAATATTGGAATGTATTTATTTTTTAAGTAATTATTGATGGAATCATAGGAATATATATTTTTTAAAAGATAAAATTATTTTTTATTATTTTATTTCAAAATAATTTAAATATTATATAATTTGATTTAATTTACATAAGCTTTAATATTTCTTGTAATTTGTTAAGTTATTCTTAAACTATTAATTATTTATATAAGGAATTTAAACAAATATTACAGATTTACATAAATCGTCACCCGGTTATCTAAGTTATAAGATATTTCAACGAAACGAAATTTAATTTGGTGGATGGAATAAAATCCGTTTAACCCCACCAATGAACTACCAACCACCGTATCTTTAACAGTTACCGATTTACATATTAAACAAGTGTAAATTCATCTTGTCAATTTCAATTAGTTAATATAGTTAAGACGTGGGTCTCTTCTACAAGGCTAGACAAGTTTAGTGGTCCAAACCGAATGTAATCCAGATCCAGATCTACCCAGAGCGAAAGTGATTAAATCCCTTTAAATATAAAATTTCAGAAAAATTTACACACATCAAACGAAAGTATGATGAATCTATACTAATAAAATTTAATTCAATCCCTCCAAACACATTTATGAATACATTGTTTTTAAGTAGAAAAAGTTTGAAGACCAACATTCCCAAATTTTACATTATACGAAAACCTTCCTTTTATATATTTAATACTTAGCGGCCACGTGCAAACTCAAAAAGGCATCAGAGTTTTCTTTCTCTGGCATTTGACAGAGTGTTGACAGAGTGCTGCCAGAGTGTCGGCAACTGACAGAGAGTCGGAGATTAATTACATACAGATTGGGCTGGGACGACCGAGGCCACCACAGAATATGAAGAAAATAGCACAGCTCGGCTCGGAACTCAGATTTTATCGCAAGCCGGCGGCCATTGCTGCTTGTAAATTGTATCTAAGAACACTTTTAATCCCAAAGATTAAACATCAAAGAAACAGAAGATGGCTTTCCCTTCCTTACTGTGTTTTGTTTTGTAAAAATAAGTAATTTTTAAGAGTGATTGCACTGGTTATGGTGTTATGCATGCGGAATCCGTTACTGAGTTCGGAGGGCTCAGCTGCTTTAGTAACACAGTAGGAATCGGCCTCAAGAATCTCGATCGATGCTCGGTAACAACCTGTTCTGCAAACCAGTCGATCCGCTCTGCATTGCTGAGGGAGAGCTTTCGTTTTCCGCCGAACGGGAGAGACTCCATGCTTTTCTGCTTCAACATGCTGTCTGCAAAATTCATCAGCATTTTCACATTTGTTTCGCTCGGATCCTCGGCGTCATCCATGCATTTGTCCGTGAATGCACTTGCCTGAATAAAACATGTCCACAATCTTCTTCAATGAACGGAAAAAAAGAAACAATCCAGCTTGAATATAACCTCAATTTTTAACATTACATCCTCAAATTTTCACAATTTTTTTAAGGTGAGAAGAGTTACCTGAATCCTGACGTAATTGCGCCTGTTTTTCCCAAATGCCGTGCTAATGGCGTGATCGATGGTCTCGGAGAGTCCATCTCCGACGATTTTCATTACTGGCTTAGCCCACCGGGCGGCACCCCATTTCCTCACCTTCTCGTAATCGCAAGCCTGATCGAACTGCCCCGTTCCGACGGAAAGAACCAGCAAATCCTCCACGCCTTCCACAGACGGAAACTCTTGCTTGTTATGCACAACATGAGTTACTGCAGCAACACTGGGATTATTCATCACTAGCCCTCCGTCTATCGCCGTGCAGGCCGTCTGCCCGTTGACGGATTTCAAGATCACGGGATTAAAGAAACCGGGAGCAGCAAGTGCCGCCCGGCAGACTTCCCAGAGCCGGAAGTCGAAATTGTCGGTTTCCAGCGCGTCGGCGCGGGAGAAGAGAAACGGGGCGGCGCTCGACAGATCGTAGCAAGGAATCAAGATGGGTTTTAGCGTGTCCTTTAGTGTCAAGCTCCGCCCATCCGCGGCGGCGAACAGGCGCTTGAATACGCGTTCCATGCTCTTGCCTGAGAACCGGGGGCCCATTCCCCTGAATTTAGCCAGGAGTCCACCCGACACCGGCTTGAACATCCTCCGCCCCTCCTCCGCCAGAAGCCTCCACGCTTCCTCAGCTCGGCAAAGCGGACGGCCGGTGCCATCGTCGGCGAAGAGCATGGCGGCGATGAGACCTCCAACGCCAGTGCCGATTGCCAGGTCGAAGAAATCCGCAATTCGGGCGTCGGGGTTGCCAGTTTTCTTCTGCAGAGCCTCTTCCAGATAGGCCAGAGTGCGTCCCGCCACGATACCTTGCATTCCCCCTCCATCGATGCTCAGAATGCGGACCTTTCCGCTACTCGACTTTCTGCCTATGAGCTCCTTCTGCCAGTCGTAGCCAAAAAGAAAATTGTTCTCCAGCAGCGAGAAGATCTCGTAGCTGAGCTTGCTGCTGTCGCAACTCATTCGGCCATGCTCGGCTTCGAATCCTAGCACCATTATTCGATTAATGTCGAAGAATCCCAAAGAGACGGAGACAGATTCTCTCCTATCAATTGGAGCAATTCGCTGAAGAGAAATGTTGGAATTTTCAAGATGGGTGTGGGATTTATATACACAAGAAGACTGTGGGTTTGGCCGAATCGAGCAATAAAGACAGTAGAATTAGAATCTCCACGCAGAGATTGAACATATCTTCCGCGAGCTGCCGAGAAACTCAGTGATATCACTCACTAACTGCAAGTATTAACCGTAGTGAACTTTTTAACCTTGGTCTTGGCTTACCTATGGGTGATGACAAGATTTTGGCACGGACCTTGGGTACATACCTGCACTCCATTGTGCGTGAGGCTATGATTAAAATCATAATTGCAGCTGATTGATTTCCCGTGAAATTACAGAAAGATATTTTATGGCGGCGTATTTTGTAAACGAAAGTAGGGACCCGCCGCAGTTATTAGGGCTGCCAATGGTAAGATGTGGGCGCAGCCCGCAATAACGATTTCGCTGCGTAGTATTAAATGTAACATATGTGTATATACATTGAATCTATATTTTTATTTATTGATATGAAAGGAGTAACTTAATAAAACGATAAAATCAATTTTTTCGATTTGGATTCTTTTCGAATTTGGTAAAGAATATTGTTAGTTTAGCTCCCAGTTTAATAAGTAAAAACTATAGTTTTATTTATTAATAAGAATTTTGTATAGTTTTATTTAATAATAAGCATTTTGATCTTTACCTTAAAAAAAATTGAAGTTTTTTTGTTTTTTTGTTTTTTTGTTTTTTTGTTTTTTTTCAGCGAAAAAAAGTGTATTATTAATATTTATAGAATAAATGTAATCCTACTTCTTCCCATTATCAAAATTGATATTCCAAAAATGGTACCATCATCACATAGTAGCAATCAGTCCAATCTTTGAATCCAGTATTTCCTCCCAGATCAATAGTCCATCTTCATCTTCAAGATCATGTTTAGATAGTTTATCAGTCATAGAGTTGTTTTCCCAATATATATGATGAAGAGATAAATGTGGGCAGAGATTAATTTCACTTCAAATTCTGTTACACCAAACCAATGGATTAATGAGGTTACCTTCAACTTATAATCACCCCTAGCCCATTTAATAGTGACTTGAGAATTACCAAAAACTTTCACATCTAACATATTGGCCACTATAATGACCATCCATAATGTAAGGATTTCTGCCTTCATGTTTGTGCCTTTGCCACATTTAAGACGAAAGGTAAAGTAATGATCTTGATTTAGATATATAACCCCACTTGTTGCACAAAAACCAAGAGATGCGGCTCCGTCAAAAAATAGAATAGGCCTATTAACCTGTAAATTTAATAGACCCACCTTCCGTAATGAAAATGAATGGAGGTCAAATTTTGCTTTGTTGGAAAGAAAAAAATTGAATTAGTTTATTTATTCTTAATTTATTAAATTAAAGTTATTTATTTATTAAGTCACTAAAATTTGACAACATTTTCAATTCGAAAAAACAATTTGCTATAGCAAACAACAGAATCAAAGTTATACATATCTAAGATAAAATAGTAAGTCCTTAAGCTAGACAAAAAAAACAATTATTTGCGTTACACATATATTGAATCAGCAAAGGCTAAAGCCCAAGGAAACCAAAAGATACATCATCTTTATATTATGACTTATATAGATATGGATATAAACTATGTGTGTATTTCACATTCGAAATATATTCTTATGAGTAGATGTTTGAACATCAATAAATGTTTTTTGTTTTGTTTTGTTTATTTATTATTAATTTATTTTAATTTATTAAATTAAAGTTATTTATTTATTAAATTACTAAAATTTGACTACATTATATTCTGATTTTTTTTCAATTTAAAAAAACAATTTGCTATAGCAAACGAATCAAAGTTATACATATCTAAGATAAAATAGTAAGCCCTTAAGCAAGACAAAAAAAACAATTATTTGCATTACAAATATACTGAATCAGCAAAGGCTAAAGCCCAAGGAAACCAAAAGATACATAATCTTTATATTGGGACTTATATAGATATGGATATAAACTATGTTTGTATTTCACTTTCTAAATATATTCTTATAAGTAGATGTTTGAAGATCAATAAATGTTTTTTGTTTTGTTTTGTTTTTGGTAGGTATAAAAACCTTCACATTAATTATTAGAATATATTCTTATAAGTAGATGTTGATAATCAATAAATGTTTTTTGTTTTGTTTTGTTTTTTGGTAGGAATAGTAGCTTACAACACGTGGGGTGGATTAATATAGTGAATTATTTCAGACAAACTCAACTTCAATCTTTTCTTTTGGTTGTGTTTACCATTATATTAAAATGTACCAAAATCTTAAGTAATAATTTATCAAAAGTAATTATGATTAATATATTTTCTTTGATTATTAAAATTTAATAATAGAGTTTACAGCAGATATATTGTTAAAATACTTTTTATATTAATTTAAAATATATATATATATTATTTAAACAAATTGAAATAGAAAAAAAAAATATTAATTAAAAACAAATCTTCACATGTTCACCATTTTTTTATCAAAATAGAAATTTTATTTAAACAAATCAAAATTAAAAAAAAATATTATTAATTAAATTATATTTAATAAAAAATATTATTAATTAAATTATATTTAATAAAAAACAAAACTTGAAAATTTCAGTAAATTTTTATCAAATGTATGGTTGGGAAAGAATGACTGTGAATAAGTTAGCACCAGAAGAGAGGTGTGTATTAATGTGAAATGAAATCCTGAAATAATAAAACAACAGCCACTCATTGCACTAAGAACTACGGAAATGTTTTTATTGCGTGCTGACGTGTTTCGATTCGATCCGTGGTCCATAGTAGAACTAGAACGCGTGCTGACGTGTTTGGATTCGATCCGTGGTCCATAGTAGAACCAGAGCGCATTCAGTAGTCAAAAAGGGTCGATGTTACGTAAGATGTAACACGTGGTCAAACTCTACCGTTCCATGTAACAGAAATTTGAACGCCGTAAAAATGTCACCGTCAACGTTAACATCAGTCGAGGGCGGAGAATGAAGAACATAAAATCAAGTTGATTTCTTCAGATAATCAGGGTTTAATCCGGTAATTAACAGGGCATTCTGTGGTACGGTTATGAAGTCTCGGGACTAACCGCCGTCGGTGGTTTTACCGAGATTTCCGAGGTAATATCTCTGTCGGAGATCTTGTCGTCTATTAAGAACGAAGGTCAATCGCGGCCGAAAATCATAAAAAAATTGAAGGTGCCGTTTAATGTCGGTGATCCCTCGGTCAGCCGCGATATCGGTGGAGATCCAAGATCAAGAAGATGCCAAGTGGCAATGTAAAGGTAGATTCCGTTGTACTATGTCCTCGGGTTAGGGTTGTTCGTGTAGCTTAAACGTTTCACGATTTCGTTATTTTCCGATATCTTATGTTGTTACGATACAAATTTAAGATCTCAAATAAAAATGTTTAAACTTGTTGCATGGAGTATTTGAGGGGTTGAACTTATTTATATAGTTTAAATGTTTGACTATTTCAGGCTTTTTTAAGAGCAATTTTCAGCACAATTTCAACGGAATTTAGTAAAAAAAATTAAAATCTCAAAGAATAGTGTTTAAACTTGCTCAATCTGGGTGCCCTAAGATATTTGAGGGTTCAAAAGCATGATTTGAACAACACATAATTCAGATTAAAAAACACTAAATTTCGATCAAAAACTCACCAGACAAGCAAAATCATCGAATGTTTAGACTTATTCAATTTGAACAACAAAGAATTCGGATTTAAAAAAAATATGCATAGGATTCCAGTCAAAAACTTGTTGGACAAGCAAAATCATCAAATGTTTATGCTTGTTTAGGGTTGTTGGGTATAAGGATGGGAGGATGAGAAGAAGAAATATCTTCGGAAGTGTTTGAAGGTGCATCGTTGGATTTTTTTAAATGTCATATAAACTAGCACAACCACTTAACTTGAGGTCGGTGAATGTCGATGGGCCACAAGTTATGTGCCACGAACTATCTGTTATCCATGTATGGGCTACCAATTATCACATGTAAAGTGATGTGTGTGTGTGTTTCGAATTTGGAACGATGTGCATAAAATAAATCTTGACAATACACTTGTCTCATCTTCCTACAATCTAGGAGGAGACCCTTCTTCATCCATCACAAATTGTAAACTAGCACAACGACTTAACTTGTGGCAGATGAGCATCGATAGGCCACAAGTTAAGTGCCACAACAAGTTATGTTACGTGTTCTCCATGCATAGTTGTAATCACCCATTGTCTATGTCTCAGATGTATGTTCTCACCTGTTTTCTTCTAGTTAAAAGGGTTGTCTGCCATGGAATGTCCATTATCCATGCATCAGTTACTAGTTATTTTTTATATTCCTTTTTATAATTATTTATTTCGAATTTGAAATGACGTATATAAAATCAATCTAGATAATACACTTGTCTCATCCTTTTGCAATCTAGAAAAAACATACTTATTAATCCACCTCAAATTCTAAAATATAAACACCAAAAACATAATTACAAAAATTATACAAAATATATAATAATAATTATTAAATTAAATAAAAATATATATAATGATAAAAGTTCACCTTCCTTTCCCTACACTCGACAATGTTTCTGTACGGTTTTTGATGATCCAAAACACTAACATTATTATGATTAGAAATATTAATAAAGAAAAAAAAGACTATGCTTTCCTCTTCACTCCTTGAACCTTTACTTAATTTAAAAAATTCTACAAAATATATAATAATAATTATTAAATTAAATAAAAATATATATAATGATAAAAGTTCACCTTCGTTTCCCTACACTCGACAATGTTTCTGTACGGTTTTTGATGATCCAAAACACTAACATTATTATGATTAGAAATATTAATAAAGAAAAAAAAGACTATGCTTTCCTCTTCACTCCTTGAACCTTTACTTAATTTAAAAAATTCTAAAGTCTAAGTGGAGGCCTTATTTTGTAATTGCTTTCCTAACTTTCCTTGTTCGCAAAGCCCTTATGGTCGCCCATGTTTTGTTTTGTGTGTATATTTAATCATAGCAACCTTATCTTTGAAGCATATGTTTCTATTATATGTGCGTGCGGTCACTTCAAAAAAGAATTTGTACCATGAGAATATAAGTTGTTGTGTGTAAATAAATTAAAATATATTCTTATGTCGCTTAACATTGTGTCTAATGAAACATCCTTATCCTTTCATTTTATATTATTTTATGGATTTGTACTATATGGACTTGTGAATCAATAATCTATTGAAGTGTTCTTTAAACTTTGGAACATAATTAGAATACTATATCATGTAATTTATACGGCTTGTGTTTTTTATTTTATTTTAAATGTGGGAATGGAATCTAAGAAGGTCAATTTATTCTCAAGATTTTTTAATTTATATGGTAGGTATCTTTCATGTTTCATGTATATAGTAAGGTGTAGTCTAAGTGAAGCCAACCATTTTTCGAATTAAGATATTTATTTATAAACAAAGATAGGTTGGCACAAAGACATATTTCAAAACAAAGATACTCATTGCAATGATAATATATTTACTTGATACAAATTGAAAAAAGACTTCATTTTATATGTAATTTAAGTGAGACACGTCGAATATTAAAGGGTGCAGCTTCAAGTGGCTAGAAACGTGTTTTATTTTCGTAGGTAGGTGTGTGACTCTCGTGGAAATCATGATTTTACTTATGGCTTCAAGGTTCCACCACGTGGTAAGGGGTTTTGGAGTCTTCGAATGGGTCAAGCAAAATACATATGAAATGTGTTGGATTGATCAAAATCATGAAATTTCAAGGTGGTTGGAAATGAGTCATTTTGCCATGAACTATATATATACATTGTGAGTGCAGATGAACAAAGTAGCAAAGATCCTAACAAATGGTTCTTAGCAAACTGGCAATCTCAAATAGGATTTATTGTATCTCTTTTTTGTAGAGGGTAGTTCCTTGTTAATTTGGAAGTTGAAAGTGAAAGGGAGAGAGTTTTCAACTCCAAACCATGGTTTTTAAATTAAACTAGGCTTTTTGTGAGATATTGGTCTTTTGGCTTTGACCTGTGTATAAAGATTCCTTTCATAACTAATCTAGGTGGATACTAATGGCTAGCTACTTGTTCCATTGATTTAGAATGGTTGAGCATCTTGATAGTTCTACTATAGCTTTTTAGGTCTTAATCGTTCAATGTGTTTCTCGGCATTTTCCTTGTGTTTGTTGACAGTTGACATAGGCAAAGCAATCTCCGATGATCGCATGGCTTGCCAAACGCAATGGATTAAGCTTTGTAATGTTTTCAAGAAACACCATAAAAGGAGCTTGTGAGTGCACATTAAAAGATTATGTGAATGTTGTAGGTGTACATGCATGTGTGTGGGTGCACATGTTGAGATGCATTGTGTGAATGCATGATTGTGTTATGTATGTTTCATTGCAACTAGATAATATATGAAATGATGAATTAATGGTAATTCTAGGATCATTTCATGAGCTGCTATGGATGCAGGAGAAAGACTGCATGAAGAAGGTAGTCATGTTTGATGGTCTACCAAAGTGCTATGTTGAAAAGATAGAGTTGCATAAAATTATATGGCTGTGAAGTAATGGATATTGGAGTTTTCATTTAAATTGAAGGGATAATGTGACTGTGTCTTGCAATTTTATTATGATGATATATATATATATATATATATCATTGCATTTGGAATGTTAACAGTTGAAAGTGTTTGAATTATTGAGTGTTATAATTATGAGATCACTTCAGTGATTGTTGTAGCAATGAGAAGAGTATTTGCATAGATACTCACAACGTGTTTGGCTTATTGAAAGTTTCAAATTTCAGGTAGAAATGTATTAAGTATGGAAATGAGGATAAGTCCATAGTAAAGACCGGGATCTACCATGTGCAGAAGACAAAGGTTATGAGAAGGTTCTCATGGTTGTGAAATTTAACTTATGCATGGAACAAATTTGTAAATTTGAGGTTTGAAATTTTGCTAATAATTGCTAATGGTTGTTTGGCTTCTCTAGAGTTGTGTCAAGAGGAATGTGTTGTAAGTGGATGTTCATGTTAGGGAAGCAAGTGTAAAACCATAATGGATAGAGTGATACCACTTACAAGAGCCAAACAATATGAGGATGGCCTCATGGATAAACAAATCAATTTTCGTAGGAGACAGAATTGTAAATTCGTGTTTGAATTTAATTATTAATGTCATTGACTGATTAGGAAATCATATTTGAATTTGATTGTTAAAATGTTGTTGATTGTTTGGCTGTTGAGGAGTGTGTCAGGAAGACACATTGCAGGAAGACCATGTGTGATGGCCTGCAGAAGCCAAACTCCATGGGAAGGACCCCATGCTTTGGAAATGGGTTTCAAGTGAAACGCCATTGTAAATTTTGATAATATCTCAACTGCACTGCATGTTGGAAAACCATGTAAGTGAGATGGTAAAATTATGCCAAGAAGGCATGTGTGGGTTATGGAACGTGAAAATATTGGGGTGGCAAACCGAAGGACTATTGACTCAGAGAAGGGAGCTCCCATTCTTTGCAAATGAAGAGAGAATACATCTGAAAAGGGATAAGTGTTATGTAACCCTAGCTAAGAATATACATGTCTGGTTATTAGATTTAATATGCAGAGCATATTTTATTATTTCATTATTATTCCAGACTGCTTGAGTGTGACTAAGGCCTCCATGCCTCACATCGGAAAGGGATGCATACCTTTCTAGTGCTAAGTTATGATAGGATTGTCAATATTGACTACACCCTAAGGGAATGGACGCATTTGTGGTGTTTCAATGCTTGATAGTGAATGTTATGAAATATGGTTACAATTTTGGAGCAACAATATTGATGAGCTTGCTTATCCTTCTTGTGCTATCAGCTTGCACAAATGCAACTTGGTGCTGCATATTAAGAGACAAAGTGAAGAAAGGGTACTCAAGAGGACTGTACGGGCATTGGTAACATTTCTACGCTCACACTAAAGAACACTAGAAGGGATCGATAGACCCAAGGAGATTGAGTTATCATCCTTGTATAGTGTGAGTGGGTATTGTGGGGCCATGCTAGCCTACAGTCAAGAAAGTCACCTATAGAATTCCTAGAGGGAACCACTGGTTTGCATAGGAGAAAGAGTGCCATCCTTGTGTGGATGAAGGGTTGATGGGTGTGTGAAGGGTTGTGGTGATATTGATGAAGGCATAAAATCTCTATTGGGCTAGCAGTAAAGTGGGGTACCGAGACTGACTGAAAACCCTAATATGTCTATGGCTCCGTAGTAGAGCCTTGACCTAGAAATGGTCGTGGTGCAGTTTCCTTCCATTGGTTGATGACCCAGACGGATGTGTTGGCTTGGCAATGGAGAGGGAAAACCAGGTATGGGACTGGTTTGGCACCACCAATGCTTGGTAAATCCAGAGAGTAAAGTGGTTGGGCATTAACTACTTGATGTTGTGGAGCACCCCACAGGTGATCAAAGGCTTGTAAAGCAGAGAAGGAAACATGTGGCCGAGTAGCGGGGAACTACCCAACACAAATAATTATTTAATTTTCATTCATTTTTTTTTAGATAATGAAATTTTCATTACAAGTCTTATGGAAACCAAGCTGATACGTTGTTGTTTCTTTGTTGGAAACCTTGGTCATTACAGGAAGCAAGGACCCTGAAGGCACCATAAATGCTTCGTAAATCCAGTCGGTGCACTGGTTGGGAATTAAATGTGGACCAGCCGGCATGTTGGCCAAACATTCCTTAAATACTTGATAAACCCAGTCCGAGTACTAGCTTAGCATATTGCTAAATGGGATGTTTGATAAACCCAGTCAACGTACTAGCTTGGCATTGCCTATTCGAATGATTGTGGAGTAGCCTGTGTGCCAGCCCAACATTCATTATTGTATCCATGGGAAATCCAAGGCTTGTAAAGAAAAGAAGGATCATGTGGAATAAAGTGAAGACATCCAATACAAATAAGTATTTGGTTATCTTGCAGCTTCTTGCTTATTTAATATGAATATACGTGTGTACTTGATTTGGTTATGATTTCTTAAACTCTTGTTTAGAGATAAACCCTATCAAAATAAATTAAACATGTGAATTGATTCAATGTTTGAGTGTAGGTATTGCTGAAAGCAAGGACCATGAAGGCATCCTAGGGATGCATGTGGACACGTGATTGTCCTAAAGAGCTCAGTATGAGCAGTATTGAAAGATGGTGCTAGTGGAACTGTGTGGGTCCTAGCAGCCAAAGGTTCTGTAGGCAACAATGGGGAAGGGTTCCCTTGTTGAAAATCCTTAGACGGACCTTAGACACTAAGTGTCATAGCCAAGAAATGGCAAGTCAAGCATTCACATTAAATTGAAATAGGCTAAGGAGCATGAAACCACAATGGTGGTGTGGCTCTGGATTGGAACAAGACTAAGAGGGGGAAACTCTTACTCTTCTCTTTCATTTTTTATTGATGCATTTCAAAAACAGAGGATTGTTGAGTGCATGTCATGACTGAAATTAGATTGTGTTTAATTGCTTGAAATGAATTATGAATGCTGAAATAGTTATTTCTTTGTGAAAGGATGAACATGAATGAGTTCATGTGTATGTTGGGAAAGCATGAAAAGTGTGGAAGTCTCATGAATTAAGGATGGACTTTCCATGTCAATTGGGCAAATAATTGACTGATTTTAATATTGTGTTATGCTTGGCCTAACAGGAATTGCCATGATGAATCGTGTTGTATTCAAGCAGATAGTAAAGCATACACAGAGATATAATCAAGACAAGAGAGATGAGTCGAATGCATCCAACTGGTTATATTCATCTTGATAGGTATATTTATACATCTTACATATGGTTGGAGCGGTTGCACCCGCTCCAACGGCTTCTTTAACTAGATCATTACATAGTAACTAATGACAACTAAGGAGCCCGAAGAGCCTCCTCCAACATCTCCCCCACCTCAAAATCTTTCTTCGTCCCAAAGAAACATGAACAACCACGAACTGCAATTCCTTTAGTCTCTGTCAACAGTCTGGTAGTGGCCAATCGAACCTTCTCACCCCTTCCTGCCGAATTCTCTTCCACGGTCCAGGAACTTCTGGGCTTCGTCGCTCTGCCATTGCACCAACTCACCATCTGCCGGAAAAATGTCTGAAATGACATTAAATAGATGTTTATGTGTGTTAGTACCGGGGGGCTTGATCAATTTAAGTGTTCTTTTGTCATTATTAACGTGAAGCGCTTTCTCTATGTGGTATAGATGTCTTCTGCTTGAACACATGGTTTTCGTAGACTCAGCTGTCGTGAGGCTTACTGCAAGTGTTGAATGTGTCGTTGCTGCTCGTGGTCGATACCGACTGATATTGGTCGACTTGACTCTACTCGACTCGACATGACTTACTTGACTCGACATTACTGACACTGGTCGGCAAGAAATCGACTAGATTTACAACTTTTATGAATATACATGGTTCAAATAAGCTTTGAACATCCCTTTTTTCGACTTATTTTCAATGACCCAACACTTTTTACAACATCATGGCCACTTTTACCAAAGAGTACTAAAGACATGACTAAGTATTATACGGGACCGACCATCTTTTGCATATCGACTAAAATACAAGGTAACTTTAATAATATGTTGACATTAACATTCCGAGCATATTTTAAACTCGACTATTTACAACCGACCAAAACAATAAAATATGTCGACCTCAAATATAATATCGACCATACTTTTTGAAAACAGCAGCATTCCTTCTCCTTCAAACCAAAAAATACACGACGCAACAAACCAACAACAATAGTCGAAAACTTCAATATTATTCATGTGAAGACTGCTGATATTGAGTCGAAGTTAATAAAGACAACCCTTCTAGTAGACGACGATGACTCTCTTAGTTGGATGGGCATTCTTTTATTTTCAAATGAGATGCACGGGCACTCCTCTGGTAAAGTCTCTATCAATCGACAAGTTCATGTCTGATACACAATATTCTGTCCCGACCACATTTTTCATATAACTCAAATAAAATATAATACACAGTTAACATATATTCGATGTTAAGTAATGAACAATTACTAGGCAATCGGTAGTCGATGGCTCCACCACATGTTGTCTCTTAATCTCCATGCTTGATCCGTCGGCGGTCAGTTCTCGTCTGGTCGACAAAGACAACTTTGAAATATTGATTAAACAACAATCATCCCACGAGCAATGTGTATCTTCACAGGAGATTTTATATGTAGTTTCTACCAGCATGTCCGAAAGAACAACAAACTTTCGAAATATTAATCAACGACGATTATTGACAGATGCATCATGCTGCTAATACGTGGTTTCAGTCAATGGCGATCGAGAACTTTGTCATAATTTCAGGGCAACGATTTCTCCACATGGTCGAGTATTCATTCAACAATCACGTGTAGTGAAATGCATAGTTTCGGAAGGCTCCATCAATTGGTAGTCAGCAGGTTCCATTCTAAAACATGTTCATTCGACAGACTTTAGGTTGGTTTCTTTAGAATTTTGCAGCATGATAAGGCATTCAGGGCCTCATAATTTGATCAATCTCTAATATATATTGTGACAACAACACGACCTCTATGGTCGAGGTGTGGATATGGGCGCTCTTCAACATAAACTTGCAGAGAGTACAAACACCAATGATCTTGCAAACTTCAACGCGCAGGTTTTGCAATTGCTTCTTCCACCACCGTCCAGTGTTGCTGTCATGATCCAGGTCTCAGCAGATACCAAATTCTTTTCTTTTGCACGCAAGACAGTCTTCTACACGCATCAGCAATTGAGCCGCATTATCATTTCTTCAAGAGTGCAGCAATGATCGAGCAACATGAGCTTTTCTTGTTTCTTGCAGGGATTATTTCTCCTCACGATCTCCTTAAGGTTCGAACCGCTCCTCTTTTGCTGTTGCTGTCACCCAGCCAAAAGAGAACGGCAACGGCGCCAGATGTTGTATTCAAGCAGATAGTAAAGCATACACAGAGATATAATCAAGACAAGAGAGATGAGTCGAATGCATCCAACTGGTTATATTCATCTTGATAGGTATATTTATACATCTTACATATGGTTGGAGCGGTTGCACCCGCTCCAACGACTTCTTTAACTAGATTATTACATAGTAACTAATGACAACTAAGGAGCCCGAAGGGTCTCCTCCAAAAAATCTCATAGGCGAGAAATTGAAAGCCGTTGATTGCAGTTGTTACCAGCCAAGTGTTTCTAGTGAGCAAAGTGAGAGCCAGTTGTGCACATTGGCCATGGAAGCAGACCAAAGGCTATGGGGTTTGGCTGAAAATCTTCCTCAAATAATTGCCAGGACAACAAGAAAGATGGCAGCCATGAAATTCCAGACTTGTAGATCAGCTGGAAGGTAAATAAAAGGAAGGGATTGTTGTGGAGCAATGCCCACCTATAGATTTGGAAGATCAAAGCCAGCAAGAGCATCTTGTGGAAGCCAAAGGACTTGGTCCTGAAAGTTCAAAGTAAAAAGGTGAAAAGCAAGACAGAACTACCACATTTTGTGAATTTTGGACATGTGTAAAATAGATATGTATTCCTAAGTGTTGGAACACCGAGGACGATGTTATTTCAAGGGGGGGATTGTAATATCCCGCTTTTGACCCATTGCATTAAAATGTAAATGATGTAATATTGTTATAAAATCGTGGTGAGGAGCTTAATGCCAAGGCCCCGCCATCGATTTAGTGATGCATATGGTTTGCGTGCTAGCCAGGCACAACGGAATTGAAAATATCATGTAAATATTAATTGGAATAAAATACCCACAACTAGTTATGCAATGCAATGCAACAAGAGATGGGGGCATGGTTTTTACAAGGAATTGGGAGGGAAATATTCAAACCCTTGGAGCCAATCAAATCAAGCCAAGTGTCAATGAGAGAACCCATAAAACCTTCAACTACCCATGTTGACTTTTGTACCCAATCATTCATTTCTCCCAAGAGTTGGTTGAAGTAGTTAATGCCTCGAGGAATGGAGAGGTATGGTTGTCCAAATTCGGGGATGGGAAAGCCACCCTTCATGGAAATTCGCGTTGGACTTCTTGGGCAAGAAAAGAGCCACGAAATTGCCCCCCCCAAGCCATTATTCACAATTGCCTTGCTCCCTCACGCAATTTGATCTAGCTGAGGCATTTTACCTCCACGTTTTTCCTGTGTGTCCTTGTTTTTTCTAGCTGGGAAGAGGGCATTTTTGGTGTTACAGAGCTGTTGGGAGGAAGGGAGCCTGATTTGGGGTTTCATTGAGGTCGTTTTGGCCATTTAGATGCCCAAAATACCCATGGAAAAATCGTGTTTGTTCCTAGTGGATGATTTCCCTCTCTACAATTCGTTTTTGGTGTGCCCACGATTTGGGAAAACCCATGGCCATCTTGTCTCTAAATCCCATTGTTAAAGATGTGTATCCGTGCCCAATGATTGTGTTGTTGTGTGTGGAAAGAGTATGTTGGGGTATGAGTTATGGGTATCCATTTTTTTGGCTTGAGCTTGAGTGCAAGCATCCGGAAATGAAGAGGGTTCAGATTTAGTCTGATAAACCCAGCTGTGGACTGGCTTGGCTTAGATGCAATGTTTATTTGGTTGTGCATTAGCTTGAGTGTCGCTTTTTCCTTATAGAAATCATGCCCAGCTCGATGGTGGTCTCTGAGTGCTGAAAAAATGCAAGCTAGGCAGAGACCTATGGTTGGGTGGAACATTGCAGCGACATAGCTAGTTGCTTGGAACAATTGCACGATGAAGATAAGTATTCTCTATGTGTATTTACTTCTGCAATGTTTTAATTTGGTAATTGTTATTGATATGTTGGATGCATATTAAATGTGTGTGGATGATGTTTGATTCCGTTGTGCATGTTTTCCTTGATTTGCATCTGCACACATTCATTTTATTTGTATGAATCTAATAAATGGGGCTGAGTTTATGTCAAAGCCCCGATTTGTAGTCATGATCCCTTCTGTGCGTTGGATCGACGGGAGGGGACGTGACACATGGTTGATAGCAGCAGGGGTCTTTCATTTAAAAGATTATATTATATGTCATTGTGACTGACATTGTAACTGCAGGAAATGAGTTATTGCGGCTTCAAGAGAGGATGTAAAATTCTGGAAAGACTAATACATTGATTGATGTTGGGCTAGAGGGCTCTGGAACATCAAGAATAATTATATGCATTATGCTTATTTGATGTTGAGTCGGACGACTCTGGAGCGTCAATACTATTTATGATGACTTGATGTTGGGTTGAGAACCCTGGAGCATCAAGGATAAGGAGGCAAAGATATATATGCCCTATTGTTGAGTTGGGAAGAACTCTGGAGCATCAAAGGAAATTAAAAGGTAATTGATGTTAAGCTGGTAGCATCTAGAACATTCATTATAATTCGTGATGTGATGATTATGACATTTCATTTAGTCAATGTTTCTTTTTGAAAGGTAGTAATATGCCATTGTGACTGATAGTACTTCGAGGTTATTGTAGGTAATGGGCTATGACAGCTCCAATAAGACCATAACTTAAGAACAGAATGTGAACTTATGAAACCTACAATAAGAATAATAAACTTAATATAGATAAAGACTATTCAACTAAAGAATTATGAAACCTTTGAGCTAATTACAGGGGGCGCCCTGGGTTATAAGGAGCTTGAAATTTTAAGAAATCCTTATACACTATACAAATTTGTGTGGGATCAAATTTGTGTGGGACATGCAAGGGAAGAAATTTGTGTGGGATCAAAAATGTTCAGACATTTTTAAGAAGTTAAAGGAATTATTGACTACATCACCTATTCTGAGGATAGCAGATCATAATAAGGATTTTATAGTTTGCACGGATGCATGTAATGACAAACTCGATGGAGTCCTAACACAAGAAGGACATGCTGTGGCATACGAATCTAGAAAGCTGAAAATACATGAGAAGAACTACTCTACTTATGATTTAGAGTTATTAGCAGTAATTCATGCTTTAAAAATGTGGCGTCACCACCTTATTGGCAGAAAAATTTACCTTGTTGACAGATAACATGGGTCTGAAATATTTATTAGATCAGACAAATCTGATCGCTAGACAAGCTAGACGGTTAACTTTCCTAAGTGAGAATGATTTCGAAATTCAACATATTAAAGGGAAAGAGAACAAGGGTGCAGATGCATTAAGTCGTAAAGCAAAACTGAATTTTATTTCAGCCATCAGTATTTACTCAATAGATTTAGAAAATCAGATCCTTGAAAGAAGTGAAATGGATGAAGAATACAGAAAATTACAAGAAAAGACAGCTAATGACAGTTCTGAAAATTCTATGGCAGATTACAGTTAAAAGAAAAATGGACTATTGTTATACAAAAACAGATTGTATGTACCCAACATACCAGAAGTAAAAATTCTGATTTTAAATGAGATGCACAAAAGCCACTACTCTGGTCATCCAGGTTATCAAAAAACCATCACTATGCTACGAAAATAGTACTATTGGCCCATAATGAAAGATGAAGTAACAGAGTACATAGCTAAATGTTTGGACTGTCAAAAAGTGAAAGTTGAACATCAACATCCGGCTGGACTGTTGCAGCCATTGCCGATACCTAGCTGGAAATGGGAAGTGATAAGCATAGACTTTATTACTGGACTACCCAAAAATCAGAAACAAAATGACTCTATCATGGTGGTAGTGGATAAACTTAGCAAGGCAACACACTTTATACCTGTGAAGACTACTCATAAGGCTCCAGACATTGCAGAAATCTTCATGAAGCATATTTTTCGACTACATGGTATACCGAAAGTGATAATTTCACATCGTGACTCTAAGTTTACTGGAAACTTTTGGAGGTCTTTGTTTAAAGGGTTGAATACAACCTTAAACTTCAGCACAGCATTTCATCCACAAACGGATGGACAGACAGAAAGGGTGAATCAAGTATTGGAAGACTTATTGAGAATGTATGTTAAGGATCAGCCTAGTAAGTGGGAAGACTACTTGCATTTAGCAGAATTTGCATATAATAACCATTGTCATGCATCAGCCAGACTTAGCCCTTTTGAAATTCTTTATGGTAGGAAATGTGACATCTGTTTCTTGGAATGACCCAGTAATTAGAGTTGTTTTAGGATCTGAATTGTTGCAGGAGTTAGAACTAATTGTGAAACAGGTACAAGGAAATCTAAAAGCTGCCCAAGATAGGCAAAAAGGTCAAGCAGATCTTAAAAGGACGCATAAAGAGTTCCAGGTTGGTGAACATGTTTTCCTCAAGGTAAGACCGAAAAAGAGTTCATTGAAATTGGGAAGTTGTGCCAAGTTGACACACAGGTATTGTGGTCATTTCGAAATATTGTCTAGATTTGGACCAGTGGCATACCAACTGGCTTTGCCACCAAATTTAAAAATACATAATGTTTTTCATATATCATTTTTAAAGAAGTATGTACAAGATGCTACTCATATTGTAAACTGGAATGATGTACAGGTGGAACAAGATGGCGATTTTCAGGTGGAACCGGACTGTATCCTCGAAAGGAGGGAAACTCTACTCCGGAATCGCACCATTGGGCAAGTAAAGGTGCAATGGAAGCACTTTAACCTAGAAAAGGCAACCTGGGAGTTGGAAAGTAGTATGCAGGCAGCATACCCAACTCTGTTTCAAGAACACTCAGAGAGTGATTAACCAACATCGAGGACGATGTTGAGACTTAAGGGGGGGTGTATGTCACCTACCCAAATTCTGAGGATATTATTTTATTTGCAAAATACTTTATGTTAAATTTTAAATACAAAGTTTTGTAATTATGACCAAATTTGGTCAAGGATGAATGTAATTACTGATTATTATTATTTAATAAATTAAAGTAGGAGACAAACACCCAAGGGGACTGTTAAATGAGTGTTCACTGACCCACTAGGAGGAATGGAAGCTGTTAGAAGGCATGGGACAGATGGCAGCAATTGCACTTCACCACTAACTGTTGGTTATGGGACAACTACCCCTAAAAATGTTGCATTATCCCCCAAGTGGTGGGAGTGAGCAGGTAGCTCATTAAATGACCAGTTAACCACTAAAAGGCCTAGGTAGCCTGCATAAGGCAATTCGAATTGAGCAGGCAGCTCTCTTACAATATTTTCTACAGAAATATTCCTCAAGTGCATCAGGTGATGACTAAGAGATTCAAATAGGGAGGCTATGTGAGTGCAATTGTAAGTCTGCTAAGTATACTGAGAAGACAAACCAGAGGTGCTGGTGCAGGCCATTTTGACTGCTGAGTCTTAAGGACTGGACAATCTACATTCTATTGCAAGTTGAGGACCCAAGCTTCTAAGTTTCTTCCTTCTGGTGGTTCAGTGAACAGGGTCGGGGGTCCTAAGGCAAGTAACTTGGCTGTCTTCAGGAATTGGTTGGGTGGAACAAGTACCTTGGGCTGTTTGTTTCCCTACAGTTTACCAGTTTTTACTGTTCCTACTTTTGTTTACAGTTCAATGTTTCTGCTTAGTAGAATTATTAAACTGTCATGTAAAAGAAGTTATTTTATTTCTTGATCTATGTTTGATTCTGAATGATAAAGATTTGTGAAATATTTGATTAGATAACCATCTCTATATTGTCACTAGTTGTGAATACAACCTACAGGTTTCCTGTGTTGCCTACTCATTTCCAGCTGGGCATGGCAGTGACATACCACTGGTTGAAATCTAATTGACAAGTCATTTGAATTGCAACCATTTAATTTTACATTTTGGGCTATGCATTGCCTTTCCTTAAAAACCAGTAACTCTGTAAATTCATCCTTTTAAGTTTTTTTGTAAATTCATTTTTTTAAGCTTTCATTTATACTTCTGCGATGGGTTTGAATCCCTTGAACTAGCTGTGATGGGCTCAACTTTGACCGCTAAGGGATATATCCACCAAGCCAACGTTCAAGCATTGTCCTTTTCCTAACCCTATCTACCAACCCTGCATTAACAATGCCATTTAACAGTGGCCACCTCTGTCGTACATGCCATGGAGCCCCTCTTCCATATCCATGGACCATGCGATGGTGGATATTATGGCATATACTGCCATTAATACATTGCCACTAGGTGCTTATTGCTTGCTTTAAAATTTGGGCACAAAGGCACTTGGGAAGACAACGTTGCCAGGCAGCTGAATGAAGAAGTAGCCAACCTCTGGTCAATTATGTCTTTTGGTGATTCTTCTCAAAAAAAAATCTTGCAACACCTCTCAAAATGCGCCCATCTAGAGACAATGACAGCCAAACTATTTCGTACTCCACTTAAAATGATTTTGATCAGGAAGTGTATTCGTTCAGGGAAAATATGTTGCTTTGTACAAGCAAACAGGGAATGTTTCTTGCAAGCACTGAGATGAAAAACCTTCACTCATGGCTCCTTTCTTCACATGTGGATGAATGATATACATTCAAATCTTCATACTACCAGTCACCTATAGATAATATTAAGCTTCTTGCTAGTCCCTCTACCCCTAAAACTGTACTCTCAAGCCCTTAACAATCTTCATGAAGTACTTCACCTTCCTAATCCCAATCTGGCCTATACTATGATTACGATATCACTAGTTTTGGAGAACTCATCCAGGTTATTGTTATGACTATTCATGGTATTCCTACAGCAGATGTTGTCATGACTTTCTTGATGACAAACATTTTCCTACTACAACTTTGGGATTTTTCCATTTCATTCACCTAGCTCTGGGTGTGCCTCCAATGCGTAAAGTGTATTCATTATGAAGCTTAAAAAGCAAAATATATTTTATAGGACATGCACTGGAACCTCAATTCATATGGCAGATCAGACAATAGTGCATCCTGCACAAACGTTCGACAAATGGTAGCACCCATTCAATGGAGGAAACCTGACACTCAAGCCGCAAGTCAAAGACATTGAGGATGCAGGGCATGTTGGTCACCCACTGACCACTGCAAGTGATAGATCGTTAATGATCATGAGTGCGAAGGGTATTTCCAATGGGTTTCCATGGGCAAGAAAATGGATCTGCCTCCAACAATTTTGGGTTCGGATTAAGTGAGGACTTGAAATAAGGGCAGGCATGGTTTTTTTCGAAGGACCCACAGTTATCTGCAAAATTGAAGATTCCTTTGCTTTGATTCAGAGTGGTTGGGTTGGGTTGGTTACATAACTAGGTTTATAATCAGGATTCAAGCTTAAAATATATGAGTTTCAGAATGTACTAACCTTGCTATGAGTTTCAAAATGTACTAACCTTGCAAGGTTCGGCTCTTGCTGCTCTTGTGCTCTGTTGGTTAGCGTTCTCGTCGATCTCCGAAAGTCCACATGTCCGTGTTCCACTTCCACTTCCGAGTTCCCACTCTTTTTCTCCTACTGATGTTGAGGGCCGAAGGAGGCAGCACAAATGACTTATAGTCTTATAGTTACGATTCACGATTCATGAATTAGGGATTTAGGATGTAAATTAATGGATCTAGAGAAAAAAGACTACAATAAACTCTCTTGATCTACCAAATCAAAATTCCAACTTCGCATTAATTGATACCAACAACTCCGTAGCCAGCTAGCCACAACCCCCTGTGCACAATAAACTCCAGCCAGCAGTTTAAGTAGCACTCAAACTATTATATATATATAATTTACATACGGGCAATTTTTTAGCGTGCCCGTCAATTTGACGACTTCAAAAATAAGTTAAACTTCACCGCTGACGTGTAATTTCCACGTCAACCTGTATTGACGGCCAAAAAACAGAAAAAATGTGCATACACGTGTCAAATTTAACCACTGATATAGATGATCAATCTCAACCAAGTCAACTAGTGCACCAATCAAGACATAAAACCTAAATCTTGGTTCTTCCTAGGTGATCAAAGTGGACTAATTATTCGTGATTTTATCAAACTTAGTTACATCTTTGAGTATATATAGATTATCCTACGAATCGATCTATTATATATGATGGAATACATCTATTGTTATTCAATCCATATGTTGAGGTGTGCTCACTTGTGATTTAATGGTGTAACATTGTGTTTGACACCTCTCTCTTGGAATTCATAGTTAGTCACTTATGCAATTCCCTAATTCTCCAACATAGCACTTTTGATATCACGCCTCTCTTTTGGAATTCATAGTTAGTCACTTGTGCAATTCCCTAGTTCTTGAACATGCCATCAAAGCTAATGGTTTGAAATCAAAACCACTTTCTACAAGTTGCCTCAGAGGTTGTCACTTACATATGTGCTCATGTTTGAGTTGGATATCTAAGGTAGATCAACTTAGGTTTAAATACTTGCAAATTGGATCAAAGTTTGTAAAGCAATACAAATTATAAGCAAGTGCATGTTGTTTTCAATGGCCACAAGTATTACACATGCGCACAAGATATGGAAATCACTTTGGCAATGTACAAGATATGGCAATGTATGTTTTTACACTCATTTCACTGCTCCACTTATGTCAATGAAAGTGCTATTGCCTATTGCTTCTTGCTATTCATGTGACTACACCTGTGCTAAGGTTGAGTACATATTTGGATGTTGATTTTTCATCATCCACACAACCTGCCTAATTTGAATCTGTATATCCACAATCTAGGATCTTTGATTAAGTTGTACAAAATTTCACAATCATGCCTTTCACATATCTCAACACCCTCTTCGTTGCAGTCCAATGCTCTGCTTCTGGCATTGTCATGAATCTAGAAATGAAGATCACAACATAACTCAAATCAAGCCTAGTGGTTGTAAGATATATCAAGCCACCCACTAGTTTCCTATAGACTTGCTCTTTAACTGCCACATAGTCAATCTTGGCTTAAAGTTTCAACCCTTTCTCCATAGGTGTAGACAAGATCTTGCAATCTATCTTTCGCAACTTGTCATGCAAACTCCTGGCATATTTTGTTAGACAAAAACACGGCTATTTGTTTGCCAAACTTCTGCACCCATTCAATAATGTAGGAGGCCTAGAACAATCATGTCAAAATCTTTACTCATATTGGATTTTATATGTTCAATCATGCTTGCCTCACTAGCTATAATAATGATGTCATCTACATAAATGCCCAATAGGATGATACATTACCAATGCTTTTGACATATAGGTTGGCATCTAAAGGACTCTGTTGGAACCCATGTTCAACCAAGTACCCATTAATCTTACTATATGATGCCCTAAGTGTCTGCTTTAGACCATATAGAGCCTTCTTTAATCTGCAAACAAAATGCTCCTTCCCTAAAACCTCAAACTCCTGTGGCTAAAACATAGAAAACTATTCCTCCAAATCTCCATTGAGGAAGCCGCTCTTCACATCCATTTGATGGAATTTCTAGCCACATTGTGTTGGCATGGCTAGAACTAGCCGGATTGTGCTCATCTTTGTTGTAGGAGCAAAGGTCTCCTCATAATCCATGCCCTCTCGCTGAGAGAACCCTTTTGCTACCAATTGTGCCTTGTACTTATCAAGCGTGCCATCCACATTGTACTTGACCTTGTACACCCATTTGCAGCCAATGGGTTTCCTCCCTGGTGGAAGTGTTGTGAGATCCGATTGTTCATCGAACTTTCATGTTTTGTTGTCATGGCCTTCTCCCATTCAAGTCTCCCTTTTTCTTCTTCAACACCTCTGGCTCGTATACTTCTTGAACATTGGCCATAAGAGCGAATTGATTGTGTTGGGTTTATGTTTGCTCTTTCCTCTCAATGATCATCCCTCAATTATTTCTACTACTCGAAGATCTTCAATGGCATTTCACCACCACTTCGGTCTCTTCTTGGGAACCTCCTAATCCAAGTTAGTATCATCATTGTAACTTGGGTTGCTTGTACCTATGCCATCAGAATGTTGATTCAAGTTATTAGTATCACAAATTATCAACCTAGCTCTAAAAGACTCCTTAAAATGTTCAGAATCTACCCCTCCCCCTAGGTGGAGCTATCTGAAGTTGAACACTTGAATCATGAGCCATGATGGGCAGCTCCATGGTAATTTTGAACTCTTAAGAAGATTGGAAAGGTCCAACTTCCTCATCAACTACAACATCTCTACTAAAACTCAACCAGTTGATTTCCACATCAATCAACGTGTAAACTCAACTAGTTGATTTCCATCATAAAAAACATCCCCATAAACCTTTTATCTACAATCCAACAACTATAAAACACACAGATCTTAACAGATCTAGTTTTCACGAAAACCTTTTGGCTTATTGATATGTTATTGCTAGCAATCCCTTGATCTATCTTTGTTGACAATAATCCCTAGGTATTCACCCTCTCACAAACTTCGAGGCTCTAACTAAGCTCTTATACCATATCATAAAACACGCAAAGAAACCAAAAATTACTCGGAAGAGTTATGGTAATGTATTGCTTAGGATGAGGTCAAGTCAATCCACTTTATGAATGTGGAATTTACCGAGAAATACAATAAAGTGACATAAAGCATAAAAACGCAAAATAACATAAAGTCATAAGTGACTTTATTAATGCCCGAGTCTAATATATAACTGGTCGTTCTAAACTAGATTTTACTAAAAAAGGTTTGAACTAATTTCATCCCTTGATCTACATGATAGATCAAGGGCTCTCAATAAACCTCATGGGGTAATGTTTGTCAATTTGGATAGTGCCCTTAACATCGACAACCACCTTATCTTCTTTTAGACATTGCTTGTGTTTATTACCTCTTCTCATATGTCATATTTCTTAGTCACCTACTCAACAAGTCATGGGTTCACTTATGACAAGTGTGAGTTAGATTCCCCAACACTCCCCCTTAACGAGTACTGCTTGTTTGCATTTTTGGTCCTCTTCATCATCAAGCTTGCTTCATCTTTTATCTTTGTTTGATATGGGCATCTTTATTGGTGGTCAATGATCTTCATTGTCCTTTTATGCTTTGGGTGTGTTCACTTGTGCATGCTTGTTTTTGTTGGTTGCTTGTTGCAACATCGTTGGTTGGTCCAAACTTTTCATCTTTGGGTTTTCTTTGACTATTGTCATTATATTTTAATGGATTGGTTTTTCATCATCGGTTGGTCCAAACTTCATTTTTGGGCTTTCTTTGACTGTTGTCATTATATTTGAATGGAATGGTTTTTCTTGGGCCTTTGCTTGTCTTGTAGATCTACATGGATTTATAATCTCTTCTCAATTTTCCATCGAGGTTTCTCAAGCGGTGCTTCTCTTCACCTTTCATCATAGGTGCATTTTCCTTGCTCAATCTTGTAGCTGCTGCTACATTTCGGCTACATAGTTCAGCAACATGTTAAACTCCTCCTTACTCATTAATTGGTCCCAAAAACTCCTTAATCGAAAAGTCATATACTCTGATTCAATATAAGTTAGCATATAGGTACACCTAACCACCCTCGTGCCTTTCTGGTAGATAATTCCATAACTTGATACCACATCCTCTCTTTGCAAGAAAGGGATGCACTTCATTTGATTTATGGTCATGTGCTACAATAAACATGCTTGAATAACAAGGCTCGGAAACTTGGGGATAACAATTTGCCTATTAGGCCTTCCAACTTGGAGCACAACGTTGAGGTCTTAGGTACACCCAATCATGCACCTCATACTATTCAAAACAAGACATGCCCAATTTCAACTCAGGTACAGCAAGCATTTTGAATGCTTTACAACATCACCAAGATTAGCATCACTCCTTGGTAACAACATAAGACCATTTACAGATTCTCCTCTCCATGCATAACTTTTGCTTCACTTTGATTCTCCCTAGAAATTTGATTTTACACTAATCACAATTCTAGATTTGTTATATTTGTAATTGGGAACGAATTGTACCTTTAGGCCAAACATTGGTACATTGACTAATCAACTGAAAACCCCATGGACACCTTGCCATCTATCTAAACACCTAGATAACCAACCATGGTACTCACCAATTTTCAAGGACTACTTGGGATACGTGGTTTCTCTATATCAATCCAGCACGATGGCATAACAACTCACCATGTAATGATAACAATCTAACAATGAAAGACTTTATTATACAACAAGCAAATTCAATTGTTGCCATGCACAGCTACCTTGATGCATTCATAGGTTACAAAGTGAAGCAACATACCAATGATATAGGAACAAACTTGGTATATGAATCCTTTGTCTTTGTCTTCTTTGGCTTCAATGATATCAATCTGATATTGATATAACCTTAACGTAATGGCTGTTCCATCACTTCTACTTCAGTGTCCATGGTCAATCTTCATTTTGCATTCATTCTTCCTTGCTAGAGTAACTAATTCCAACAATGGAACTATATTGAGTTAGTTAAGCTCAATATCTACAATTTTGTCCTTGACCATAATATATTTTCAGAGATGCCAGCTACCACCGAAAATGCATCCGTTACTCTTTTTGCAATGAGTATTACAATAACATTTTGTGCCCAAAAACATACAAAACCATGCCCATTACAGTATTGTCCTCTTCATCATTTCAATAAAGACAACGGCATTGATGGCCTTCAAATATAAATTACTTAATTAAGACACATTACCATGACCATGAGGAATCATTTTTTATGACCATAAAAGAATTTTGGACTTCAATGACCTACATACCATTACTTTGACGTCGCATTGATGACCATTAAAACAATTTTTTGATTGGCATAAATTTTAAACCATACTTCAATGACCACATGATACCATTAAAGGAACTCCACCTATTTTAAATGTGATAACTACCTAAGCCACGAAACAAAAATATCAATCGCCATACAAGTCAAATCAAACCAATATGCAACGACCAAATAAAAAAATAGATATAACTGCCTGTTGCCATGCACATGGGCTGAGTTTTCGTTCAATCATTCAATGTGGGCTGCCATATGCTTCACTATTTCTGGGCTGCACTTGCTCTTTGATTCTTCACGTGCGTGGGGATTCATCACTGCAGCTGGTATTTATGTGAATAGTTGAAAATGTCACCTCTCAAGCCTCCATCTTGTCAATGGATCTCCACTCAGATCTTCAAATCTGGTCACTTACAAACCTGTTCACTCTGCAGAGACTTTTGCTCTACGTCCTTCAAAATAGCAGATCTTTGTTGTCCATCAAGTTAACAGGCATTGTGGATTTATCTTCCCTTGTGTTGACACAACTTGAGCACAAACGGTTGCAGGAGTGTCAGCACCATCCAAAGTGCATAAACTGTTGGGAATATCTCATTTCCCCATCCATCAACATCAAAAAGCATGGGAGGCCCTCCTTCAACAACTACGAGCCTGCAAATCCTTGAATGATGGGCTCTCAGAGATTTCTTCGCACTGATTTGTTGCATCTGACTGCTGTACATCATCATCCACAATATGATAGAAACTGGCCACAGGGTTGGATTAATGGGCGATCCAAATATCTGCCCTCTTTGCTGCTGCAGTCCTTATCCACCGTGGGTCTGTCCATTGCCACATAGCTCCACAAACAAGCTTCTGCCTTTGCACTTATTTTGTGCTCGACGTACTTGTGCACTACACACCTCCAATTTTCATTTCATTTGCAGCCATCCTTGTCTTCAAAAGACACCTTCCAACTGACTACTACGCATTCTTGTGGTTCAGCTCTCTTGCGCTAGCCACTTCCATCGGCCATGTTACTTTGCGGCACTATCACTGAGGCCCCTTCCTTAGTCAAAAAGTGACTATCATCTCCAAAATGCACTTTCACTCAGAGATACTAACAAGAATCATCTTGGGCAGTGCTCATCTGAGACAACTTAATGCTGTAGCAGCATACACAGGCACCTCATTCACTGCTAGCATCCTACAGCAGTGGCAGATGCTTACCTGACAGGCTCTTTTGCACATTCAGATCTGCAGTTCTCTCTCACACTTTTTTTTTTAATGCTTCCTTCACAGCAATTTCAATACCACCGACAATCTGCATATCTATGCACCAAATTTGTCTGTTCTGAGGTTTTCTAAAGCACCTCTTCGCACAGATCAAGTGGATCTTGCTTCCACACAAGCAATGCTTTTGCTGATCAATGCTAGTAATGGAGTGCTCTCTTCCTCATATATGGAGGAGCTTCTTCATCAACTATGAGCTCTGTTGGCCTGTACTATGACACTTTTTCTTTGTGCTCTTACTCGGTGTTCAACATCTCTTTGAATTGAGCAAACTATAAATTCATAAGCATAAACTACATCTAAGCATCTAAAGTTCTAAACACAAATACACATCCACAGATCTAGTGCTCTACACCAATAAAACAGGGTATTCTGCATCAACCGTCTTGACAATGACAACAAACAATGAGGTTGACGGTGAAGGATGAACTAACAGACAAGGAACAAAGAAGGCATCCAACTGCTGGGTGCAATTTAACAAGCAAATCATCAGGAGTGCTCACAAAGAGACAATGTTGTGTTAGAATGTAATACGTAACATGTGCATTTGAACAAACTGGATGTTCATTGAATTTAAAAACATTGAAAGCATTTCTGTTAGCCCATGCATTTTTCCCATTAATATGCTCTACACCAACAAAACAGGGTATTCTGCATCAACTGTCTTGACAATGACAACAAACAATGAGGTCAACGGTGAAGGATGAACTAACAGACGAGGAACAAAGAAGGCATCCAATGGCTGGGTGCAATGTAACAAGCAAATCATCAAGAGTGTTCACAATGAGAGAATGTTTTGTTAGAATGTAATATGTACTATGTGAAATTGAACAAAATAGGTGTTCATTGAATTTGAAAACATTGAAAGCATTTCTGTTACCCATGGGTTTTTCCCATTAATATGCCCTACACCCATAAAACAGGGTATTCTGCAACAACCATCTTGACAATGACAACAAACAATGAGGTTGACAGTGAAGGATGAACTAACAGACAAGGAACAAAGAAGGCATCCAACGGCTGGGTGCAATGTAACAAGCAAATCATCGAGAGTGTTCACAATGAGACAATGCTGTGTTAGAATGTAATATGTACTATGTGGATTTGAACAAAATGGGTGTTCATTGAATTTGAAAACATTGAAAGCATTTCTGTTAGCCCATGGGTTTTTCCCATTAATATGCTCTAGCCTCTACACCAATAAAACAGGGTATTCTGCATCGACCGTCTTGACAATGACAACAAACAATGAGGTTAATGGCGAAGGATGAACTAACAGACGAGGAACAAAGAAGGCATCCAACGGCTGGGTGCAATGTAACAAGCAAATCATCAAGAGTGTTCACAATGAGACAATGTTGTGTTAGAATGTAATATGTACTATGTGGATTTGAACAAAATGGGTGTTCATTGAATTTGAAAATCATTGAAAGCATTTCTTTTAGCCCATGTGTTTTTCTTATTAATAATTAATTTTTATGTTCTTCTGCAATAATTATTCAATAGCCAAAGCAATATCTTTTGCCACGTGATGCTACCTATGTTGACTAAAGGTTACTATTTTTCTCCCAATGGGGCGTGAATTTATACCACCTCTATGTTAACAGATAAAGCAAGACTTCCCACATGACAAAAGCATATTTATAACCAATGAACCATTAGATATGTGGATTTAAAGTTCTGAACATAACCAACACATGTGGATCATTGGTTTTCCGGTTTCTACCAGAAAAGATTCATTAAGTAAAAGTTCAATATTAGCAACACATTTTGCTACCTTATAAATTATCATATAGTCCAAATCAATAACAGGAAGCAAAGCCCAAAACCTTTCTTGAAATGAAAAAAGGGCACATTGGCTTTCTGGGCATTCTCCCATGTGTTCTAGACATTCTCCCACCTCACAAGTTGGTGTTCTGGGCATTCTACCACCTATTCAATGTACTTGTTAGCCTTGAGGAACCGCACAAATCATCCCACGCAAAACTTTGCCCCACCCCTTGCTGCACTGGTCAATCAACCTCAACTCAAACTTAGCCCAAACGTCGGATGCCCTCATTGACCAAGGCCAGGAAAACAAACGCATACAGAGGTAAATCGCCATGTCAAAAGAGCAGTATGTAACAATCAGAGCTCGAAAAGCCCTGTTTGGAGAGCCACCATGTATGGTGGATCAGTCCAAGCGGCAAAGCCATGCCGATGCTAGTCACCTCCTCGTCCTAGGTATTGTCAATGTGGAGACACTGCAAAACCCTATATCCAAGGCCAGGGCAGAATCGAAGACCTTGTCAAGAGAGCAGAGGCAGAGGATCGACAGCCACAGGGAAGGGTACAACATGGAACAATCAAGGCAAAACGACCATCATCCAAAGGAATTGGATGGTCAGAAAGTAGAAAGGATTTGGATGGTCAGAAAGCTTCTACTTGTCCAATCAATACATAGGATCCATAAGGAAAAATGCCTTATGACATGTGTTTAAGCAAATATTTTATCCTACTTACACTGCTTAGTGACATGCAATAAATTCATGGATGGTTCGTGACAAAAATCATTATTTATATTAAATGTGCTCATTATGATCTATAAGATTGACTGAAAATCTTTGAAGTGCATGTAAAAAAATGTTTCCTAGAATTATTATATATCATAGACAATGGCCCAATGTTAATATTAAACATTTCTCATGGGAAAAACATAAGAATGTTAAGAGGCTTGTCAATTTATTGGCCTACGAATATAGGAAACTGGTCTTCTGCATGTTAGGAGTCAACAAAGTAGTTGGAAGGTCTCCGTCTTTATTGTTTGATGCAGATGGTATACATAAGCTAGAATAAAAACCAAAACACACTGATATGCTTATATCGTGTTCTACAAGGCAACAAGATTAGTTCTGACATAAGTTATAGAATGACAAAATGCCTTGAACATAACAGATGCAAGCCTAAAATCCCCACCAGGTTAATGATTTAAAAATGTGATTACATGAAAAATTACACACATCACTTCAAACTTCACATTTTATAATACCTCATGAAAGTCCAATTTACCTTTATCAAGCATTAAGATACATCAACTTATCACACATTAAGATACATTATAGCTCATGCAATAGTTTATGGATTTTATGTCTGCAAATAATTAGAAATGTTAATACAGATGCCCTTTAACCCAGTAATGTCTCAAAATTGTGAAGTTACGAGTATATTATTACTATTAATTGAAGATACAAACTCCATTCCCCCCTGCAATAGCTCATTTCATCTTAGCCTCTGTGAATAAAACATGTCGATTGACCCTTGGATCATATTTGCGGAATTCCAGCTTTTCAGGATGTTTCCTAGGATTCTTACGTTTGACATAAAAGAATCCAGTCCCTGCAGAAGAGACCAACCTGATAAGAATTGATCCACCCTTGGCCTTTCCCATATTGCTTTGACAAACTCACATCCACCTTCTTATGCCCTGTCAAAAAACAAAACCATTAGCAATTTTACATCAAAATATGGTAATTCAATCTCATTTACAAAGTTATATGGCACTTGCAGCACTCAAAACCTAAAGTTGATCAGGATAGAGATATACAAATCAATCCATTTAAATCACATCATTTCAAGAGAATCTGTGAAGGGGGGATTTTAAATATATGCAGGGGATTTTAAATATATGCATGCATATTAACCTGTAAACATAATGAATTGTCACTATATTTTAATCTGTTCCAATTTTGCTTCGCTGAATATGAAAAATCCCAGGCACCACTTGAAAAGATAAAAAGCCATATTAAATTTTACAACCCCAATTACCACATTCATGAAAAAATCTGTCAAGGAAAACATTGAACTTTAAAACTAAGCCGGAGAAAACACAATTTGCAATTTATATGAATCCAAATGAACTTTTTTCGTCATAATTACCCAAACGTGTGGCCTTGTTTTGACTTAAGATTATTGATTCTCATTCCTGCTCTGTTTTCCCTCCACTTAAAGAATTTTACGAGAACAGGGTTGCGTTGCAAGATAACTGGATTCAAAATTTCAACATACTAATACAAATAAATTTTGGGGAGCTGGGACTTAACCTAACATGTTAAGGCACGTACAGAAGACTACCGTGTGCCACCTGTGTCTGACTTCCTAAAAGCACTCCTATTTCAGAACTGACGACATGTCAAGCCCTCTAAGGTTCTTACATTGCATCAACCTGAACCACATGCTCCACTGCTGCAACCCAAACTGTGACACTCATTAAGTGCAGTGAAGTCGACTAGTGTCCTCATGTTATGTAGACCCATAGATGTTTATGGGGTATAAACCACTATAGACCCATCTAACTCCGGTTCTACAAAGTGCCAAGAGGGATCAAATCTGCGAACATTTCACCACTAAACTACAGCACACATCCCTCTCACCACTATGCATCAGCATACCGATGCATGCATTCCTTTTTTTATGAGACAAACAGACACTTCCCCCCCACCCGAGCTCCACTATGCTGCTACAACACATTATGCTACAACACACCGATGCATGCATTCTTTTTCTTTTTTCTTTTTTCTTTTTTATGGGACAGATGGACACTTCCCCCCCACCTGGGCTGTAGAAATGCGCCTTCTCGACGCAAAAATATGTATCCTTTATTCTTTCTACACCCTTTGTAAAGTAGAAAGTAGCAAACGGAAAGTAATGCATCATGAATATTTTAACAATATAGAATTGTACCAAACCATGTTGAGTGTTGTGCCATAAACAATTAAGATATGCAGTTCTTTAAGGTCCATAGCAGCTAAGATTCTACATTCCCAATGTAGAGTTAAAATATTTAGTTTTTTTAAAATATTTTCTGCAGCTATTTGTAACACCCCAATTGGAGATAAAATATCAACCATAGTCCTTCGACATAATATTAAGTATTATTAAATTATATTAAAAAGAAAAGGGAAAGAAACAAAAAGGGGGGAAATACCAATTAACCAATAAGTAGATTAATTAAGAATAAGATAGGTTTAATTAAAGATGAAAAATTAGACTAAGTGCATGGATGACAAGTAGTGTCATCCATGCAAAAATAAGGAAATGGATTTTAATTAGAGATTAAAGCCATTTAGGGGGGTGGGAGGCCATTTTGGAAGACAGTTCCTCTCCAGGGGGTTTTGAGGTTTGGTTCAGACTGCTTGACAAGTATGTTGTTTGTAAGGTTACATGGTGTTGGGTGGTGAGAGTGAGGAGAAGGAAGTTTATTAGTTGCTGGCATTGGGTTATTTTCTGGGGGCTCGAGGGCCTTTGGTTCTTTGACTGAAGGGATTAGGTTGGGTGGAGAGTTGTCCCCCCAAATCTTGTTGCGGGTGCTGCTGGATATGGATGTGGATTCAGCATGGGGAAGCTGCCTACATCCAGGTATATCTGTTTGTATTTAAGTGGTCCACCATCAAAATCCTGCAACAAATACAACTTTTATTTTGTAGTGCCTTGGTGAGATTGTTTGCTGCCATATTGCTAGTCACAAAATTGCAACTTTACCTCACCTTCGATAACCTTTTATCTCTAACGTGTTACTGGACCTCTTTGTTCAATCCTCTTATCTATCAATTCTTTGGTTGCTTAATATGTAGCAATGTGCTATGCTTCAGCAATAGCCTGAAGTAGATCTAGAAATGATCTGTTATCTCAAATTCAGAACTGAGTTTTAGCTTACATACTTTAAATCATGCCATGTAATCTTGTAAAATAGCATCATTAATATAGAGGGCAATATTTAAAATTGAGTGACTTTACTAGTTGACATACATGCTGCAATTAGCCATTCAAAACACTGGATTCATCGTTGGAACAACAATGGTCAAAATCGCACGTGTACTTAATGAAGATACAGTACTCATTAAGCTGGAGATGTTATAAGAATTGTTCAGTGTAGAGAAGTTGGTGGAAGTCTGTCCAGACAAAATTTCTTTGACACATCCTATTCCAAGCATCTCCTTTAATCCCCCACGAGAGCAAGGTTTGGTTCCGACTGCTTGCCAAGTATGTTGTTTGTAAGGTTACCTGGTGTTTGGTGGTGAGAGTGAGAAGGAAGTTTATTAGTTGCTGGCATTGGGTTATTTGCTGGGGGCTCGGGGGCCTTCGGTTCTTTGACTGAAGGGATTAGGTTGGGTGGAGAGTTGTCGCCCCAAATCTTGTTGCGGCTGCCGCTGGAGATGGATGTGGATTCAGCATGGGGAAGCTGCCTACATCCAGGTATATTTGTTAGTATTTAAGTGGTTCACATATGTCTTCCTCCTCATCTTTTGAATGATTAAATTCTTTCTTTTTGATAATGAAGAAAATTGTGAAGATTAGCCTATGCCTAGCTTGTAGTAATTATTTACTGTAAATCTTGTTTTTAAATGTATAATGCAAATAGCTAAAGTTCAGATGTTAGTTGGCTTGGTTAGCTCTTACACTATTAAGATAAACAAAATATGTACAAACAGGGCATTTTATACCAACCAAATGTGGGCCACATAAGCAGCCTCCACAAGCAAACTGACCTAGCATCTAATAAAAAAATTGCCCTAGCTTGTAGTATAAAATTGCCACATAAGCAGCCTCAGCAAGCAAACTGAAAAAAAGTGCCCTAGCTTGTAGTATAAAATTGCCACATAAGCTTAGAAGTCTACAATTACATTTAACATTAATAGACAATAATATAAAGCAGTATGGCCAGCTGGCCCGCACACAATGAAAAGTCCAGAATTCTATAAACATAAGTCATGCTGTCAAGGGAATCAACACAACATTGGGCAGCGGCATGATACTTGGAGGATGCTCCCCAGCCATCCTGTGTAGGTTCAAGACTCATGATAACAAGCTCCCACTGATGAGTCGTAGTCCAGCAAACATGTGTGAACATGTATTATAGGCATAGCTGTGCTTTAGTACTTTATCTTTTGCACTTTTAGGTGACTTGCTCCAAATTGATCACTCACTCAGTTTATTCGAGACTTGGTCTAACTTGATCACACTCCCACAGTTTTGTACTCCAATATATATATACAAGTAGAGCAGGTTTCCATGGTCCTTGAAGGATGGTCCCCAACCATCTTGCATAGGTTAAGGGCCCATGATAACAGGATCCCACTGATGAAACAGTCCAGCAAACATGTGTGAACGTGTAATATAGTTGTACTTTAGTACTTCATCTTTTGTACTTTCGGGTGACTTGCTCCAAATTGATCACTCAGTTTATTGGAGACTTGATTGAACTTGATTACACTCCCACAGTTTTATACCACTATATATATATATATATATATATTGACAATCTCATTCTACTTGCATGCTTGATCTCTCTCTTGGGTTTCCTATACTTGTATGTGAGTATTTGCTTTGTTGTGTGCTCATATTAATTGATAATAGATTTCAGAGTTCTGCAATTCTGACATCCTTTGGATTCTTTTTCCTGAACGGGATATTCCTTGAGCTCTCAACTCCAAGTGGTTTGAGTGATTTAGAGGTGCATCAACACCCTCTTTTCCTGATTTCAGGCTAGTGGTATGCAGGAAACTCGTTATCAGTCGGGCACCACTCATAAATAAATAAAATAAAAAATTGCATTCTGCATTTTTCTGCAAGATTTTGAATTTTCTACAAATTTGCCAGAGCTGCAGATTCTTGCTCATGATTGGTGGAATCATTGGTCCTTTTCAACCAATTCTGCTAGTTTTATGTTCATTCCATCGATTTTTTGTCCATTCCACTGATTAAACCCATATAATGGTCCAACACTCGCAATTTCCTCCCATTGTCAATGGGCCCATTATGTGCCTGTAAACTGCAAATCTCTGTTTCAAGCTTGAAAGCAACATTAAAAATTCTCTGGACCCATAATTCTCCATATCTTAATCATGCTTTGGACAAGGATTCAATCAATTCCTCAGTCCCAAGCACCTCAACTACTAAGCAAAACAAGTTCAACCCTACCAACTCCCAAGTACAACATTACATGTGCAGTTACTCTTGTTCAGTCCTAGACTCCTATATCAATACTTCTCCTTCCTAGCTTTCAATAGCTATCACTGATTTTATTCTCAAGCAAGGAGCTCATCCATTGGTTTTCTGCCACTTGTTCAAGCACTCCATTTTTAACAGGAATATGGGTCAATACCACAACCCTAACTACACAGTCTAAAGATTATTTTGTATTTCATTGGAAGAGGTGTAACCCCAACTACAGTGGAAAATTGAGGACAGTTTCCTCTAAGCCAGGATGAACTAATGAGACTTAGTCTAGTGAACATGTATGAAGTTTTAACACGTATTATAGTTATACTTTAGTACATCACAAAATTCTCCATATCCTCATTGTGCTTTGGACAACGATTGACTAAATTCCTCACTCCCAAGCATCTCAACTACTAATCAAAATAAATTCAACCCTCCCGACTCCCAAGTACAACATTACATGTGCAGTTCCTCTTGTTCACAGTTCTATATCAATACTTCTCCTTCCTAACTTTCAACATGATATCACTAGTTTTGTTCTCAAGCAAAGGAGCTCATCCATCAGTTTTCTGCCACTTGTTCAAGCATTCCATTCTTAACAGAACTGAGAATATAGGTAGGTCCAAATTGATCACTCACTTATTGTATTTTACTGGAGACTTGATCAAACTTTATCACTCTCCCACAATTTTGTACTACTCCATATATATGATATAAATATGTACAACATGTACTTGCAAAATCTCTTTTTTACTTGCATTCTCTCTCTCTCTCTCTCTTGGGATTTTTATTCTTGTATATGAGAATTTGTATTGTTGCTGTATGCTCAGATCACACTCCCAACATTTCCAAGCCCAAGCGTGGGAGGCTTCTTATCTGCTTCTTAGCTTTAGAGATAGCTTAAGTTGGTCATCAACCTATTGTTGAGGCAAGGGAGACCAACTGCAGCATCTTTCTCTTCTTTCTCTAACTGTTCAGCAAGCACAATGGCAGGACATAACTTTCAAGCATTGGTACTATCAAGAGCTGTTCGAGAGGATCAAGGAGATGGTAGGGGGGTCCCTACTCATGGTGCAAGACAATGTCCCACAACTCCAGCTACTGGCGCAAATGTGGTGCAAATGCACAGTCCATCTCAACCTTCAAAGCCTATAAAGTAATCTGCAAATGAAGATCTGCACGTATCAATGAGCCATAATACTAGGTAAAACACTTTTAGGTCGAGTTTTGTTGAACAAAGCTCTGTTCCTTTTCTAAATAAGAAAAACGGCATAATCTTCTAATAAATTGACTACCCGTGGTAGTTTATCTTCTAATTAAGTATCTTTCCAAGAAATAGAATATGGACAAGCTTGCTACGAAAGTTACGACACTCGATCCCAAGCAAACTTAGCAAACTCATAAAACCAAAATAGATGCTTCAGTTTTTCATTTTTTCCACCAATGGCACATTTGATTGAGACAGCCCCTGAACAAGTCGATGGCCTAAAACCAAGCCCCTAAGGATCAAGGATCAAACAAAAACGCCTCCTTCAGCTCTATAAGTGGATTAACACAGTTAACACCCAAATAAACCAAGTCTTTTGTTTAGACTTGAGCCTTCACGACATATTTGGGTGGCCATCCAACAACTCTTGACATAGCCATTGTGCCCATCCATGGGCATGTCTTTTTTAGAGGAGTTGGTTCTATTTCATATCCAAATCTTTCAACCAAGTAGTCAATTGTCAGACCATAGATACTGTTGGTCACTATTTTGATACCTATTTTGCCTTATAAATCCTTCAGCTATCCCCATTATCCTTCATATTTTGCCATAAATGCTCATATTCATCCATAAAACCTTGAGATTCGATTATCAAAGGTATAAATTGTTGTTGCTCTTAAATAAATTGAATTATGCAGTTTTTAAAGCATTTAAATTGAGGTTTTAATTAAATTACAGGATTAACTGACTTCCCGTAATTGCTCCTAGATTGGATACTTGCAGGCCAGCTAGGCACAAACTGAAAGATAGAGAGGGATCCTCGATGTCCCAGGATGGATGAATTTCTAACAACTTTATAAAACAGGTTTTACAAGTAGCAAGACAACACTAGTCAAAGCAATCCTCCAGCGCTGCCACTTAGCACAAAAACAGGGACAGTTTCGATTTTGTATCAATCTGGTCTAATTTTATGGATCTGAAGGACGATCTTGAGGATAGTAGAAATATTAGAGGAATGTCATTATTAATCACCAGGATTGTAGCGTTTTTAGTTTTCAAACAATTTGTATAAGTATTTGAATTCGAGATGTAAATTCCGATCCGGTAATGGTGAACTTATGCTAAAGAAATAAAGACTTCAAACTTCAAATATCTTTGTGTGTGTTCATTCTTATGCTGTGAAAGCGATTTTACTGTTGAGAACTCTGTGATTCTTCCTGCGTGTGTGAGTGAAGTAGTGGAGGGCCCCCTCTACCGAACCTGCACACCCAATTTCCTCATTGATACGTATTGGTATGTGTTTTAAAGCTTCATGTAGAGTTCAAGTGAATTAACAATCTGTGTTTTAAAATCAAATTCGATTTTATATGCTGCAAGTAGGGTTTTACTACAGAAAAGGGTTTATATTTGATTGATCAATCACTGTAGGTGTTTTTTAGTTTCATCTTTCATTAGAATATACCCTGAGTTGTTGAGGAATTCCAAATACTTTGTGAGCTGACTTCTTGTAAAAGAACTCAGTGTATTCTTGCACTCAACAACAGAGTCTTAATGTTACAATTTAATTTTATGATTTTTGTTATTTTATATATTTAAATGCTGATAGATTGAAGGATTCAAATGAGTACACTTCTATAAGGGAGTTTTTGCATTCCTTAGTTTACAGTATTTAAGTAGCTTTAGATTCATTTCCATAAGCTAAGTAATTCTAAATTTATTTCCAAAAGCTAAGTAGTTTTAGATTCATTTTTAAGAGCAAAATGTACTTCAAACTAGTCTAGATCTAATCCATATATTTTGTACATGCTTCTAAGTTTACGATTCCGGATTGACATTTTAAATCTAAGTTCTAATTTACAACAGTAGATTGGAACCCATTATTTTGGCACCGTTGTCGGGGAAGCATACTTAGAGTTAGACTTAGGAAGTTTAGTTTTCTTATAAAAAAATAAAATTCAAAAACACAGAGTAGACTTTAGTTTTATGTCAAGATAGAGAGACGAGAAAGGAAGATTTGTGAAAAACCCCCCAAAAATAGAGATAACAGAAACTTCTCCATCTGAGAAGAAAGAATTCCTTACCATAAGTGCTGAAAAAGATACTGCAAAAATGACTGGTGAGAAAACATCTAAAAAAGGAGGACTAACCCTAGAACAACGTAGGGAGTATGAACACAGGATGGAAATGGAAAACAAACGCAGAGAAATGGCTGAAGGAGAAATGTTAAGAGGAGGACCAACCCTAGAACAACGAAGAGAGTATGAAAGGAGACTAGAATTTGAAAACAAAAGACGAGAAGATAGAAGAAATGAAAGAGAGGAAACAATAGAAGAAGAACATGAATCCACTTTCAAATTTCCAATCTTAGACACTAGTATTATTCTAGGACAAGAAGTAAAATTGAAAAACAATCCACCAATCACCATCTGTTTTACCTAACTTTTATGGCATGACTTCTAAAGATCCAGATTCATTTTTGTTTGAATTTGATATTTTATGTCGTACCTATGGATATACAGATGAGACACATAAACTTTGCCTCTTCCCAGCTACTCCTAAAGCTGCTGCATTGAAATGGTTTATGGGATTAGGAGAACATACTATAACCAGCTGGGATGACATGAGAGATTTTTCTTAAGAAATATCAAGCATATTGTAGATCCAAAGATTTGAAAGATGATATTTTCAGGATGTATCAGCAAGAAGATGAAAGTCTAGAGGAATATCTTGAGAGATTTTCGTGTAACCTACAGAAATCCAAATATAATTCTTTGACATCTGATATCACCAAGACAATCTTTTTGAAAGGCATAAGAGATGAGTATCTTGACATTTTGAATGTAATGGGGAAAGGGGATATTTCTTACCTACCATTTGATGAAATTACAGAGTTATGTCAAAAGTATTCACGAGGAAGAGCCAGAAATGGAAAAATGGGATGTAACTTCCAAGATAACCAAATCAACAACAGGAGGTATATCAAGAGTTGATCTTGGAAATTTATTAGAAGATTTCAAAACTGACCTTCTGAGTACTTTAGGGACACAGGTTGAAACATCAAAAACTAAAAAGAGACAAGAACAACAAGATCAACAAGATCAAGCTCTGTCAATTTTCTATCCTAAATGTAGAAAGAAACATCCATTAAAAGAATGCCCTCTAAATAATGTGCATATTTGTGGATTATGTACAGAGAATCATAACACTGATGATTGTCCTAGGTTGAAAGAATTACAGGCAGCTCAAGTGGAAGAAAGTCAAAGCATGGAGTCTCTATATCTTATGGCGCAGAAAAGACCATGGCAGCCATGCTTTCCGGGTATGTTTCAAGACCCTATGCAACAATCTTCTCATAATTATCAATATCCTATTCAAAATTCATGGAATGCTCCTATGCCTTGGAAAACTTGGTCTCCTCAGCAAAACCAAAACCAATCTACTCCAGGTTGGCGACGATATGCTCATGGAAATCAAACATATCAACAGGCCTATCCCCAGCCTTACCAACAGTCTTTTCCTTATCCACGGTACCAGCAGAATCAACCCTCATTTCCTCCACAGCAAAATCCTACTTCCCAATTAACCCAACCTCCACAACTTCAACTACCATCGAATCAACCTCCACCTTGACCAACACAGTTACCAACCCAGCCAGTACCCAATCCTAATAACAGAGTGGAAAAGCCCATGTATAATACTGATGAAGGAACCACATTTTCATATTCAATCCTTCCCATTCAAAACATCCACTTGCGGTCTGGAAAAACTTTGGCAAAAGAATCTCCAGTTATTATAGAAGAACACATAGAAGAAGAGAAAAATCCAAAAAAATCAAATACAGAAAATTTGCAGCTAGATTTACAAAATCAGAAAGGTAAAACAGTAATTCCTCAAACACCTCCTTTTCCAAAAAGGTTAGTTAAGGAAAAATTACCAATTGGCCTTCCTGATTTTAATGTCTTAACTAAATTAACAAATGTCTGCGTCAAAATTCCTTTGTTACAAGCCATAAAAGATATTCCAATCTATACCAAAGCAATTAAGGAATTATGTCTTAATAAAAGAAAGAAGGATCCACCAACAATTCATGTAATTGGGAATCTAGCAGGCCTAATGTCAAATACTGTCTTTATTGAAAAATATGTTGATCCAGGAATTCCAATGGTAACAATCACTGTCAACAATTTTTCAATTTCAAAACATTAATTGACTTGGGTGTAGCTATCAATGTAATGACACTGGAAACAATGGAATATCTGGACTTGAAAAATCTCAGACCAACCACTACAGTCTTAGAGCTAGCTGATAGGTCTAAAATCACACTTGAAGGAATACTAGAAGATATCATAGTTTCTTTGGATTCCTGGGAATATCCAATAGATTTCATAGTTCTTCAACCAAAGTCTAATCTAGGAGGACATCCATTGATTCTTGGAAGACCCTGGTTGGCCACAGCTAACGCTTTTATTGGTTGTAGAGCAGGAAATATGATCATCTCCCATGGAACAGAAACGAAACAAATTACACTGTATCCTCCTGATCAAAGACCTTCTATGATAGATCACTTATCTTGGATTAGTGAAACAAAAGAGCAACAGGAAGAAGTAATTCAACCCATCTTAGGTATAAATCAACTTTTTGATTTTCGAGAGGAAAATAATGAAGATTTGCTAGATTACTTTATTTTTTAACCAGATATCTCTGAAGAATTAAGAAATATACAGTATGTTATTGCAGATCAGGTCTTATGCCGGAATTTTCAGGAAAATTGCACAATTAACTCTTTAGAATCATCACTTAATGACATTTTTTCTGTTCATTCAATAACTAATGCCCAAAGCAAAACAATCGAAATCAGTCATGCGAAACACTTGAATATTGGTGCACATCTTACTCTATCACAAGAAGAATAGTTGATTGAATTGTTGAATAAATATCACAAAGCATTTGCTTGGGAATGCACTGACATGCGAGGAATTCATCATGAAACATGCACTGATCACATTTACACAGATGATAATATCAAACCTCTAAGGCAACCCCAACGAAGAATGAACCCCATACTAAAAGAGATAGTTAAGGAGGAATTGCAAAAGTTATTAAAGGTAGGATTTATCTACCCTATCTATGACAGTCAATGGGTCTCTCCGTTAGTTGTTGTTCCCAAGAAGAATGGAAAATGGAGAGTTTGTGTCAATTATAGGGAGTTAAACAAAGCAACACTTAAAGATTATTTTCCATTGCCATTTATTGATCAAGTTTTAGATGCATTAGCTAGAAAACACTATTTTTCATTCTTAGATGGTTTTAGCAGATATAATTAAATCAGAATTGCATCAGAGGACCAAGACAAAACTACTTTCACATGTCTTTGGGGTACATATGCCTATAAGGTTTTACCTTTTGGTCTATGTAACGCTCCAACTACTTTTCAGAGGGCAGTCCTAGCTATTTTTTATGATTTAATTCATGAATGCGTTGAAGTATATATGGATGATTTTTCTATGTATGGCAATACTTTCGATGACTCCTTGGAAAAGTTAGGGAGAATCCTAAAAAGATGCATTGAATCAAATCTTTCCCTTAGAAATGAAAAATGTTTCATGATGTTAACTAAAGGGATAGTGTTAGGCCATCATATTTCATCATCTGGAATAAATGTGGACCCTGCAAAAATACAAATCATTGCGAATTTATCTGAACCAAAAACTCAAAAAGATGTGAGAATTTTTTTAGGGTATGCAGGCTATTACCGAAGGTTTATTGGAAATTTTAGTAAAATAGCTCTGCCATTATTCAAATTGCTTTCGAAAGATAAACATTTTCATTGGGATACTAATTGTCAAGTTGCCTTTCAGAAACTTAAAAAGAAGCTCTCAACCGCACCCATCTTAAGGGGACCAAACTGGACATTGCCATTTCACATCTCTACCGATGCATCAGATACTGCAATAGGGTCCTCTTTGGGTCAAAAAGAGAATGTCATGACTTATGTTATTTACTTTATTAGCAAAAATCTAACCCTTGCAGAATTGAATTACACAGTTACCGAAAATGAGATGTTGGCAGTAGTTCATGCTATGAACAAATTCATCATTACATTACTGGTTATGAAATCTTTGCCCATACAGATCACTCTACCTTAAGATATTTAATGAACAAGTCAATAAATAATGGCAGGATAACAAGATGGCTATTATTGATGCAGGAATTCAACATTACTATTCTAGATAGACCTGGAAGAGAAAATCAAGTGGCAGATTTTGTCTCGATTAAACAATTTTGGTGAGGTTGTTCCTGTTTCAGATAGTTTCCCTGATGAACACTTATTTGTTATTTCTGTTATAACTCCATGGTACGCTGATATAGCTAACTATTTATCGTCAGGAAGGCTACCTCCATCTATGTCATCAAAAGAAAAGAATTATCAAGCAAAGTGCTAGACACATATGGGTCAATGGAGATCTTTTCTATACGTGATATGATCTTATCATTAGAAGATGTGTACGACAAGATGAGGTTTTAGAAATTTTAAAAGCTTGTCATGATGAACCATTTGGTCTAGCAAATAAAAGAACAGCATACAAGATACTCAAATTGGGGTATTACTGGCCCTCTATTTTCAAAGATTCTAAGAAGTACGTTAGGAGCTGTGATATTTGTCAAAGAATGGGACAACCAGTACCATCTGATGAGATGCCACTCCAGCCACAAGTCCTCATAGAGCCATTCGAAAAATGGGCTCTTGATTTCATCGATCCAATCAATCCACCATCACAAGGGAAGAGGTACATTTTAGTATGTATTGACTATGTTACAAAGTGGGTGGAAGCCAAACCATTACCAAGAGCCACAGAACAAACAGTAGTAAACTTCTCTTTGAAGAAATATTTGTTAGATTTGGAGTTCCTAGAGAGATTGTTACTGATCAAGGGGCGCAGTTTACTTCTAAACTGGTGCAAGAGATAGCAGCCAAGTACAAGATCAAGCACAGAAAATCTACACCCTATAATCCACAAGCCAATGGCCAGGTGGAGTCTACCAACAAAACCTTGCAAGGAATCATAACCAAAACAGTCCAGATGCAAAGAAAAGATTGGTCAGCTAAGCTTACTGAAGCTTTATGGGCATACAGAATTACTTGGAAAAACAGTACTGGTTTTTCTCCCTATCAGCTAGTCTATGGTAAGCAAGTACTTTTACCAATTGAATTCCAAACTCATACTTTTAAATTAGCAGTTGATTTAGGGATGGATCTTTCTGAAGCACAACAAGAAAGGATACTGCAGTTAAATCAATTAGATGAGATGAGAGAAGCTGCAGTAGAACAAAATATTTTGGTACAGCAACAGAGAGCCCAACTGCATGATAAGTTCATCAAAAAGAAGCAATTTCACATCGGTGACTGGGCCTTATTGTTTGATTCAAAGTTCAAAGCCAAGTTCACAACTCATTGGCTTGGTCCATATGAGATTGCAGAGGTCTTTGACAATGGCTCAGTCAAATTACAAACAATAGATGATGAAGCAACTACATTTGTGGTCAATGGCCATCGATTAAAGCTCTACAATAAGCCTGTCAACAAAGAAGATTTCCTACAACAGATTTCTCAGCAGAGGGAGATGGAGATGCTGGACAAACACACTGGTGTTTCTCCTTCACTTTCTTCTTAGAAATATTCTGATAAAAAAAAAGGGAGTTTAGTTGTAAAAACCAGGCAACTGGCACAACATACACTCGAATTTTCCTTGGAAAACCAAGTTTACTTGGCCACTGAAAATTCACAAAAACAATTTCAAATTCCTAGTGTCAGTTCTTTCATGGATTATTTTTTCCATAAGCAGTTTTTCCATATTAGTTTTTAGCAGCAAATAAAGATTTTGTTTGACTTGAGGACAAGTCAATAAATAGGCCTGAGAGGGATGAGCATATCAAGCTTTCCTTTTTCAAAGTCTTGAAACCCTCCAAGCTTCCTACAGATGCCAGCATAAGAAGATCAGACTTGCAAAGGGACGTGAGAAGAAGCACATTTCATTTGCAGAGGGACTTGGGACAAAAACACACAGCAAGCAGCCAGAAGGAACATCAAGACAGTTGCAGCAGAAGACACATCAAAGCAGAGAACACATCAAAAGCAGGACCATCAAAAGCTACAGCAAACTAGCCACTTCAAGCAGCATGAAAGCACAAAGGGATATCAAACAAATCTGTAAGAATTTTGATTTTTATGTTTTAAAAGTTTGCATGGTTCTTTGTTTTTGAGTAATGACAACATGCCTATCACCCTCACAATCCTAGCCATCTACCCATTCACCCATTCACTTACCCATTCATCTACCCTAGGTATCAAAATTAGTGGTCCAATAATGACAAAGCCACTTTCAAACTTTTTAATCCATGCCTAAAAAGTGCATCCTACAAGCAAGTTTTAAATTCAGTTTCAAAGAAGTAAGGAGGGTTCTTTAACCTAGAAATTCAAAATTTAATTTATATTTTTCTCTACATACTCTATTTTATTTGCATTTTATGCATCAAGTCAAAAGTGATAAAAGAGTATGTAGGTGGACTAAAAAGGTACATGAAGAACTCAGTGGCTAGTTTGAAAAATGATTGCACAAGAAAGAGGGAAATCATTGAAACTCACCCCCACGAAATCTGTCAATACATAGGGAGGCGCACTCTTCCAATTTGAAATTCAGAGTGTTTTCATTTTTTTTCCCAACCGTCTTTGCTAAGTCCCAGACTTCACTTCCACGATGGTTGAAAGGGTGAAGGAGTGATAAGTAAACCGATGAAAGGAGGTAGTAACAGAGGCACTGCATAGAAAATCAGAAAACGCAGCCTGTTAACTAGTTAACTCAGGGATTTTTCTCCATTATCTTCAGCAAGAATCTTTCACGTGGTATGATGAAGAGAAACCCCAGTTGCACGCAGCCATAGAAGTGTTTATCTCAGGACATGTTCAGGAAGGAGTCACCAGGGGAAAGGTAAACTTGAAATTTGACTTCCAGGTTTTGCTAGATTTGAATGACAGAGAAACAATTAAGAACATAAATTTTTTTAGAAGTTTAGAATTTCAAGTTAGGGTCGAGTTATGCTTGTAAGTTTTATTTGCATAAAAGGATTCTTCCTGTTGAAATTTCAAAATGGTGTCTAGACTAGAACCAGAAAAATTCAATTCTTCTGTCATTCATGAAAAATGTATGGAAATTTTTGAGAGGAAACAGTGGGTTCCCTTCTTTGAAAAATTTGATGGACAGAATGACAATGTTAGCCTAGAGTTTGCTTGTTCATTTGAGGACATTATGGCACAAATCATTGGGTTACCTCAACAGGGAGAGAGGTTCTTTAAGACAAAACAGTTTGAGGAGAAGGCATGGACACCCTTCTTATGCAGATCAAGGGCAGGCTCAGTACAATGGAAGAAAGGAATACCAAAGAGTTGGTTGATTCATCCTTGGGATGAAATAGCCTATATCATCCAGAGATTCAACACTTGTGAAGGAAGGTTTAGCATTATATATCTCTATCATATCAAGATAATGCAGCATTTGAGGGGTGACTGTGAAATTAACATACCTCATTTTTTGTTACAGAGCCTTTCTAAGATGGCTAAAGCTGTTCAAAAACGTACTAAAGACAAGCTAACAAGCCTTTTTCATTGTGGGCTCATCAAGATAATCATCATACATGAATTACAAAAACAATCATTGACATGGCAGCAATTTGTCATTCATAATAAGTTTGAAGAACCAGAAGAGATACCTAAAGAAGGAGCACTCATAATAGCAGACACTGAAGTTGAAGAAGATAACCCTAAGGCAACAAGTTCAAAACCACCTAAGGGAGGAATGGAAGAAGATTAATTGCTAATGATAGCAGGCACTGAAGTTGAAGAATATAACCCTAAGGCAACAAGTTCAAAGTTGTCTAAGGGAGGAATGAAAGAAGATGAATTGCTAATGATAGCAGGCATTGAAGCTGAAGAAGATAACCCTAAGGCAACAAGCCTAAAACCGCCTAAGGGAGGAAGGAAAGAAGATGAAGTGCTGATGATAACAGATAATGAAGATGACTCTAAGGCAACAAGCCCAAAACAGCCTAAGAGAAGAATAAGAACAAGGAGCATGGTGAAGGATGAGAAGAAATTCCAAGAGAAAGATGAGATCTTCACCACTTATGAGAAGAAATCAAGGAAACGTCAGCAAGCTCAGAAGAAGCAAACACTGGAAAATGATGATGAGGCACAGCAAAAGCATTATGCATACATTCAATCCCTGGAAAGTCAAGAGGAAAGTCTAGCAGGTGAGATTGGACAACATAATGAAGAGGTGAATATCATCTCTGAACAGCAAACTGTAGAAGAAAGTATGGAGATAGATGTTCAAACAATTGAAAAGACTCACAGAGAAGAGCAAGATAATGAGGATGCTGCCATCATTTCTCCTGTCTTTGAGCAGCAAATCACAGAAAAAAGAAAGAAAAGAGTATCCAAGGCATGATAATGAAGAAGAGGAAGTTGGAATGGACACTATCTCTGAGCAGCCTTCAATAGAGATGAAAAAGAAGAAATATTCCAAGAATAGCAAAAAGATTAAGAAGTTAAAATTGAAGGTGAAGGAACTAGAGCTAGAGAATGAGAAATTAAAGGAGAAAAATAGAAAGCTTCAAGTTCAAAAGATGAAAATCTCTAAACATTCATACAAATGGTATCAGCAAAAGAAAACTTTCAAGGCAAAATATCAGAGATTGAGGGTCCTTTATGCAACTCGAGCTGTACAGATGCATCATCACAGACAGGAGATATGTCAGATGATGAGTAGCAACAGTACAACAACAATTTTGTGCATGGAAATATTGCAGATTCAGTTTTGGAAACAGTTTTGTGCATGAGGACATGCAATAGCTTCCTCTTGGGGGAAATGTTGGTCACTATTTTGATACCTATTTTGCCTTATAAATCCTTCAGCTATCCTCATTATCCTTCATATTTTGCCATAAATCCTCATATTCATCCATAAGACCTTGAGATTCGATTATCAAAGGTATCAATTGTTGTTGCTCTTAAATAAATTGAATTATGCAGTTTTTAAAGCCTTTAAATTGAGGTTTTAATTAAATTACAGGATTAATTGACTTCCCGTAATTGCTCCTAGATTGGATACTTGCAGACCAGCTGGGCACAAACTGAAAGATAGAGAGGGATCCTCGATGTCCCAGGATGGATGAATTTCTAACAACTTTATAAAACAGGTTTTACAAGTGGCAAGACAACACTAGTCAAAGCAATCCTCCAGCCCTGCCACTTAGCACAAAAACGGGGACAGTTTCGATTTTGTAACGATCTGGTCTATTTTTATGGATCTGAAGGACGATCTTGAGGATAGTAGAGATATTAGGGGAATGTCATTATTAATCACCAAGATTGTAGCGTTTTTAGTTTTCAAACAATTTGTACAAGTATTTGAATTCGAGATGTAATTCCGATCCGGTAATGGTGAACTTATGCTAAAGAAATAAAGACTTCAAACTTCAAATACCTTTGTGTTTGTTCATTCTTATGCTGTGAAAGCGATTTTACTGTTGAGAACTCTGTGATTCTTCCTGCATGTGTGAGTGAAGCAGTGGAGGGCCCCCTCTGCCGAACCTGCACACCCAATTTCCTCATTGATACGTATTGGTATGTGTTTTAAAGCTTCCTGTAGAGTTCAAATGAATTAACAATCTGTGTTTTAAAATCAAATTCGATTTTATATGCTGCAAGTAGGGTTTTACTACAGAACAGGGTTAAGCGTTTATATTTGATTGATCAATCGCTGTAGGTGGTTTTTAGTTTCATCTTTCATTGGAATATACCCTGAGTTGTTGAGGAATTCCAAATACTTTGTGAGCTGACATCTTGTAAAAGAACTCAACGTATTCTTGCACTCAACAACAGAGTCTTAATGTTACAATTTAATTTTATGATTTTTTGTTATTTCAAATATTTAAATGCTGATAGATTGAAGGATTCAAATGAGTACACTTCTGTAAGGGAGTTTTTGCATTCCTTAGTTTACAGAATTTAAGTAGCTTTAGATTCATTTCCATAAGCTAAGTAGTTCTAGATTTATTTCCAAAAGCTAAGTAGTTTTAGATTCATTTTTAAGAGCAGAATGTACTTCAAACTAGTCTAGATCTAATCCATATATTTTGGACATGCTTCTAAGTTTACGATTCCGGATTGACATTTTAAATCTAAGCTCTAATTTACAACAGTAGATTGGAACCCAACAGATACCTAGCTTGATCATGAGAATATTAAGTAGGATCGTGTTGATATGTTCCAACAAGCTATAAGGGTTTGCAAGGCAAAATCAGGCCTCGAAGTCCAACCATGGCAACCAGTCACAAGTCTGAGTAACAAAGACATCAAAGACCATACTAATGCCTCTTCTATAGAAGCAAAGAGTCAAGAACCAAGCATCCTCAGTCAATACTCCCATTATGTAGCAACATAGGGGACCATGAAAGAGAATAACCATTGGAGGACAGACCCACACTGATGGCTTCACCTTTCTAGAGGAGGTGGGAGCCGGGGCTTAATAGCCTACGAAGCTTTCCATGTGCTCTTGGCCACAAAAATGCCCTTTATCTTTATTTGGGCTCGGGTAACAATCAATGCTTGTAGATTAAGGCCTTTCCAAGAATGTTTACCAAGGGAGGGCCCAACAAGTACAATATCTAAGCAATATTTTCCAATTTCCTTCCCCATAATCACCAAAATGACCAACTTAGCACACAAGCCTCAAGGTTGAGTATGGGTTCTGTTGCCCCTCAAAATGCCAAGGCGCCAAGGCATTTTGATATCTTTTACCAGTGGTATTATTTCAATATCATGGTCATGTTAGGACAGTCTTCTCACGGTTCACCTATTAAAGATTGCCAAATACAAGATATTTATTTCAGAAACAGCTTGGTACAATTCTTATGATAAAGTGATGCTTTTTGAAGGATTTTGACCTACAGCATGACATATTCCCCAGAATGTTATTTTCATAATGTGATCTATGAAGCAGATCCAGGGAGATTTCAAGGAGTTGTTATCAGTAGATTGATGTGCCAATATGGATCTTCCCAAAGCCACCAAGGGAGTCTATGCCTACGGAGCTCGGCTTCGGTGACTCATCTATTGTAGCATAGGAAACTTCAGCCTGCTTTGTCATTAAGACTTTGAGCCATACCTGGGATGGTAGAAGGAAATTCTGGAATATGAAGGAACACATATATTGTTGCCTAAAGACCTGTAGCAACAGCATTATCAGCATTTGGGCATTTTTAATGAAGGCTAAGAGGGCCAACCTGTGTCGTGATGAGAGGTTTTAATGTATCTGGGGCCAAGCTGTGCATAATGGAATTCCTAGGGCCGAAATGTGTAAGTAAGAAAACAAAAGTGTCCATAAGGTGTACATGGCTACAAAAAGGACATCCAATTATGGTGGCCGATCTCAGTATTTCCGTCGAACTGTTACAGGCTGGCATGGGAGCATTCTTATCATGAAATAAATGTAGCCTTTTGGGTACCCTCTTTTGGGCATGACAGAAGGAAGTTGCTTCTGTTGGATGTGAGGAAGCACTCTTATCACGAAATAAATGTGCCTTTTGGATACCCTCTTCTGGGCATGACAGAGAAGGAAGTTGCTTCTGCTGGATGTGATGAATGGTTATGTATGGGATATTGAGCATTTCCAGGGAGCAAGAATGCCTGATGTTGATTACTTCAGGAATTTCAGATTTAGAGACAAACATTTCTGATTCATTGGCAGGAGTGGACAAAGCAAGTATTGATATTGTGATGTATTGTGCACGTTACTAACAGTAAATGCAAGTTTTTGCAGGACTTTTTTAGGCGATTTGTAACCAGGTCTCCAGCAGACAGCCATCCAAGACCTGTTGCTGGATATCATCTCCAGCCAGCATTAGAAACTCTTGCATATTATTTCCAGCCAGTAGTTTGCATCCATTTCTGTGTCAAGGGGCTAGATCCTTCTCCATAATGTGTTTGCAGCAGCAAGATCCAAGCAGCAGTGGGCCATTTTGAGGCAGATCTGAAAGGATTCAATATAAGGCACACCTCAGGGCAAAGGGTCTGTGCATTCCAGCAGAAGAAAAAACACCAGATTTTTTTCAGAAATCTTCTATAGTAGATCTGAGCGACCCCTTCTAGCACATTTAAGATCTGACAGCCATAAGGCAGCTCTTCTTGCAGTCATTCACACAGATCTGGCATCAAATTCATCTTCCAAAGGTATTTTTCTTGTTGTTTTATGACAGAATATTGTAGCATGTAGTTCACCATTATACATTGGATTTTCCAGAACAACCAGGAGCATTTGGGCAATCTTGACATAAAGACCTATCCTTGACACGACGTCCTACTTCCATCCTGGTTTGAGTGCTCCCTCGGTATCTTTCTTTTGGCAATTCTATTAAGATTGGTTGCAATTTAGAGGATGAAACATTGAGATACTTGAGGGTACGTTGGCATAATCAAATCAGTTGGTTAAGGCATCCTAGTTTGATTCGGGTAGCTTATCCAGTGAATCAGTGATTCATATTGGCAATCAAGCACATGAACTATTGTTTTGGCTTCTTTGTATCTCATGAATGTGCATCTTCATTGGATCCTTGCAAGAAAGATAACTTAGCTATGTTATTGGATCCAGAAATGGATGCATTCCAAATTCCAGTTTCCATACCCAATTTGGATACATGGCAGAGCTGTATAGGATCGTTTCAGGATACATCTCAGATGCATTTGGGATACCATCTTGTGATGGACCTCAAAGAAAGAATTAAATAAGATATTGAAAACAAAACAAGCCTCAGCTAAAACAGACAGCTGTAGGAGGCTATTCCTCACCATTAAAATGAGCAACAAAACATTTTCAGTATACTGTGGCATATTTTAAGAGAAATCTGGAGCTGTAGAACTTTGTGGCATTTCAACAACAGATATTGTGTTTTTCTGAGAGGAGTGATATTTGACCAAGATAAAAAGGCTTTTAAGATATTAATAATTAAAGTGTTACAGGAAATTTCTGCCAGAGGTGCCTGAAACACCACTCACTGCTTTGGATTCTGAAACAGTTTGTAAGGCCGTTTCAGGGTTGTTTCAAGCACATTTTCTCAATGTTTCACGATTTAGGAAATTTATCCAGCCAAAAAAAGCATCATTGTTTTGCAAACTAATGTCAGAATAAGAAAAACAGACCTTACGGGAAGGCATTTTTTTTAATTTTTGAATGGGGGTGAGACCTCAATATTAAAACAAAATCAAGAACTGTACATTTAAGCAGCCTCCAGCAAGAAGAAATCGGTCATACCTAAATTAGTTAGCTCCACCCGTCGCTCAAGCTCTGAACCACTAGAAGCAAGTCGCTCAACCGGTCACTCACTGGCTGCAAAGCAGTCACTCACTGGCTGTAAAGCACACGTTATGTGTTTATGAGAGAGGGAGTTCGTTTTTGGTCTCATTGGAGGGGTCGTGGGCCCCATTAGTGTTTAGTTTACATGTTTAAAAATTTTAAAAATCAAATTTGTTAACTTAAAAACACAGGAAACATGTCATGATTTGAGTGATATGTTTCAGGTTGGAGTGAAACGTGTCAAGAATCCAAGATATCAAGTAAACATATCTGTTCTCATATGATACGTTTAAGTTTTAGAGCGACACGTTTCTGCTTCACCATGATACGTTTCAGAATTTCCCTGATACCTTTCAGAAAACCCTGAAACATATCCGTACGAATTTGAAACGTATCAATGCCATTCGAGTGCCGAATCCCCTCCGTTTCAGGATTCGAAACGGGAATTGGCGTTTCCCAAGACCGACTAGACATTTCCTGTAAAGGATGATTGACAATTTGGCATAGCTTCCAAGTTAGATCCAGCTTAGCTAGAGCATCTTAGCATGAACAAAAGAAGACCCTAGCTTTGCGTAAAATCTATAACAGCTAGCAGGTCATCCAAAGGCGCTTTTAAAAACCCAAGAACAAGTCTTAAGGAAAGATTAATATACATATATCTCGGCATGGTCACGTTGTGGGGGTATTATAATGATGTTCATGGTTTGCGCTAGGAGCATCTTTGCATAAACAAAAGAACACCCTAGCTTTGTGGAAAATCTACAACAGCTAGCAGCTAAGAAACCGGACACATCCTATGTCATCGTGTCGGACACAGACACAAGCCAATCACGTGCCTAACGCATATTTTGGTCATGTCCATTTTTAAGACACTACCAAAACACGTGTCGGGCACGTGATTGGCTCGTGTCTCGACATATGTATTTTGTGTCCCAAAAACAGGACGCGTAAAAGTGCGCAAGGAGGCCCACGGGGGGTTAAAACCCGGTTTTTTTTTTGGTAATCATTTGCAAGTGAGGAGAGAGGTGTGAGAGTGGCTGTGTTTGCAAGTGAAGAGCATTTGAAGGATTTGCAAAGGTTTCCAAATGCTTTGAGGGTGGATTTTGTTGGGAGGATGCAAGCGTACCATCAAGCAACAAGAAGAATGTCTCAATCAGCTAGGGCAACTGCTAAAGGGCAAAAGAAAGGGAGAAATGCCCCATCTGGTGTCTCCCCTCCTCTTCCTCCTCCAAGCCTAAGTTCATCTACTCCTGTTAGTGCTCCATCTGCCGCTACTAGAGCTCAAGCTCCATATAACCCTATATTAGCAAGACAACAAGCCCAAAAGAAAAAATACCCCTTGTGGAAGTATGTGACAAGGAAAGAAGGGCCTGGGGCAAAGCTTGGTGGGGGAGATAATGTGAGTTGGACTTGCAATTTCTGCAAGAATGAGTTCAAGAGCACCTATTACCAGGTTAAGGGCCATTTGTTGGGCCTTCCTTGTGGGCTTGATGCATGTAAAGCAGTGAGTGTTACGCAAAGAAGGGAGATGGAAAGAGAGGATCATGTTGGCTTAGGGAAGGTGGCAGCAGCAAGCAAGAAACAAAAGAATGAGGATCCTCTTCCATTCTTGAGGAAACCCTCTAGCACTAGGCCTCCACCTAGCAGATATGGGAGTGAGGTTGGTATTCATCCAACAAGAAAGAGGCCAACTCCAAGTGGTCCAATGGACAAGATTTTCCAACAAGAGGCACGAGAAGAGGTGGACCTTACCATCGCATTATTTTTCTACCTCAACTTCATTTCATTCAATGTTGCACAGTCACCATTGTTTATTGAGATGTGTCGAAGTTTAATTGAACGAGCTCTAGCTAGTTACATGCCTCATGTTTCATGGAAGCTAGAACCACATTGTTGGTTAAGGCAAAGGAGGTGGATAAAATTCTTGAGCCAATTAGATCAGCATGGCCCTCATCCGGTGTCAGTATTGTTTCTGATGGATGGATGGATGCAACACGCCATCCACTCATCATTTCATGGTGTCTTCCGAAAATGGATCGGTGTTCTTGAAAGCGGTGGATGCTCTTGGGAAATACAAGGATGCACTATATATGGGTGAGTTGTTCATCAAAGTCAATGAAGAAGTAGGTGTTGATTCTTATGCACAAATCATCATGGACAATACACCTATTCACAAAGTTGTTGGCACGATTGTGGAAGATAAAATCCACAATTATTTTCATTTTAGACATCTTGCATTGCTAATTTGCTCATTCTTTGAATTTAGCACAAGATTCATCTAGGGGAAACATCATTTTATAGATTTGAGTTGTTAGTTGTAGACTCATTTATACTTGCTTTTATTGCTCTTACAGGTATTTTGGACACCTTGCATTGTCCATTCTTTGAATTTCGCACTAAAATCTATGGCTTCAGATGTGACATGTATTCACAACCTTATTAATGATGCATGACATATCCGTAACTTTGTAAAAAACCACACCAATGCTCTCACAATCTACAAAGAGTACACACATCTTTCATTGCTGAAGATTGCAGTTACTCGATTTGCTTCCTCATTCAGCATGCTCAAGAGGTTGAGGGAGGTCAAAACCGCTCTTGGGTCCATGGTTATTTCGGAGTTTTGGTATTTTTGGAGAAAAATATATTAGATTGCTTCAAAAAAGGTAAAGGACACAGTGTTAGATGATGGTTGGTGGTGTTACCGGGCAAACTAGCAGGGCTAGTGCCCAGTAAGCACATGCACAAACTCGTGACCCAATGTCACCTCAATCACGAATCTTTAACCTCTTCGGAGAGTCTTGACCTACAAGGGGGGAGCCCTTATAGAACACCTACAAACAAATTGCACCAAATACCTTCCACAACCCCATGCATAGATCAATGCATTTATGGAGTCAAGTAGAGAATGAAGAAGACATATCCAAATTATTCCAACTAGGCACTAATCTGAAGATGAATTTATGAGTGCCAATGATAGTAGGTTTACTTGTAGGTTTCGGTATTATGTAAGATGACACTTATATCAGTATCCAAGCACACTTAGAATTTCAACTTTAGTATTGAAAGGTGTGAATATGTGTGAATCATTTGAATCAGCATTCAACAAAGTGTTAGGACAATAATATTATCCACGTGTTAGAGATTGCATTGCCCTAGATAACAATGGTGTCAAAGTATGTAAACAATTCACAATATTAAACCACTCCCATTACAGTATTAATGTGATTTAGTAGTGCATTAAACCATACTATGTTAGTAGTAAAGCATTTACCACTTGTTATTCAACCATCAACCATTATTGCATAGCAATAAAATAATGCAAACAATGTATAACAATATAAGATGCCAGTTCTAATAAATAACATGAAAAAATGTTACCGGAAAAACTAGCAAAGCTAGGTAGGGAGAGTGTGACCACTGTCACCTTAGCCACACTTCCAACTTCTTAGGAGTGTCGTAACCTCCAAGGGGAGAGCCCTTTAGATACTCTACAAGACAAAAGACTATATCTTCTATACAATGATATTAGTGACCAATGCCTTTGATAAATCGAATTGGGAATGAAGAAGACATACTATTTAGATTAACAAGTATATCAATCTCATTAGCAAAACATTGTTCACTTAACATTCATCGTAGACATGCAACCATTCAAACTTGTGCACAAAGTACTTATACGGTTGTAGCAATGGTAAACAAAGATGTGCAACAGTGTTAAACAGTGGCAGTCACTTTATGACAGCAGTAGACAATTAAGTAGTTGTGAAGCAATTTAATATTCAAACATTTGTTAATATCATGTACTAAGTATTTCACCAAAACTCAATCTTGAAGAGATATTGTGTATCCAATTGAATAACAATCAAAGTTTGATATATGTCATTTATAGCATGCAAAACAATGTCAAAATCAATCCCGTATGAATGCAATTAATGTGAAATCTCAGATCTGTATGTTAGCTTTCATTCAACAGTAGGTAAATACTTTTACTTGCAAGTGTTAATTATCCTTTACTCACCCTTAATTCACCTCTTGTATGGTCTGTTTGGTGTCCTTTGATGGTAGGTTTGGGGCTGCAGAGAATGCATAACAGTCTACTGCAATAGCAAACTTCAGAAAGGGATTAAGAGGGTTTCCAAAGGACTGGGAGGAGGTTGCTTTAGGGAGGCCAAGGCCTTGAATAGATGGCCGAGGGTGGAGGGAGGCTAGAAGAGGGAAGGTCGAGGGTACCAAGGGTTAAGAAGAAAGCAACCGAGGGTTTTTTGGAGGGGTTTTAAGGTAACGCTGAGGGGAAAAGGGACTAGGATGAGGGTTAGGAGCAAGTTGCTGCCCTTAAAAGGGTTTAAAAAAAGCAAAAAAATGTTAATTTTTTGGTTTTTTAAAATTTTTATATTTTTAGGGCTTCCTACAATTTCGGGTTAGGGATTTTATGGCCTAAAAGGCAGGCCGAATTTGTAGGGGAGAGGGCCGAAATTTTAGGGCGGCTAAAATTTTGAAAAAAATATTTTTTGGTTTTTTAGGGTTTAAGACATAAAATTGTAGACCTAATTTTAACCCTAATTCTACCATGAAAATGAAAAATTACACATGCAAACGCAAGTAAATTTGATAAACTTTGATAACTAGGGTTTTATGGATGAAACCCTAAACCCTAGGGTTAGAGGAGAGGTGACCAGCCTCCCTCTTGGGGTAATTTCTCTTTACCTACTAAACTAGGGCTTCCTACAACAACCTCTAGGGTTTGTTATAGGAGCCTAATCTAGGAAAAAATTAGAGATCCAAGGCCAAACTAGGGAAAACCTCCTCTAGGGAGCGTTTTCCACCATGCAAAGAAGATAGAAGGCAGACAAAAAGGCCCTAATCAGAAAAAATGAAGCTCTATGGCCACCATTCAATCATCAAGAAGCAAGAATTCACCTACCTTCACCCAGCAAGGCTAAAACTAGACTTACTTGAGTTTGTGTTGTTCAAACAATTACTGGCATCCACCGTGCATGAGCAAAACCCTAGAAATGCATCCAATTTCATCCCAAAGGCAAAGAAGAGAAAACTTCAAGAGGTGCACATCACATCCAAAAAGCCTATCTTGGGTAAAAGAGCAACATAATGTAATTTATCCATTGTGTTATATTTTACAAATGAAGTGAGGAGTTGTATTTATAGTGTTATCAACTCACTTTTACAATAACCAGCCCAACAGGCCAAATAAATGTCAATATAAAAATATAACATGAAATAATATAAAATGGTCTAAAAGATGGCTACCTTGGGTATTTTCTCCCTAGGTGCCTAAAAACTGATAAAAATGACTAAAATTGAACAAAGGCTTCACTCTGAAAGGTGGAGTGAGCAGGGGGGGTCGTCATGCCCCATATAACCCCAACAAAGCTGAAAAACCCTCAACATCCCACCTCTACAAGCCTGTGGGCCTGGTGACCAAGGATGACATCATCACTGAAAATGCACCAAAGAGAGAGGGCGCTCTGCTGGAAAGGGACCAGGATGGGTGCATAAGGTGACCGAAAGGGGAGGCAAGAGCCTTAGAGCTGGAATACTGTCACAAGTGTAGAAAACAAGCAAGGGGTCATGTGACCAGTGACCACCCCTAGGAGCCCCGGACACCAACCTCAAGGCTACAACCCTAGAATGAGGCAATCAGCAATGCCACTAAACCATAGTACTCCTAAGGGAAGGACCAAAGGGTCCAGGCATGACCACCTCTCAAAGAGTACTAAACACACCCCATCATGGTCTTGAAAAAAAAATACGACCCCTCTCTTTGGGCAAACATCTGAAGGTGCGCTGGTACTGAAACCACGTAACATTGGCTCCAACTGTGGGACAAGTGCTCCTCTCGAGAGTGCTTGAGAACCTGTGAATCTTCTGGGTACCTGTAGACCTACACACACATCAAATATCCAAGGGCATTAAAAGCATCATGAGGCAGACACGTCCGTCCTGCCTTGTTCAGTATAGTGACATGAAAAATAAACCAAATAATAAACAAACTAACTAAGGACACATGCAAGCATGAAAGAACGACAAATGCAATGCAAGGGTAACAGTATATGTTGGACTCAAATGAAACTAATCCTACCTACCCTAAACATGGTAACAAAAGGGTCAAGTGAAGTCATACCACCAATGCAACCAGTTGAGTAGGTCATTCATACCTGATCTTTTTCATTTGTCTTTAGAGACAGTCCATGATAAGCTCTCATTGATGATAAACTGAGTACATACCAGGATCTGCATCAGGATGGGGAATGAGAGCTGAATAACTATAGGAACCTGGAAGCCTCGATATTGCTGCCACGCAGAAGGATTGCTTTCACAAGCTTCATTTATCCATGCTTCTACTGAGCTTATGTACGAGCCATCTTCATCATATACTGGCATTGAGAAAAAAAATTGCGTGAAGCTAGTCACCTAATTTTGAACTTGGAAGACCACTTGTAGAGGTGGACCTTTCAAATCTTCATATGTCAGTTGCAACCTATCCCTGCACCTACTTAAACATTTCTTTGGACACATAAGTATATTACTCGTCTTCGTAACAATCATGTTAGTATCCCTAATAATCTTTAGAATTTTGAAATTATCAACCACATAATTTATATCTTCACATTTCAAGCGGAAAAATAAACAATAGATATCTTGGCCATGTGAAGTGAATAACATACATGTCCACATACCTGTATTGGTTTCACTTAAATGCATTGTTGGAGACTTACCGATATTGGGCAGAAAGGGTTGATGGACTTCTATAACACTTCTTGAATAATGTTGTTGATTAGGGCACACCATGGACTGATCAACTTCTGCAAAATTTGCCACAAGATAGTGCTAGAAATACTGGTCTAGGGACATCATCGACTGGAAGATAGTGGAAAAACTCTACATATGGCAATCGTCAACATGAACCACCTCTCGCACTACTCCATCATCAAGCAAAACAGCAAAAGGGTTGGTCCATTCTTCATTGCTGGCAGAGTAGACTTCTTCACCAAAACATGTGCTTGGGAGAGGATCCACCATGATGTTGCAAGGTCTTGAAGAATCGTACATCAGTGGACCAAGGAACTTCCAATAATCGTCATCTTCCGTAAACTTGTTATTTTCTTCCAAGAGAGCCAAAATATCATAAGAAACCGTAACTTGAGGATATGGAGAACTCACCATTTCTTTACATTCTTTAGTTTCTTCAACCAAGGGTTCTTGGTCTTTCTTTCCTGGAAAAATTTCATCTTCGTCCTCAAGAATCCCTTTATCTTTGCTCATAAGGGCTATTACGAGACTTACCAAGTCTTGAACAATGGTTTCCTCAAGCAAACCTTTTGAGATTTCATCTTCGTCATAAACTTCTTCGTCAAGGATTGCTTCATGCTCTTCTGAGACCTGTTCAACAACATCCATATGATCGACCTTTATAATCTTCAGGGTTTATTCCTTAGTATTGGGATCCCATTGATTGCAGAATGCCTCAACTAGCTTGAGAAAGGAAGATATCCCCTTAGGAGGGAGTCCATCATACCAAGCATCCATATCCTGATCACCTCCTAGTTTGAAGGACATTACGAACATCTACATAATGGTTTCTTCGTTTGTGATATCCCATGGCACCAGAACTTCTTTGAACTTCGTAACATGTGTTGTAACGGTATCTTCACCCTTGTGGAACATGGGGATAGATTTCAGACAACGATGTTTATCAAACTTATTTGGGTATCCTGGAATGCTTGAGAAGTCAAATGGATCAAGAATCCCCATATCTTCTACCTGAGATTGCTTGCTTTAAACTTCTTTATCTTGTCTTCAATGGAGTCGCCTGCAAAGTTAGTCTTAACCAAAATGTTATCAAAGCAAAGCTTACGTCTCAGACTTGTTCTTGTAGAACACTTCTTTTGATTTTCTTCAGTGGGAGTCACCAGAAAAGACCTGTCTAGTTAGACTAAACAAATCTCACCAAATACAAAACAAGAACGTACCTCGAATAATGGAGGAGGTGTCTTTAATCGGAGTCGCCAGGAAAACCTGCAAGATCAATCTTCAAAGAAAAATGTAATGATATCAAACCAAGACTTACCTCGAGGCTCACCAAATGTCATTTTTACCAAAGACTTGAATTCGACACATCAACCAACTTGAAATGTCCCCGGCAACGACGCCAAAAATGTTACCAGACAAACTAGCAGGGCTAGTATCTGATAGACAAATGTAGGGAGTGTGACCACTATCACCTCAGCCACACTTACAACTTCTTAGGAGTGTTGTAACCTCCAAGGGGAGAGCCCTTTAGATACTCTGCGAGACACTTTGACAAAAGACTATATCTTCTATACAATGATATTAGTGACTAGTGCCTTTGATAAATCAAATTGGAAATGAAGAAGACACACTATTTAGATTAACAAGTATATCAATCTCATTAGCAAAACATTGTTCACTTAACATTCATCGCAGACATGTAACCATTCAAACTTGTGCACAAAGTACTTATACTGTTGTAGCAATGGTAAACAAAGATGTGCAACAGTGTTAAACAGTGGCAGTGACTTTATGACAACAGTAGACAGTTAAGTAGTTGTGAAGCAATTTAATATTCAAACATTTGTTAATATCATCTACTAAGTATTTCACCAAAACTCAATCTTGAAGAGATATTGTGTATCCAACTAAGTAACAATCAAAGTCTGATATATGTCATTTATAGCATGCAAAACAATGTCAAAATCAGTCTTGTAAGAATGCAATTAATGTGAAATCTCATATCTGTATGTTAGCTCTCATTCAACAGTAGGTAAATACTTTAACTTGCAAGTGTTAATTATCCTTTACTCACCCTTCATTCACCTCTTGTATGGTATGTTTGGTGTCCTTTGATGGTAGGTTTTGGGCTGCAGAGAATGCATAACACTCTACTGCAATAGCAGACTTCAGAAAGGGGTTAAGAGGGCTACCAAAGGACTGGGAGGAGGCTGCTTTAGGGAGGCCTCGCCTTGAATGGATGGCCGAGGGTGGAGGGAGGCTATAAGAGGAAAGGCCGAGGGTACCAATGGTTAAGAAAAAGGCAACCAGGGGTTTTTTGGAGGGGTTTTAAGGTAAGGCCGAGGGGGAAAGGACTAGGCCGAGGGCTAGGAGCAGGCTGTTGCCCTTAAAAGGGTTTAAAAAAGCAAAAGAAAAAGTTATTTTTTTGGTTTTTTTTAATTTTATATTTTTTTAGGGCTTCCTACAATTTCAGATTAGGATTTTTATGGCCTAAAAGGCAGGCCGAAGTTGGAGGGGAGAGGGCCTAAATTTTAAGGAGGCTAAAATTTTGAAAAAAATTATTTTTTGATTTTTTAGGGTTTCAAACATAAAATTGCAGACCTAATTTTAACCCTAATTTTACCATGAAAATGCAAAATTACACATGAAAATGCAAGCAAATTTTATAAAGAATAATAACTTAGGGTTTTTATGGATGATACCCTTAACCCTAGCCCTATAGGAAGGTGACCAACCTTCCTCTTGGAGTATTTTCTCCTTGTCTACTAAATTAGGGCTTGCTATAACAACCTCTAGGGTTAGTTATAAGAGCCTAATCTAGAGCAAAATTGGAGATCCAAGGCTAAACTTGGGAAAACCTCCTCTAGGGAGCGTTTTCCACCATGCAAAGAGGATTAAAGGCAGATAAAGACCCTATTAAGAAAAATTGCAGCCCTAAGACCACCATTTAATCATTCAAGAAGCAAGAATTCACCTACCTTTCACCAAGCAAGGCTAAAAATTAGACTTACTTGAGCTTGTGTTCTTCCAACAATTCCTAGCATCCGCCAAGCATAAGCATAACCAAAGACGAGCATCCAATTTCATCCACAAGAACAAGAAGAGCCTACTTCAAGAGGGGTGCATCACTTCCAAAAGAGCTATCTAGGGTAGAAGAGAAACATTATGAATTTTATCCATGAGTTATGATTTACAAATGAAGTGAGGAGTTGTATTTATAGTGTTCTCAATTCACTTTTACAAAATAACCAAGCCGACAAGCCAAATAAATGTCAATGTAAAAATATAACATGAAATAATATAAAATAGGCTAAAAGATGGCTACCTGGGGTATTTTCCCCCTAGGTGCCTAAAAATTGATAAAAATAATTAAAACTGAACAAAGGATTCACTTCGAAAGGTGGAGTGAGCAGGGGGGGATCGTCATGCCCCATTTAACCCCAACAATGCTGAAAAACCCTCAACATCCCCCCTCTACAAGCATGTGGGCCTGGTGACCAAGGATGACGTCATCACTGGAAATGCACCAAGGAGAGAGGGCGCTCTGCTGGAAAGGGACCAAGATGCGTGCATAAGGTGACCGAAGGGAGAGGCAAGAGCCTCAGAGCTGGAATATTGTCACCAGTGTAGAAAACAAGCAGGGGGTCATGTGACCCAATGACCGCCCCTAGGAGCCCCGAACACCAACCTCAGGGATACAAGCCCTAGAATGAGGCAATCAATAATGCCACTAAGCCATAGTACTCCTAAGGGAAGGACCAAAGGGTCCAGTCATAACCACCTCAGAAAGTACTGAACACACCCCATCATGGTCCTGAAAAAAAAATATGGCCCCTCTCCTTGCGCAAACATCTAAAGGTGCGCTAGTACTATTACCAGTTTACCACGTAACAAGTGGGAGAGGGTAGATCTTACCATTAAGATCATGGAGCCAGTCGTTTCTTTATTGCAATTTGCAAACACAGACCAGCCCATCCTAGCATGTTTATGAGGGGTGGGATTCCATGATTGAGTCCATGAGAACAATTGTTATGGAGAATGAGTGTCCTGAGTATGACACATCGACAAAGAACTTACGGTCCACCATACAGGGTATTCTTATCTCCAGGTGGGATAAGAATTGCACACCTTTGCATTGCTTGGCCCACTCAATGAACCCCAAGTTCTACAGTCATGAATGGCTCAATGGTGGCCCCTCACAGAGTCCCTCCTCACATGGATGGAGATATTTCACAAGGGAGGAAGATAGCATTTAGATGGCTATATCAAGATAGAGACTTACTTGATGAGGTGGAGGAGGGCCTTGTAGAGTTTTTCTCTGCCAATGGGACATTTGGAGGCTATGATGTGGTCGGAGACAAGGGGTTAAGAAACCCTATGCTTAGTGGGCAACTTATGGGGCAACATGCCCTATTCTACAGAAGTTAGCCTTGAGGATCATGTCTCAAGTTACATCATCATCTAGTTGTGAGAGGAATTGGAGCACATATGGGAACTTGTACAGTTTGAAGGAGAGCAAGCTTTAGTGGTGCAGGGCAGAGACGATGGTGTATGTGCACACCAATCTTCGTCTTATTTACAAGCAAAGGGAGGAGTGGGTGAAGAAAAAGACAAAGATGTGGGATGTCTTTCTTGATGATATGGATTTGGACAGCAGTACTGAGTTGGCATTAGCCAACATGGATCTTAATGATCCAGTGCTAGAGACTGACACTTTTGATGATAGTGATCCTTTGATGGGGTCATCCTCCACACCAACAGATGCAAATCCTCAAATGGGCAGAGAGGAGGAGGACGACGATGACGACAAAGAAGAGAGCAGTGATGAGTGTGAAATTCCACAGGATGGATCACAAAGCTTGAACAAACCTCACTAATTTCACAATGCTTTTACTAAAAAGAATTAGGAAGAAGCATTGATCAATTCACTCATGAAACTGAAACACAAATGAAAAATTGTTGTTGATACATACTTCAGCAATAAGCTGATAATCAAAAGATGTTACAATAAAATGAATTCGATAGCCTCTGATAGGATTCGAATTCACCTCAAGTCTAGGCTTAGTTTGCATTGGAACCATCACCTAATAAGGTCTAGTGGCCACTGATGCTCAATGGCTAGTCAACTGAGGTGGAGTGGCACGTGACTAAGTCATTGGGGCTAGAAATTAGGGGAGGAGACTCCAAGGAGGCGCATAACTGACTGACAGTGGTCAAAAAGGGCACTCCTACACTCAGTGGCAATCAAAATAGGTGTAAGAATCAGTTAACTAGGCAATCAAGGGGACAAGGCGACTTTGATCATGGAACTGACTGTGTAGACTCCTAAAATCATGCATGAGGGCGCATTTCAACTCCAGTTACGTGGATAAGGCGCTCTGAGTGGATAAGGAGGCTAATGATGACCAAAATGAAGGACTAGGTGCTAGGAGACTCACCTACCACTACATGGAATGCATGCATGCAAAAACAATGTTGAGATGGTTAGAATGTTCCAACAATGAGTTTGTTGATTCATGCATGGAGGAGGACTATTGACAAATGAGATTCTTCCATCTTGATCTACCCCTTTTTGTATTTACTATTAGTCTATTTGCCAGTGGCATTCCGACATCTATGTATACATTTTGATTTTGATGGCTTAATGTCAATGATAAATATGGTTCCAACATCTTGATCTATCATCTATGTGTCTCATTGTGATTTGTGATTTGTGAATGTGTAATTACTAAATTACTAAAGTGCATTATGTATTGATTCTAATTTTTATTGAATATTTCATATTTGTAAAAATTTAGGTCTATATGTCTATAATTTTATATATATATATATATATATAATATATAAAATATATATATATGTATGTATGTATGTACATATACATACATACATACATATTTCAAAAATTATATATATATATATGTATGTATGTATGTACATACATATATATATATATATATGTATGTATGTATGTATGTTTGTGCACACACACACACATATGTGTATATATATATGTGTGTGTGTGTGTGTGTGTGTGTATGTGTGTGTGTGTGTGTGTGTATATGTGTGTGTGTGTGTGTGTGTGTGCATACATACATACATACATACATACATATATATATATAGCGTGTCCTCTATGTCCTGATTCCGGGGGTCACCGTGTCTATATCGAATACTCGTGTTTATGTGTCCTCCATGTCCTCGGTCCTCGTGTCAAGTGACTTAGGTTAGCAGGTCATCCAAAGGGTTTTAAAAACCCAAGAAGAGGGATGTCCAAGTCTTGAGAAAAGATTAATATACATATATCTCGACATGGTCAAGTTGTGGGGGTATTATAAGGATGTTCATCGTTTGGTGGCACTTGACTCTTTGTAGGCTAAACTTTACCTTAAATACGGAGGGTGTCCACTTTTGAGGAGATTGAGGAGAAGACTACTTTCTATTTTTGTGGTTTTTAACTTGGTCAAAACCCTAACTCATCTTACTCTTCTTGAGCTTAGCATGATTGAGGGTCATTGATGTAACAACTCTCATTATTATATGATTTGTTTGACTTGTTATGAGAGTTGGTTGGAAACTAGAACTAATTTATTGTTTTCCTTGGAAGAAAGGTGGATCTAAAACAACTTTTGGTTATTTTGGGAAAAGGTTGTTAAGGAGGTTGAGAAATGCTTATTTTATTATTTCTCATTAGATTAAAATGTGGATCTAGAGGAAAACAATTAGTATTTTATTGTAAAAGGAGATGGAACTAAATCTATTTAAAGGACAACTCTCTCCTTCAATTGTTATGGTTGGAGTTTTGGAGCTTCCCCTCCTTGGGACTTAATGGATATATTTTTCTTGGAGCATATGAAGTGTAAGGGCTTCCATACTATCAATGTGAAGCTTCTGTTTCTATTTCTAAATGTTGTTGGCGATGTGTTGAATTGCTAGAACTTGCTTTTTTAAGCCAAATGAGAAGGGTATCTCTACCAAGCTGGAAGGGTTTTAAGTGAGGAATCTTTCCCTCTATTTCCCTTTGATGCCTTATGCATGATTGTATTAGCTTGATGATATCATCTTCTAGAGTTGTTGCTCATAATTCTTCATTTTGTAGGTCACAACTTGTTAGCAATGTTTTGTTGTCACAACCTTTGGGCCATCATAATCTATTTTCTACATTCATTTTTCAACATGTTAGAGCTTCTTGTGGCATGCTTTAGTGGCCCTTGTAGTCTTACCATTCATGAACTTGCCCTCTTGGATTGGCTTCTTGAGTCCATTTTCCCTTGTGTGTATAGGCATTAATCTCTTGATCCTTCCATCACTCTTTTACTTTTTTATGCTATAAGTGTGTTTTGCTAAGCTATCTCTTCATACCACCTTGAGGCTCCTTGTCATAGTCCTAGCAATCCTACCTTAGGGAAGCCCCCCTTGTGCTAGAGAAGAGTCAACCTATAGTGTAGAAGAGGGTTGGTGTGGTGATAGTGGCCTCCCTCTTAGTTACTCATGGGCTAGCATTTTTCTTTTGGGCTTTAATTTCACATACTAGTTTGTACAATAACATGTTCTAATCCTTAGTTAGGCTTCACAAGTTCCAAAATAACCCTATGAAAGCCTTTGCCACTATCAATACTATCACATAGAAAATTACAAAGGATTCTCTAGTCTCTCATAGTTACTAGCTGAGGAGACCCAATGAGAGTAGTATACATGAATGGAAGCCAAGCCTATGCTGCAAAGTTGAAATTTTGCAATCAATGTCACAGGCTTAGTGATCCATCTGCCAATCTTCTTTTTCACTCTCTAAATGACAAAATCCCATAGTTTCCTTTCAAGAATAATGGAAAGCAAACAGGATTCCCAGAAACTTAAATTGACCCAATTGTATCCAAGACCACCCTTGATTGGCATTAGAGTGGAAGGGCTAATTTGCTTTTCCTAAAGCATTGATTTTTGGCTTATTAAATCTTGGACTTGTAGGCCTAACAAAAGGTCTATAGAAAATCCAAGTTATCTTCCACCAAGGCTTGATCTTGAAGAATTGCAAGAAGGGAATCATCAACAAAGTGCCTATTAATCATTTGGCCCACATCCAGGTCAAAGAGGGGGATGCCTTTGATAAGAACTTCCCACCATTAATAATCCCATGAAAGCATTTTGCCACCATCAATATTGACCCATATATAATTAAGTAGGATTTCTCTTATCTCTCATAGGTACTAGTTGAAGGGACCCAATAAGGATAGTAGGATACATGAACAACAAACACAACTATGTTGCAAATTTGAAATTTTTCAGACAATGGCATGGGCTCAGTGATCTGTTTGTCATCCTTCTTTTCCACTCTCCAAATGACATCCCCTGGCTCATTTCAAAAAGATTGGAAAGCAACGGGGATGCTAAAAAACCTAAATTGACCCAATTGTATTCAAGACCACCCTTGATTGGCATTAGAGTGGAAGGGCCATTCGGCTTTGCCTAAAGCATTGAGTTTTAGCCCAGTGAACTTGGACCTGGAGGCCTTACAAAAGGTAGAAAATCCATTGTATCTTCCATCAAGGCCTAGTTTTGAAAGGATTACGAGAAGGGAGTCATCAAGAAAGCACCCATTAACCATTTAACCAACATCCAAATCAAGAAGAGGATGCCTTTGATAAGGCCTTGTGCTATTATATTGGAATAAAATAACCCATTGCTTTAGCCCCCATCACATAAAGAGTTGGGATGAGAGGACACTCATGGTGAATAGATCTAAAAAGCGCAATTCCCCTAGATTTACATCTCTATCAATGAATAGACAAATTAATGCATCGGTTAATCAAGTTTCCATTTCCACCACTTTCAGGAAAACCTAGCAAGAAGCCAAGGGAAAATATGACATTTGAGCATTTACAACAATAAAAGGAATAATTGAACTTTAAGATGGATGACTGAAAATAAGAACTAGCATTGGAAGCATATGAAAGTTACTATATTCTTATATCTTGAGACGAAGGGCTCTTTGGTAGAAAATTATACTAACAATTGATATTTTTTTCCTTTACTACAACATTGACTCACAAAGTAGAAACAAAGGTAGAAAATGACACTTAACAATTAATGCTATTTGTTCTTTACTACAAAATTAACTCACAAAGTAGGAACAAATGAAGGGTATGTTTTGGGGTGGGGTATTGGAATAACCTATTCACAACCAATAATCCCCAATTAATTGACAGAATTTTCAATTAGAGAAACATGGTCAAACCAAATGATTTGTAAGATATAGCGTGTTAAGTAAGGATGCCATAAAGATAGACATGCAATGACTCAAATTAATATGCTTAACATTAAAGCAAGCAAATTGCATGTTGGAAAAGCATGTCGAGGAAACCTTGTTAGTTTCTAAAAGCAATTTTGTCACATCTTTTCCAAACATTAGTTAAAGACACGGAACATGTTGTGTTTTCCAACAATCGATGCAAAGAATGGTTGCATTTATACAAATATTGCATGCTATGAAGCCTTGAAAATCCAAAGCTTGACTAGTTATAAAGCGTTACAGACTTGCTTGACCAATATGATATTTGGTTGTGGGAAATTGAAGGCTCTCATCTAGGATAATCAGGTTAAATCTCAAATGGCACACCTATGTAGTTCCCCTTATTTAATTAATCTATGGCATTTCCTTGTCTATCTGCGAGTCAAGATGCTTGTAGCAGATGAAAGGACATAATTTATTTATATTTGTTTTTCAATGTGGTTCACGGCCATAGAGCTCACTACGTCCACGGATCCAAGCCAACGGGGCCTACTCGAAGGGGCCTCACCCCTGTCGGCATTACTTCAATGCCTAACCCCGAAGGACCCAGAGAATTGAACCCCCAACCTCGACCTTGTACCGTCTTGGTCCCAGAAGATCCAACCAACTGAGCTACCCCTTGGGGATAGAATTTATTTCTATTATGTTGGTTTAAAAATTCAATCATGGGATTATTAAATAATTTCCTGTCATTGGGGAAAAAATATCACCTTGGTTTTAAAATAGCTCTTATAAAACTGTCTCTCTAGGTGTAGCCATCTTCACAATTATATTTCAAGAATTTTGTTTTTTAAGTTTCCTTTAATTGTCAAACCATTTTGCAAAAACCAAGAGCAAGTAAGATAAGCATGCTAAGTAAGGATGCCATAAAGATAGACATGCAATGACTCAAATTAATATGCTTGACATTAAAGCAAGCAAATTGCATGTTGGAAAAGCATGTCGAGGAAACCTTGTTAGTTTCTAAAAGTAATTGTCACATATTTTCCAAACATTAGTTAAAGACATGGAACAAGTTGTGTTTTCCAACAATTGATGCAAAGAATGGTTGCATTTATACAAATATTGCATGCTATGAAGCCTTGAAAATCCAAAGCTTGACTAGTTATAAAGCGTTACAGACTTGCTTGACCAATATGATATTTGGTTGTGGGAAATTGAATGCTCTCATCCAGGATAATCAAGTTAAATCTCAAATGGCACCCCTATGTAGTTCCCCTTATTTAATTAATCTATGGCATTTCCTTGTCTATCTGCGAGTCAAGATGCTTGTAGCAGATGAAAGGACATAATTTATTTCTATTTGTTTTTCAATGTGGTTCACGGCCATAGAGCTCACTACGTCCATGGATCCAAGCCAATGGGACCCACTCGAAGGGGCCTCGCCCCTGTCGACATTACTTCAATGCCTAACCCCGAAGGACCCAGAGAATTGAACCCCCAACCTCAACCTTGTGCCGTCTTGGTCCCAGAAGATCCAACCAACTGAGCTACCCCTTGGGGATAGAATTTATTTCTATTATGTTGGTTTACAAATTCAATCATGGGATTATTAAATAATTTCCTATCATTGGGGAAAAAATATCACCTTGGTTTTAAAATAGCTCTTATAAAACTGTCTCTCTAGGTGTACCCATCTTCACAGTTATATTTCAAGAATTTTGTTTTTTAAGTTTATCAGCAATGTTCCTTTAATTGTCAAACCATTTTGCAAAAACCAAGAGCAGGTAAGATATAGCGTGCTAAGTAAGGATGCCATAAAGATAGACATGCAATGACTCAAATTAATATGCTTGACATTAAAGCAAGCAAATTGCATGTTGAAAAAGCATGTCGAGGAAACCTTGTTAGTTTCTAAAAGCAATTTTGTCACATCTTTTCCAAACATTAGTTAAAGACACGGAACAGGTTGTGTTTTCCAACAATCAATGCAAAGAATGGTTGCATTTATACAAATATTGCATGCTATGAAGCCTTGAAAATCCAAAGCTTGACTAGTTATAAAGCGTTACAGACTTGCTTGACCAATATGATATTTGGTAGTGGGAAATTGAATGCTCTCATCCAGGATAATCAAGTTAAATCTCAAATGGCACCCCTATGTAGTTCCCCTTATTTAATTAATCTATGGCATTTCCTTGTCTATCTGCGAGTCAAGATGCTTGTAGCAGATGAAAGGACATAATTTATTTCTATTTGTTTTTCAATGTGGTTCACATCCATGGAGCTCACTACGTCCACGGATCCAAGCCAACGGGGCCTCACCCCTGTCAGCATTACTTCAATGCCTAACCCTGAAGGACCCAGAGAATTGAACCCCCAACCTCGACCTTGTGTCGTCTTGGTCCCAGAAGATCCAACCAACTGAGCTACCCCTCAGGGATAGAATTTATTTCTATTATGTTGGTTTACAAATTCAATCATGGGATTATTAAATAATTTCCTGTCATTGGGGAAAAAATATCACATTGGTTTTAAAATAGCTCTTCTAAAACTGTCTCTCTAGGTGTAGCCATCTTCACAGTTATATTTCAAGAATTTTGTTTTTTAAGTTTATCAGCAATGTTCCTTTAATTGTCAAACCATTTTGCAAAAACCAAGAGCAGGTAAGTTGATGACAACCATAGACAAAGCAGCCAAGATTATATTGTTCATCCAAATTAACTTAAACATCCAGAAATAGTTAATATTGCCATAGAGAAGAACACAAAAATAACAACTAGCAAAATCCATCAAATTCTTTGTTATCTAAGTTCGATTCAAAGAAGCTACAGAAATAGCACTATGCATCAGAGTCTGGTTGGATAAGAACTTGCCTGGGATTTCTAGCAATTCTTTCTGAAAGAAACTATCCGAGTAGATATATTTGGCTCAAGTTCTCATGCGACCAAAGGAAGTGTATGATATGATCAAACAAAGGTGTATAGATCTCTTCAAAGGGTAAGACCAGTCCTAATCATAGTGGAAGCAATCATTAACACCAAATATGTACCTATCAAAGTTACCAGACTCAACTTGGAAAATGACTCGCTAAGCCAAAGAGTACGAGTTCCCTCAATCTTAAGTAACTGCAAAATATATTAAAAATACCTTTAAGATCAAAAATACAAATATATTTTCATTTATATGAAAGTTTATAATGTCCATATTGTTGTGTCAATACATAGGATGATTTGACATATGAACAACCAGGAACTTCAAGGGAAATTCAAAGACAAGAGGTGAATGTGCAAGTGTGTGAAGGGGGGAATAAAAAGACAAATGATCATATTCACAATTAGTGGTTGTCCTACCTTAATTGTACACTTGCATTCATCAAAGAATGAAGTATATATTGAGCTACAAAATCAATGCCAGCACAAGAGTTGAGGTACTTTGTAGACCAAAGTCCAACAAAGGACTGTGAGGTTGTTATGGAGGGACAATATCAAATATCAACTTAAGAAGGCATCTCCAAGTTGAAAACCAAAAAAACATTCAAAGAAGTGAGGCTGAGCTATGTAACAAAGCTATTGAAGCTGAACCAAAACTGTACATAACCTTTCAAAAACTATTTACATAGATCAAGAGAGTAACAATTTGTTGTATTCCATTACTATTAGATGTGTAAGCTAGTCATGTATCTTGTGTGTACCCGTTGTCAACTGTCAGATGTCCAATGTGGTTTGTTGCCTCGTCAACTATTTCATGCCAAGCCTAGTTGGATTGAACAAGTTGGATCTCAAGCCAGAGTTGGCATAGGATAGTATTTATGTAAAGGATCCAACTATTGCTCTGATCATTATCCCACTAAGTTGCACTGAAACAGATACGGAAACAGATACAGCAAATTTTCAAAAAGGCCATATCGGGGAAACGGCATATTATATATATATATGTGTGTGAAAAATTTTGAAAACCATGAGATATATTAATTTCAGTTTTTAGATTACCACTCCTCGATTAGATTTAGAACTAGATCTATATTATCAGCCCTAAAATCACATTTCTGGGTGCATTGAAAACAATTTTGTGGATGCAAACAACATTGCAGCTTCATCATTTCTAAGAAGCAACAACAACATTGTGATCTGGTTCTGGGCTTTAAAAAATAGTCATAAGACTCACAGTGCATTCCTACAGTGGTTAAAAAACAATGAACCAGCTTTCCTTGTAAAGCTCGGCAGTCCATTGAGTCACTGTCACAACAACAATAATCATCCCTAAAACATTAACCTAGTGTACTAGGGAAACAACTAGGACCAGATTCTTCATTTCCTCTTTCAGTGTGATTGTGTGAAAGTGAAACACAAAGTGTATCTATCAATGACCTGGATAATTGTCTTTCAGGTCACTAACGTATTCATCTTGAAACTTCTAGTCTTTTCATTCCTGACCCTCCTAACCACAGAACTCTAGGGGAGAAATGTCCAAGGTCAGTGGTGATCATAATAGGGTTTAGATCAATTTCTTTTTCAATCTTCTTGTCCTTAATCCTAATAGGCTAATGATCGTGGCTTTGAGTTTGTAATCTTTTTTTTTATTTTTTTATTTTTAAATTTAATTTTTATCAGACAAAGATTTAGCTTTTCAAATTTTTATGTCTAAGACCCTCATTTATGAGAAGACAGTACGTGCATCCCTCATTTCAGACCTAAAAATTGATGTAATTCATGTGCAACCCAAATTTTCTGGGCATGCTTACGTGTGAAATCAGCCAGGGAGGGGCTGTAATCAGCTATCTGAGCTGTTTCTTGGCATATTTATCAATTCTGGGCGATCCTGAGGCAAGGGAAAACACTTTCCCAAACTGCCAGAGGGCCTTAACCAGTAAACCGAAATTGGAACCAAACTAAATTAAATTGGAAGTAGCTTGATGCACAAATGTGGGACCAAATTAAATTATGAACTAGCTTGAGTAAACTGGAAACAGAATTGGAAACGGAAACTGGAAGTGGAAACCGGAACCCTGAACCGATACGATATTTGGAAACAGTGGAATAGTGGAAACTGGTTAGTGGAGAGAAATCAACCATACCTAGAAGTGACGGACGGATTGTGGAACACTGTGTGGAAACGTCGAAACGGTAAGTGCTCTGGCGACTTCACAAATCACCGTCTGTCGACTGCTGAATGAACTCGAACCTTTGCTTACACAAATCGACTTCACAAACATGAAACCACCTACTGCTGAACGGTTTGTAAGATAACTGACCAGCCTTTTAATAGGTAGCTTTGTAGTGGGTCCTTTAGGGTTTCGGCTTAGAACCAAAAAAACATATTAAAATCCCATATTTGAGACGTGGAAACGTGGCATTATTTTAATTTCAATCGAGAATATTTTTCTGGATATGTACAAAATTTAAGATAACTCAAGAAATTGGATTTCTCTAGGTGCTTGGTAGATCCAAGTTTAAGATGAATCTATGTTGGTTTGTATCATCTTCATCATAAAACATATCACTTACATGGTGAAACGTGTTTCATGTTGAAATATATCATCTAAGGTCTGAAACATATTAGTTTTTTTTAAATGTATCAACGGTGTTTTAAGGTCATATCCCATCTGTTTCAATATTTGAAATGGAGAACGGCATTTCTCGAGGCTAGTAAGGGCGTTTGTAACTTAGTTATCATGCTTAGTGAGAAATGGACCCCATTATTGAATGTTGTTATAGTTGTGGAAAATTTATCTTCATTTGGTAATATTGTGTATCGCTTAGAGTGATGTAGGTAATGTCTATCCTTCACTATTTTGAACATCTAGATGTTGTTCTTGTTGGTGTGATCCACTTATCAATCAATGATGTCATCGACCGACGCGAGTGTAAGGTGATATAGTCTGACATTCAAGTATATGCGAAGTATATGGCTTGAGACAATTGACATTGTACAAAGGAGCATGCTTAAGTATGAGGGTAAGTGGAGTACAAAAGCATTTTCCCTTGCATAGATGATCATGTAAGCTCTGTATAGAAGTGCCTTCATTTTTAGAGGTGGTTAGTGAACTTGTCTTTTTTTAGTTGTAACTTATGTGTCTCTAATTTTGAATTGGTGCAATGTGCAGTGTAAGTCATGTCAATCCATATACTTTTGTTGTTGTTGAGAAAGTATGCCATAGACATGTGGGTGTATCCTTTGGAAGAATTGTTTAGTGTACTCTCATCCTATCCTATTGTGGGCCATTGATGTCATCCATGCTTAAAAATCAATGTTGAGTGGAAACAAAGGTTAAAATCCCAGAGACATTTGAAATGGGCTAAGGCTACAGAGTTCTAAAAAAATGTTGTAGGCATGTTGAATGAAGAGTAGGTTTCCATCCTATTGAGGCCACCCCAAGTCCTAGGCCCCCCTTAAAGTTCAAGCCTAACCAGCCACAGATGGCTATTTTTTGTAATCTAAGCTTTGGTGCAATTGGCGCTCTTGGATGATTTCTAGTTCGTTGATCAATTTTCTTGATTGATTTTGTTACTTGAAGTGTGCACCTCCTCTTTAGAGTGCTCTTACTAAACTTTCACAATCATTTGAATGCACTTGTTTTGATTATTGGCATGGTGCTTACACGTGAATGATTATGACTAGATGGTTGTGTGAGCTTTTCTTTGAGCTCGGTTGGATGACAAGCCAGGTTTTGATGATATGTGGATTCTTGGATTATTGTGGATTGACAGATGTAATGATTTCAAAGAGCTTCTTGATTGCAAGGACCTTACCAAGATGTCCTTGTTTATATTGTTGTACTTGGATTGTGGTCTTTTCCTTTGCTTGTTATGGATGATCCCTGAGTGCTTTCTTTCAATGGCATGGTATGCTTGAAGCACTAAAATTATATATGCTTAGGAGACAAATGCATAGCAACCCGTTGGTTCATTGAATGGTATGTCTCACTTGCATCTAAATGCTTATAGCCCCATGGCTTTTCTTTGAATTGACGTTTCGATCAATAACCATCAAGGCTCGTTTGCTTGCCTAGCATAGTTGTTGGCAGGATTGTACATTGGAGTTGTACAAATGAATTCCTGAGATTGTCTCCTATCTAGCCACAAGGGATATCGTTACAAGCATGGCAAGAAAGTAAATTTAGGAATATTTTGATAACGGCAGTAGCAACATCATTACATCTTTGATCATGACAACTTATGTGGTCCATTCATCACAAATGCTCACTCATCCAAGTTATTAAACACTCCAATCAATGTTTCAAACAATGTTTCGATATGCAACTAGTGTTTGAGTAGATATTGAACATAACTTGATCAATCCTTTTGCAATGAATTGGAGCATGGTTACTAATGTAGATCAAAGAATATAAGACAATGATGAAATTCCAACATAGAATCACTAAAGCTACTAAAGAAACATTGTAGGAGGACCAAAGTTTGTCCTACATTCTTTGTACATATAAAAAACTCTCGTTAATGATCTATTTTCTAAGACAAGGAAGTGTGAAAGAAGTGCAAAATATGTCATATGAGGAGGCATTGGAAATCTCTTGGTGTCTTCTACACTTTGCTTCAATCGAGATGTTTTGAGGTTGTGCACAGGTTGTGTGTGGGAGTTATACAAAGCTAAAAAAATTGAGGGGCCACTTTTAATTGGAGGGAATTGTTTTTGTTAATGAGTTTTTTTGTTGGATCTCTTAGTAATCAACTAACCATGATATGCAAGGTTCCCTTCCTTTTAAAAAAAATATTTTGCTTCAATAAAAAATTAAATCGATACTTGGTTTTGACAAAACCCTTTTGACTCTTCGATGTGCTACGCTAAGGATCCCTCGATCGGTCTCTATTGACAGGAATCCCTAGTTCTTCATGCTCTCGCAAACTGTCTCTATTTGAGCTCCAATACCACATCACAATAAACGAGAATCAAACACAAAGAAAACCAAAATAAATTCAAGAGAGTTCTTCATATTGCATTGGCAAACTAAGAAGTGGAAGCCTTCTTATAAAGGATTACATGGTAGTCGAGTCAATCCACTTTATGAATGTGAGATAGAGTGTGAAATGAAGCACAAAAGTGTAATATAATCTAAAGTGAAATAAAGCATGAAAGTATAATATAATATAAAGTGAACAAATACTACAACGCAATAGATCCATCCTCTACAACTTGTCTGATGAACTGACAATTTATTTCAATATACTTGGTATGCTCATGGAATATTGTATTCTTAGCTAGTTTGAGCACCCCTTGATTGTCACAAAACAAGGGTGTTGGTTTTGTCTATTGCTTCTTTGTGTCTAAAAGCATCCTCTTGAGCCAAATTGCCACACATGCTCCTTTCCCTACTCCTCAATATTCTACTTCGCATGGTGAAAGGGCTATTGTATGCTACTTCTTGTTGGTCTATGTGATTGCACCCATGCCAAGGCTTAAACATATCTAAAAATTGACTTTTTATTATTCATAGAGCCTACCCAATTTAAATTTGTATACCCACATAGCTTAAGGTCTTTGCTTGTGTTTCACAAAATGCCAAATTTAAGTGTCCCTTTCACATATCTCAACACTCTCTTCGCTATAGTCTAATGTTCCACATTTGGCACTGTCATGAATTTGGAAATGAAGCTCACAACGCAATTCAAATGAGACCTAGTAGTTGTAAGGTATATCAAGCTCCCCATGAGTTGCCTATAGACTCATTGATTAACTACCTTGGAATAAATCTTGGTTGAAAGCTTCAACCATTTCTCCATTCGTGTAGATGAAATTTTGCAATTTGTCATTTTAAACCCACTTTAAACCCAACATATTTTGTTTGTGAGACAAAAATGTTGCCACCCATTTTCCAAACTTCTACACCTAGGTTGTAATGTAAGAGGCTTAGATTATTCATGTGAAAAGCTTTACCAATAATAGATTTGATATGTTCAATAGTACTTGCCTTACTGCCTATAACAATGATGTTACCTACATATATGACTAGTAGGATGATATCATTACCAATGCTTTTGACATACAATCTGGAATCCCAATGGCTCCTATAGAACCCGTGTTCATCCAAATATTTGTCAATTTTAATGTACCATGCCCTAGGTGCCTACTTCATACCATAGAGAATTTTCTCCAATCTACACACAAGATGTTCCTTCTTTGTTACATGAAAACCATGTAGACTTCTTTGTCAAAATCTCCATTGATGAAGGCACTCTTCACGTCCATCTGATGGGATTTCCAACCAAAATTGTCCTACCATGACTATAATTAATCAAATTGTGCTTGTTTTTGTTGAAGAAGCAAAGGTCTCCTTGTATTTCATGCCCTCTTGTTGTGAGAACCCTTTTGTAACCAATCATGTCTTGTACTTGTCGAGTGTACTATCTTCCTTGTACTTGACTTAATACACCCATTTGTAACCAACAAGTCTCTTCCCTGGTGCAAGCTCTATGAGATCCCAAGTCTGGTTTTTTATTAGAATATAATGTTTGGTTGCCATGGCCTTCTCCCATTCAATTTTCCTTGTTGCATCCTTAAACACCAATGGCTCATAAACTACCTAAACATTGGCCATAAGAACAACATTGATCGTGTTGGGTTTCTATTTGCCCTCACCTCTCGATGATCATCCCTCAATCATTTCACCTTCCTGAACATCTCCAATGTTGTTGTGCCAACACTTTGACCTCTTATTTGGATCCTCCTCATCCAAATTAGTGTTGCCGCCATGATTTGGGCTACCTCTATCTATGTCATTTAAATGTCGATTTGGGTTGTCTACATCAGTTTGGAAACATTATTATCTTGAGAGACTCTTTATTTTTGGAAACCTCCCCCCTTACAAGTGGAGCTACCTGAAGCTTGACACTTGAATCCTCAACCATAATGGGTTGCTCTCCACAAATTTTGATCTATGAAGAAGTCTTGAAGGGCCCCGCTTCTTCATCAACTACAACATCTTTGTTGAAGCTCAACCGGTTGGTGTTAACATCATCCGACCTATAAGCTTTGTGACCATCGTTGTACCCTACAATCATTAATTTCTTCTTCTTAGGGTCTAATTTGGTACTTTTCTCATCTAGAATCGACGCATAGGCAAAGGAACCAAAGACCTTAAGATGACTGACTCTGGGCTTCCTCCTAGACCATGCTTTGTCTAGGGTCTTCTACTTCACCACCATAATTATATATCTATTCAATAGATATACTATTGTGAATGCTACCTTGGCCCAAAACCTGTTTGGAACACACATGTTCTCCATCATACACCTAGCCATCTCTGCCATAGTGTAGTTCTACCTCTCAACCACTCCATTTTATTGGAAAGTGTAGGATGTAGTGAACTATCTTTTTATCCCATGCTTAACATAAAACTTATCAAATGATTAGACCTAAGAGTGGCATTGTAATACCTAGGCTCTTTTTCTACTAATGCTTTGAACTTTTGAAATTCATTAAACACAATAGAGTTCAATTTTTAAAAAAAATACACCCATACTTTCCTACTATAGTCATCAACAAAAAGAAGGAAATGCATGGCACTGGTTATAGATGTCGTGTTCATCGTTCCATAAGCATTTGCATGAACTCATTGAAAGACCCTCTTTCCTTGTCCTTCATCAAAAGGAGCTTTGTGTTGCTTCCCTACCCAGCAAGCTCTGCAAACACCCTATATCTATAGCTAGATGTTTGAAAGTCCATCTACCAGATTCTCTCGAGCCAACTATGAGAAGTAAGTCAACTTTAGGTGCCCATATTGTTGATGGAAAAGTGTATTAATTATGTTTGATGCACTCATGGTTTCCAATGCGTGCTCCTTGGCTTGTCCAACATCAACCAGTCTAAACAATCCATGATCCTTCACACCAAAAGCGATAGTTTTCTTGGTCTCTTTGTCAATTATGTAGCAATTGTGGTTGCTAAGTTGACATCTAGATGGGGGAAATGACTCATCATCTGACTGACTAAGAGTAGATTAAGTTCCATGCCTGGAACATAGTACACAATAAGTAAAATCAACATGTTTGAACTCCAAAGAAAATCTACACATTCCCTTTGCATACAACCATGAACTCTTCCCCACCACTAAAGATCATTGAATCCTTAGAGGAACAAGCAATATACTTTGTGTACCAATCTTGCCTATCAATGAAGTGTTGTGATGCACCTAAATCCATGTACCAAGCATATGAGTTAGGCTTATCCACTTGTCGATTGACCATGAATTCTACGACATGAGCATTCTAACGAGGCCCTCCTTGGTTAGTTTTCTATTCGGCCAACCTCTTTCTATAGTGCTTCTTCATATGGCCCACCTTGCCATGACAGTAACATGTGATGTCCTTCAGACTCTTAGTTGCATCTTCAATAATGCCCTGACCTTTCTTCTTTTCCCAATTGCCTTTGCCCTTGACATTGACTACAAAGGCTTGTTTTGTACCCTCTGGACTCTACCTCATTGTTGTTACAGAATTGTTTCTTCCATCTATCTTGTTGTAAGAACTTATTGCATAGCTCTTCAAACTCGAGGTCAACATTCATCATGGTGAAGTTCAAGGTCTCAATAAAGTGCTCATAAGCATGTGGTAAGCATGTAATTACCACCATGTCCTCCTCTTCTATTTTTTTACCAATGGTTGACAACTATCTTTCAAGTTTCGATATCCTTGGTCATGAGTAAACGCTCCTATAATGATTGCACACTCACCCATCGTGATTAAAAAAAACATATTCCTTAGGAAGAAGGCTCTGGCCTTGTCCAAAGTCTCATGCAAAAGGATAGAGTAATAGCATACAATATTCTACCTAATCAATCATCTTATATTCCAATAGGTAACGTGGTCATAGGTGTAATGTAAGCTCAATACTTAGATATGATTGTTCCTGTTCTAGCTCGATATCATTGAACACACTCTTTCCAACTTTGATTAGTGAATAGAGTTGGATTAGCTTAAGCTGAGTAATGTATTCACCCTTATCTCTCTTCTATGGTTTTCATTTATTAGCTACAATGAGAATAGTGATAAGGAACTCAAAATCGATCGACGTTGCTCATGTTGATTTGTTTCAATGCAGCCTCTATGTCTTCCGTATCATAAATGGGAGTTAGGACGCTACCTTTACTCTTTCTGAATTTGCTTGATGGATACAGTGTGTATAATACTAGTAGTAAGGTAGGTTGCAACTCTCGCAAATGCTTCCAAATTCTTGTTGAAGTCTTCCCTTTCTAGACTTCAAGAAACATTTCATCTGTTACAAATAGCTTGAGCAACATCACCACTTTTTTGTCTTACTCATAAATCTTGTCCTAGTCTCTACCCATAGTTTGTGGTCGAGTATCTTTGTTTGGAACGATATCAACTAAGCACCTATACTCAAATATGGCCAACATACATTGCTTCCATGTATTGTAATTCTTACCAAAGAATCTTTGGTTGCATTCAACTATGATACTCACTAAAGAGACCGTAAGTTCAAGTCAAAAATGCAAAAATATATACTAAAACATAAAAATGTTGAAAATATTGTTCTTCGCTCCCTCATTCTGCAATCTAGGTCCTAGGTGTAAGAACACTTGGATATTCGCTTTAAACACCTACAGTAGCCATGTATCGTTGAAAAACACAGGATTTTTTATAAATCTGTCCAAAAACAACACCAAAACACCCAAATTTTGAGAAATTTGCTCAAGATGACACCAAACCACACAAATTTTGAGAAATCTACTAAAAAACAACACCAAATCATACAGAATTTGAGAAATGTGATTTGGATCTACTAAAAATTAACATAGTAGTTGAATCTTCCAGATCTGCAAATCTAAGCAACAGTATAAGTAGGAACAAATCTAATTGGCTTCCAAATCGTTGATATTATCAAGCAATCTGAGAAATTTCACTAAATTGGCCATCAAACAAGTTGTACAAATCATATTTGGATCGAAAAATTCCTTGGCGATGTTTGTATGGTCTAACAACTCAATCTCTTCCTTGGTAGCACCATACAATCCTTGGTGAATGATCAGTACAATCAATTTTTGAAGAGTTGGATAAAACTGTGTAAGAACAACAATACCATCAAAATCTAAAACACAAGAAATAACAATGGCACACACATAGTACATAATGATTTACCCTAAAAACCCTTAACCGAGAAAACTAGCCAAACTAAGAGTTGTTCCTCTCTCTATCTCATTATATTATCTTCATAGTTTACAATACAATATTTATAGCATCCAAAAATCCTAATTCCTTAACCGTAGTTAGTTTACATTGGGTCGAAAAACCATTGACCAAAAAGCACAAGACAAACCTAAAACGAACCGCCTTTATGAATCTACAAAGAATAAAACACATGTCCAACAATTGCATGCCCCGCTGCCCTATTTTTCCATGGTGGATTGTACAACTTGATTTCTAGCATCATACAATCCCAAGTGTGGCTGAAAATTTTCTTCGATAACATACATATTTCCTTGAAAGTTGTAGCACTAAATCCATATGGCTTTTCCTTAATATATATATATATATATATTCTAAATGACAATATGCAAGGTTCCTTTTTAAAAAATGATTTTGCTTCAATCGAAAATTAACTTGATACCTAGCTTCACCGAAACCCTTTCGGCTCTTTGATGTGTTATCCTAGCGATCCTTCGATACATCTTTGTCGACAACATTGCCTAAGTCTTCACACTCTCATAGACTCTATGTCTCTAACCAAAATTTGATACCATATCACAATAAACTGGAAACAAAACACAAAGAAAACCAATAAACTCGAGAGGGCTCTTCATATTGCATTGATAAAATAAGAAGTGAAAGCCTTCTAATAAAAGGTTACATATGAATCAATTCAATCCACTTTATGGATGTGGGATATACTGTAAAACACACTAAAATGAAATAAAGCATAAAAGGATAATATAACCTAAATTCAAAATGATTTTTTAAATGCCCATGTCTAATATCTAATTGACCATTATAAACCTAATATTACTCTAGCAATTTTCTTTGGAGCTTATTGATGATGACCAACACCTTCCAGATAATTTCATGCTTCTTCCAAGTAAAACCGAGGCCAATGACGAGCCCGATCGAAGTTTAATCATCTAGAGACAAAGTATGAAGATGTCATGGGCAATGCTGACATGGTAAATGAGAGATTAAGCCTCGTAAGGTGGTCCATTGCTTGCTTAGGAGTGTCAATTCTCCCCATGAAATAATACATATTGTTCACTTCAAACCTAGCAACATGGCGATTAAGCACTTGAACCCAATGATCTCTTAGCTTAATGCTTTGGTTATTTGACAAAGGAGAAAGGTTTCCAACAAGTGAATTGCTAACCTTGGAGACAAGTAAAATATTAAACTCGATGAATCACTTGATAAAGGATAAATTGCTCACCTGGGAGGCAAGTAAACTCTTTAACTCAACGGATCACATGCTAAAGGAAAAATCACTCACCTTAGTTGCTTGTTATCACCTCTACCTCAAAGAATCATTTGCTAGAGGACAAATTGCTCACCTTGGTTGCGTGTTGCCTCTCGAATTCAATGAATCAATTGCAAAAGAGACAAATCACTCACCTTGAGTTGTTGGATGCCACTTTAAATCAATGAATGAGCTAATCACTCACCTAGAGGGAAAAGTGCCATTAAACTTACTGACTTGGAAGCTTGGATTTCAATCTAAACAATTTGCTCTATCTAGCTACCTCTTGTTGCCTTAGTTCATTAACTATTTTCCCTATGGATTTTCATTTACCACTATCAATATTATTTATGATCTCTTGGTTGGAGGTGAGTGTTTCAATGTTCTTAAAATCCTTTGACATGTTATGAGCTTCCAAAAGGTGTTTTTTCTTGCAAGTAGGTCCATTCTTTCTCCCACACTAGTGCCTAGTGAATCAGTTGCAAAAAAGACAAATCACTCACCTTGGGTTGTTGGATGCCACTTTAACTCAATGAATTATCAAATCACTCACCTTGGATTGTTGGTTGCCACTTTAACTCAATGAATAAGCAAATCACTCACCAAGGAGGGAAAAGTGCCATCAAACTTAATGACTCGGCAGCTTGGCTTTCAATCTCAACAATTTGGTTTATCTAGCTGCCTCTCGTTGCCTTAGTTTATCAACTATTTTTCCCTATGGCTTTCCATTTACCCTTGCCAAGCTTATTTATCATCTCTTGGTTGTAGGTAAGCATTTCAATGCTCTCAAGCTTCCAAAAGGTGTTTTGGCTTGCAAGCAAGTCCATTCTTTCTCCCACATCAGGCCTAGTGCACTTGGGGTCTCTGGATAGCTTTGTTCTCAATACATTTTTCTTGGCTTTGTTCTGCATGTTTTGGACACTTTGAGGCAACTCAAAATAAGGTGATCTCACACCCCATTACAATTTGATTCCATAGTTGGATCAAGTGTGTATTGCACTTTGGTCTTCGGGCATCATATCAATCATTAAAAATTCATTTGAAGTGGTGGACTTCTTTATCGCATATCCAAGACAAGCACACATACTGATTCCTCAAGGAGCAATAGTGTTTTCATTTGTGGTCAGTCCAACAAAAAGGAGCAACATTTCCATACTTAGAGGCCACAAGACATCATCACCTTTTGAGCTATAGCACTTCCCTTTCGGATCATTGGCATTCACATTTGGGATCATTTTATTTCTTGTAGGTAGTTTTCTAACTTCTTACAATAAATTCAATTGCCAAATCTTAAATGGAAATTATCGAGCAATCCTAGAAGGTTTGTTTAGTTTATTGCTATAGAGCAAGTCATAACAATGTCCTTTGCATTGCTCTTACAAGAAATCTATTAACCATTGTTTGTGTTTCATGTGTTTGATGAAAGTTCTTTCGATGCAGGCAATGGTAAAGGGAGAGTAGTCACAACTATCATGAAAGTTCACCAAGATTCACCATCGCAAGATGCTATAACTTGAGTTAGATGAAGCATTATCCATAGCCATACTATCTTGGGAAGGGGATCACAAAGGTGCAAAGTTTGATACGTAGTCCAATATGAACCAAAACATTATTTGTAGATGACACCGTGAACTTTGCTAACATCTCCCTTTGCTCTTTGTTGCCACAAAAACTAGCACCCCTAAAGTGCAAGGTCCTCACTAGGGTGTAGCTATGTGAAACTAGGAAGTAATGTCAATGCCACCTTAGCAAATACTTCCCTTCACTTCAATGACTTGAAAACTCAAAAGGGGGGGAATCCCTATAAACAACTGAGATCAAGAGATAAGGCAAATAACTTGGATTATGGATGGATTTATGGTTGTGAGTTAGATAACACTATCAAGAGCTGAAATAAGAAGTATTGAAATAGATAACTCACAATTTGATGACAACATCCGTGAATCAATGAAATTGTTTGCATATAGATTTTATTTGAATAAAAAAAGTAAATGTAAGCAACCCAAAAAGCATAAGTAATTTGCCAAATGAATAATGAACAATTTAATTTGCCAAATGAATAATGAACAATTTGTTGCCAAAAAAACTATGTCAAGAACTATAAAATGAGAAGTAATATGTAACAAAATGAAATGTATCTCATTAAACAATGCAAATCAAGTTAACATTATTGTTGTAGTATATGAGTTAAGTGTTAGTGATCAACTAGTTGCTTGAAATGAAAAGCATGAGGTCTACTTATTTATTTGAATTTAAATTTCAAATATTAGTGAGTGAAAGTGTTTGTGTTAATAAAACATGTTAAATAATCCAGATTTGAATATTGCTTTATGTAAAACTCTTCAGAGTGTTAAATACAAGCAAAAAGAAAACAACTCTAAACAGTTAAAGATTTAGCTCAAGTTTGAAAATAGATGCCATGAATAGATTAGAGCTAAACAAATATGGAAATAACATAAACCTCACATAAATTCCACTTATAATCATAAAGCAAAAGATTATCGCAATGTGGGATTTACCATGAAATAGCATCAACTTATAAATAATTTGTCTTATGCCCAATCTTATGTGTGAGATTAATAATAAATTCCAGATTTAAAATCAAAGAATTAATGAGAAAAGAAAATATGTCGAGTGGCTAAAATGAAAATAATTAGTCTCTTGACTAGTGCCTAGTTGCTCAAAAGAGAGGGCATGGGATCATGAAGGAAGGAAGGAAGATATTTGGCGATCGAAGAACAAGAGAGGGGAAGAAGTATTCAATCCCTTGTCTCGGTCTTTAATAGCCAAATAGGGTTCTTTTACTCAAATGTAGAAACCAAGAGTTGAAATTCTTTAAGTGAAATCTACATACAAAATATTACTAATTATACCACTAAAAGCATGTATCATGAGTTGAATACTATAATACTTAGACAAAGCTTTGGAGTGATATTACCTCAATTGCATTCATACATAGTTCACAATTTGAGAGAAGAAGGCATACTTGACACTAAACATGTTTAACTTAAACTTTCTCCCACAAGCATTAGGCAATGCTCTGTCACAAGAAGAATAGACATAAGTTAAACACAAGCAATTTTATTCTCGAGTTTTAGCAAAAAAAACAATGAGAGGAGTTTCTCTTAAAGATGAGAGAGTTGCTAAATCCTCCAAATAAAATAACAAAATATGTACATGACATGGTCAAAACTAGCAACCCTAGATCCAAAAAACTAACCTCTTTGACCATGTAAGGTGGGGTACACCACTAGAGAGAGAGAGATAAATAATGAAGTGGAATACATCTCAATGAGGTAGAATGTTCTAGAAGATATGGCCAAGATGATTAAATGCTAAGGCTAAAACCCTTGATCTTGACCAATCAACCACTACTATATGTAACAACCTCACTACAAGTCAAAACTAACAACTCTCTCTCTCTCTCTCTCTCTCTCTCTCTCTCTCTCTCCTACATAAGTGGACAAGTGAGAGGAGTGCTCCACTAAGTCAAGTCAAAGTTGTGAATGCTCAAAGCTAAGGTGGCATGTGTGGCAAGTATGAGTCCTCCAAGGTGCAACATACCACAAGAATAGTCAAACCATAATGGAAAATACCTCAAATGATGGAGCACTCCACTAGAAGATGACACCAAGTGTCGTAAGGGTGAAATGGCCAGTGAAATGACATGATATGAAAAATGGCTAGGTATAATGTTGTAAATAACATGAAATGAGGGTCACACTTACTTAAATTCATAGGGTCACACATAACCCACAAGGCCTTACACTTAATCTTGTAAACATTCCTGACCCTAGGTGAATGTCAACCTTATGTTCTCAAATAAATAAATAGTTATTTAATTCGCATAACTTAAATTCTTCACATAGTAGTATTCACACATATAGCTTGAAAATGAACAGTGGAAGCATAACCACAATACACAAATAATTTACTCCTTCATTCAATTTTTCATTAATAGATCAAACCTTACAAGGAAACTTCCACAACTGCCAAAACTAACAGTTGTATGGTGCACTCAAACTTAACAAAATTTGCACACTTACTAAGGATACATGCCCTTCAAAATCGAGAAAATAGCCCAATGGTCCCTATCTAATGTGTAGGCCTTCCGTATGGCTATATGAACTTGTTATGTATGGTTGTACGGATACATCCTTATGATGGTATGAACTTGTCCTGTACAGGTCTACACACTATCCTCTACCTGGTTGATGAATTGCTCCTCTCCGGCACTCTAAATCTACCCAACCAAACTATATTTGCGTAAAATAATGAATGTGTCTTAACCCTCCACATTGACTTGCCTTTATACTTTAGTTGAAACCCTAATCTACCAAAACCTTATTCTCTCAATGAGATGTACGTTTGAGATTAGTCTAAATCAGTGGTTTATTAAAAAAATACACTTTATTACACTCAATATCTAAATATAAGACTTTCACTTTATTAATAAAGTGAATTACAAAATAAACTTGACTTTGATGACTCCCTGCATGTTTGACACTAAACCTATGTGGAAGTTATTGTCCAAGCTACAAACATCAACACTCACTCTTAGCGAGGAAGGAATTCTGCATTGATTTAAGTTTGTCTCTGAATGCTTCAAAATTACTTTTTATAAGGGCTTGGTCAAAATATTAGCAACCTATTGATCTATGGGTACATACTAGAGCTTTACTGCCCCCTTATGAATCTTACCTCGAATGAAGTGACATCTAATCTCAATGTGCTTGGATCTATCATGAAAAATTGGATTCTCAGAGAGCTTTGATATAAATCTGATTAACATAGTAAATCACCATGGGATCCAACTACTGATCAAATAAAAATGAAATCAATTTGCGAATCCAAATGGCCTCACAACTACCTTTACTCGCTACCATATATTCTACCTCTATTGAGATAAGTGCCACGGAAGTCAGCTTCTGGTTGAACCAAGATATCATCATTGATCCCAAGCTGAAGCAACACCCTGAGGTGTTTTTCCTATCTGATGCATGGCCTGCCCAATCTCAATATGTATACCCTTGCAATTTCACATCACCATCTCGAATATATCTTAGCCCATACTCCATTGTTCCCATCAAGTATCTGAGCACACGTTTTGATGCTACCTAATACTCTTGCCTCGACTCTACCATAATTGGCTCAAGATGTTCACTACAAAACATATATTTGTCCTAGTGTTGACCAAATACATCAAGGAAATTATCCACTACATGTACAACGTGGGATCCACCATATTTGAATCTAAAGTAGTTACCTTCTTTAGATGAGTGATATGTATGGCCATTGGTTTGAAACTCTCCATCCAAATTCTCTTTAGGATCTCGACTGTATATGTACCCGACCTAAGGAAAATCTCTCATGATCTCTACCAAACCTCCAACCCTAAGAAGTACTTGAACTCAACTACCATATATACCTTTTACCCTACGATGAGCTTCTTTGAACTTGTAAGAAATAGGTCATCTACATATAGAACCAAAATCAACAGATCAACCTCAAAAAATCTGAAATATAATTTGGGATTTACTTCACTTTTGGTGGATCCCATGGCTTTGCAAGTATCCACCAATCCCAGAATATAATGCTCTCGATGCCTTCACTTGAGTCCATACAAGGCCTTTTTCAACCTGCACACATGGGACTCCTTCCCACCAATCTCAAAGCCTTGAGGTTGCTCTATGTACACTTCGTCCTCATATATACCATTGAGGAAAGTTGTCTTCACATACATTTGATGTATCATCCATCTCATAATGGAGACTAAATCCATCAGTTCTCTAATGGAAGTGTACCTGGAAACTTGAACAAAAATCTCCTCATAGTCCACTCCCTCTTTCTAGGAGAACCCTCTCACCTCACACCTTGCTTTGTACTTCTCTATGTTGACATCTACCACATGCTTGATCTTGTAGAGCCATCTGTAAGTCACTACTGATTTCCCCTTTAGTGTAGGAACAATGTCCCAAACACCATTCTTCATAATGGAAGTGTACCCCACCATGGCATCCCTCCAAACCTGCTAGCATGCTGCCTCCTGAAAATTGAAAGGGTCAAAATCTATGATGTTCTCATCAATTCCATGTAGTTCAAAAACTTCTTGAGAGGTATGCTCTCCCTAATTGAACTCCTAGGAGCCTCAACATGCTCCTGAGCATCCCTCAATCTTTGCATGAACCGTCGAGATCTATTAACAAAATTGATAGGAGTCGGTGGCTCATCTGCATCTGAAGGTTATTTCCTTGAACTAGAAGTCGTTAGTAACCCTAGACCAACCTTTGGAGCTTCTTGCTCCTCATCCTCTACCACTAGAATAGGCTCATGAGACTTCTTGTCTACAAATTCTTCCTCAAACTTTACATCCCTGCTTGCAATTGTCTTTCTCTCCCCTTTAATATAAATATTGTAGGATTTTGAAGTCTCACTATAACCAACAAAAAATCCCTTCTTGCTAAAGGTATCCAACTTGGTCCTCTTCTCAACCAATACATGGATGTAAACTAGACAACCAAAGATGCAAAAATGACTCACCTCTAGCTTCAAATGAATGAATGCTTCCTCTGGTGTCTTGTTCCCCAAAATCTTGCGAGGACACTTGTTCCAGATGTAGACTATTCCATTGCATGATTTTTCCCATAGAAACATCAACAAATCTTGGTCATGTAACATGGCCTTAGAAACCCCTGTGATGGATCGATTATTTTGCTTTGAAACCCTGTTTTGTTGTGGGTTGTATGAAACAATGAACTCCCTCTTGATTCCTGCATCCTTGTAGAAATCCTCGATATCAATGAAGTTTGTATACTCACCCCCATTATCTGATCTAAAAACTTTGATCTTCTTCCCTACCTAGTTCTCCACTAGAGCTTTGAACTCCTAAAACATACTAAAGACGTCATCCTTGGTGTTTAGGAAGTAGATCCAAGTTTTGTGAGAGAAGTCATCATTGAACGAAACATAGTACATGTTTCATGTGATTAATGCTATCGACATCAATCCACACACATCTGAATGCACCAGATATAGGATCACCTTAGACCTGTGCTCATTGCTTGGGAAAGCAACATTGGCATGCTTGTCAAGCACGCAACCACTACATACACCATGCTACTCAATTTCGAACTCTATAAGACCTATAAGCCTTGATGCTCCACTATCCACATACCACACATTCTTCAAAACTGTATTGGAATAAAGGCAAGATACCATCGAGAAATCCTTCGCGATTTTGAAAGCAAACTCATTCATCTGAGTTTCAACTAATGTTGCTACTCGATTCTGTTGTTGCTTCCCTTTACTCTTCTTCTCTGGACATTTTGATGCATAATGGCCTTTCTTATGACATATGAAGCATTTTATTTTATTCAAGTCCTTCTTCCTTGGGTGTGAGGTTGACTTCTCACTCTTCATCTTACCCTTACTGGGTCCTTGACCTCTGTTCTTCTTTGTTTAACCAATTAGGGAATGATCACCATTACCTTCATGCCTGTTGGCCTTGGACTCCATATGAGTTTCCTCTTGGTTACAATCATCCCACAATATTTCCTAGGAGGGAAGGTTTTCTCGAGAAAAAACACCTTGGAAAAATGTTTCCCATTGAGGTGGGAACCCATCCAGTGCCCTATTTACTAGCTCTTTGTCTTCAACCTTCTTCCCAATTACTGCAAGCTAGTCATGAATCTATATGACCATCATCAAGTAACTGGTGACAGTGTTTGATTTGGTCATTTCAAAATATATGAGTTTGTTATGCAATGTCATCTTCATGTTTATGTTCTCACTCTGTTAAAGGGTAACCATGGCATCGAACATCTCCTTTGAAGTCTTCTTTTTGGATATATGAGGGATCAAATGATCCTTTATATCATCCATGATCATCCGCTTGGCCTTCACTTCTTTCTTCTTGCAAGCTACCAAAAGTTGTAGATCCGTCGACAAAGTCACTGCATCCTTGACGATATCCCAGAGATAATTATCTTCTAATAGAAGAGTTACCCTGAATTTCCATGATATGAAATTTGAGGCACCATCCAATATATCCTCAAACATGAGGCTAGTTGATGCCATATTTAATCTGCACACAAACTCCTACTCTATTGATCCTCTCAATTAGAGTAGCTTTGATACCATGCAAACTTTCCTAACCCTAGGCGAATGTCCTCCTTATGTTCTCAAATAAATAAATAATTATTTAATTTGAAGAATTTAAATTCTTCACATAGTAGTATTCACACATATAGCTGGAAAATGAAAACAAAAGCATAAACAATGCATAGATAATTTACTCCTTCAATCAGATTTTCATTAATAAATCAAAGCTTATATGGAAAAATCCATAGCTGCAAAAACTAACAGTTGTACAATACACTCAAACTTAGCAAAATCTACACACTTATTGAGGAAACCTGCCCTTCAAAACCAAGAAAATAGCATTTTGGTCGTTGCCAATGGTGCAAGCCTTCCATATGGTTTTACAAATCTGTTACATATAGTTGTATGGATCTATCCATATGGCAGTACAAATATGTCTGTATGAATCTGTACGACAATACATATATGTCCTGTATGGACCTACACATTATCCTTTGCCTGGTTGTTGAACTAGCTCCTCTTTGGCACTCTAAATATGCACGATCAAACTATCTTTGAGTGAAATAATGAATGTGTCTTAACCCTCTACCTGGAATTTCCTTTATACTTTAGCTGAAATCCTAATCTACTAAAAGTACCCCAATCTCTCAGTGAGATGTATGGATGAGATTAGTCTAAATCACCGATGTATTAAAAAATACACTTTATTAGAATCAATAGCTAATTATAATACTTTCACTTTATTGATAAAGTGAATTACAAAATATATTTGGCTTGGACGATTTCTTGCAAGTTTGACACTAAGCTTGTGTGGAAGTTCCTATCCAAACTATGAACATCAACAAATCTAATGAATAATTATTGTTATATACCTAGGGGAGGATAATATGGGGTACCTAGGGAGGTATCCAAGGCGAATAAATCATGTAATGGGTACCCACATGGGAATAATATATGTAATGTGTACCCAAGGGAAATAATTAATGTAATGTGGCCATACATAATAAAATATGGTCCACTAGGTGGTTGGAGTTTGTAAGAGAAAATGATATATTAATATGGCATAAGCCCCTAAGGAATACTCATGAGAACGTATATTTACACGCGTATCATTGTATTAATAATGTTGAGGATTGTTATTGTATTGTACAAGCATGGTTTGTGGAGTGATTTAGTGATTATTAACCCAAAAATTGAATCACAACAAAGATATATAACCTTTATACTTTAGAAATAACCAAAATACATTCACCATAAGAATAACACCAAGATATTGAGAAACACTTAAGGTAGGGTAACACCATCAAATACTCCTTAAAGAAGGAATCACTCTACAAGCCATGCTTGTACAATACAATAATAATCCTCAACATGACTAATACAATCATACTCGTGTATATATTTTTTCTTAGGGGCTTATGCCATATTAATATATTATTTTCTCTAACTAACCCCAATCACTTGGTGGACCATATTCCATTATGTGTGGCCACATTACATCAATTATTCCCATTGGGTACACGTTACATATATTATTCCCATTTGGGTACCCATTACATCACTTATTCCCATTGGATACCTCCCTAGGTACCCCATATTATCCTCCCCTAGGTATCTAAATAACAACATTCTTGATGCTCTAGAGTCACATGACTCAACATCAAATGCAAACATTTAAATAATAAATATACCGGATGCTCCAGAGTCACATGACTCAACATTAGCTCAAAAACACTTTAAGTCTTAAAAAAGTATTTTTTGCAAAGTGGTTCTAAACTTAGGATATCACAGGGAAGCTCAAATTAGTGAAGTCCATAATACTGTGGGAAAATTTGAAGATATGGAGCAGATAGTACATCAGAATTCATTGTAAGTTTCTTATTTGTATGTCCGTTTGGAGGATGTCGAGGATAAAATCTGGGAGCATAAAGCTCAGGTGGAAAAAATTCAAGCTTTTGTAGATATGAACGACGAACTTCTTGCAACGCAGGGGTCTCAAATCACAGATTATTTAAGTAGCAAGGAATTTGATGGTACTTACGTCTGCCAACATAATGAAGCCTTCAACATCTCAAGTTCTGAAGATTATGCAACCAACGAAATAGAATCAGAAGAGAATCCCCAAGACAATGATCATGACCAGGATGTGAGCGGCGCATGCATTTTCACCTAGTTTTTCAGTTGTTTTATACTTTTTTTTTGTATATTAATGTTAGGCCAGTATATAAGAATCTATCATAGTGTAATGATCGGAGGGCATAATTTATCAACATAAATATGGAGGTTTGTATTTCAGATAATTAGTTATTGCAGAACTTTTAGAATTACTTCTTTTGAACTAATAAATTGTAATCTTTTTTTGATGCTAATTTACATAAGTTTTTTTATAAGAATCAATATCTATTTAAAATAATAATAATATTTTTAATAGATAATCATAACATTTTTAAATATACATTAATAATAATTTTAAAAATCACATAAAAAGGTAAAAGAAAACAAAAATATACCATCAATGAAGTAGCGTTCTTAAAAAATGTTTTTTTTTTCCTTAGAAAAAAGGCATTTCTACTTTATATTAAAGAAGAGACATTTTACACAACCATATAGGTCTCTCAAAACTGCTTGCATCTCACAGCTATAGACTAAAAAAACCCTCCAAAATCAGACCTCAAGAAGGTCATACCAAGTTCATGGAGTACATTGTCACTACAAAATGCGTGGCTCCGAGCCAATACCAATAAAAACTAAATATAGTTGGAAATAAAAAAAGGGATAGGCCTAGGGCCATAAAGCTGTCCAGGATCATGAGAGCAAGTCTGCCAATGTCCAACCACTAGGAGAAGACCTTTTTTGGATAGCTCGTCCGCCACGAGATTCCTTTCTCTGTAAACATGGCAGAAAGAAATTTGATTGATGGATTCTGCCAATCCATGTCAATGTAATGCTGCATGTCAACAAAAAGCTACACCAAAAAACATTAAACACACTTAATAAGGCAACGTTACATGTCCAAAAATAAATATACTTTTAACAAAACACTTAAAACACATTTATAATGTCAAAGCAATGTCACATGAGAATAAAAAAACTATACTTTTTAAGAAAACATTTATAATGTCAAAGCAATGTTACACGATAATAAAATTGGAGAAAATGAACGAGGTGGAATTATCCAACAATGTTTCTCAATGAGTTATACTTAGAACAATATGAAATTTAAGTGAGAATTAATCAATGGAATTTTGAACATTCTATTCTATGTATGCATGGTTGATTATTAATACTATACATTTTAATTTTATACTTGAAATTTTTATTAATCAATCATTATGGAGGTTGTTATGTTGTTGGTTTAAAACGAAGTTGATTGATGGATTATGGAAATTGCTTCGAAACAATTCTCAAAATAACACCTAAATAAAGCCACAGACAACATCCGAATGATTTATATATTCCCTTTCACATTTGAGTATAAACTTTTATTAAAACAACACCTAAACAAAGCCACATACATCATACGAATGATTTATATACTCCCTTTCACATTTGAGTATAAACTTTTATTATAATGATGTGTAAATATTGAATGTCAAAAATTACTATTAGTGTTTTATTGTTGTTTAGTGCATTACTAAGTCATTGTGTTGGAATTTCATGAAATTTAGTCACGTTGCAAGTTAATGTTCTAATGATTTCATTTGTCATACATATTCTACATTTATTATTTTCTTCACTTCCTAATTTTTTTTTCACTAAAAATAGACGACACTTTATATTAAAAAAGTATGAAAATAGATTTACATCACAAGAGGCCGAAACCATTCATCATATACGATCCGATCGCCATTCCATAAAAGACAGAAGGTATAAAATGAAACCGATAAAGCCTCAACCAACAACCAAAAGTAGAAAGAGGACCAAGGGAAACATCCATCCCTATCTTCACTTCCTAACTTTATGATTTCCACTTCTAAAGTTCTTTCTTAAGTAGATCAATTCCACCTTGTTTCTTTACTACTATGTACTTTTTGCATCGTCAATTACAATTACTAATTTAAACACTTTTAAATAACGATTTGAACCATGTTGTATGGAGTGTGAAACCATGTCGCTAGTAACTCTTGATTTGTGTGAAACGATCTTGCTAGAGTCATTGTTGCGTGTCCTTGGACTGAACATAAAAAGTTGTCAGCAACTAGCGTGTGCTCTCACTGAACATAAAAAGTATGCTTGTTGCATTTAGATAGATATGTTGGTGGAGACACCCATTGTCATGACAAAGAAATAGTTGGACTTTTGGAGGTACATTAGGCTTCTTTTACATGAATTGATAGGTGTTTCACATGCTTGATGTCTCACTCATTAGTCTTCTTTTTACATGAATTGACATGTGATGAGAATCCACTCACAAAAAGGTGAGGATACTTGTGGCTTTTGTATCATCAATTATTGCCCAAATTTATGAAAAAATACATAAATTTATGGTAACATTTCTAAGAATTGAATTTGTGTGTTGGTAACATTTTTTAGAATTGAGTTTGTGTGTTATAAAAGTTATTATCAAATTATAAAACTTTGAAATATTAAATTTCATAGTTGAAGTCTTTACATAAAATTGGAGAGTATTTCCAAGTAAACAGTACTCTTCAACATATTCTATAACCACCATCACCTTTATGGGAATGAGTTTTGGTTGAGGCTTTTATATAAAATTGCAGAGTATTTCCAAGTAAACACTACTTTTCAACATATTCTACAATCACCATTGTTTTTATGGCAATGTACTATCTCACAGCACGATAAATTATAATTAGAGATAAATAAATAAATTAAAAAACATATATTTAAGGGCAATTTGTATTTACTTTTGCATTTCTACTTGTGTGTTTTTTCGTGCAACTTTGTCCATGTCAAGGTGTCGTAGTGAGCTAGCTTCATTCATGGCCTCATATTTAACTTCAACTATAACAGAGGGGGTGATTCCACTGGACATAAAAATTGGAGGGGAAGGAGATGCATCACCATCTAGAGTAATGCCCTAGTACTCCAACACTCTATCAAGCCAGGTACCTAGAGACTTCATTGTTTCTTCCAGTTTATTGACTCAAATTATTTTTCATTGTTGTAAATACATAAATACCTTTAGTTCCATCATGCCTAGACAGATCTTTCTCCCTATGTTTAATTAGCTACCTCTCACACATGTCATTTTGCCATCGCTTTCATTTTATTGACATGGTCCTTGCGACTTTCTAAACCTTTACTAGCTCCCTTTTACATCTCTTTTATTTCTCTTTCCAACATCACAAGATAAAAAAGCATGCAACTATTATTAATGTAGTGACAATAGCCATATTTTTACAAGCATGCAAGGAGCACATGCATGCATATGTTGAGGGTTGAGCAAGCATGCAACAATTGTAGCCTTCTCCCACCCATCGAGGTTGCGAGGTTGTTGTACAAAAAACCTACCTAAACCAACTCCAGATGTGAGCACAGGACCCAAAGGCCCGCCTTCAACACCTAAAACAAGAACCCACATGTAGGAAACAAATTGATCCTTGAGCTCCTTATCGTTTTTCGCATTGATAGTGAAATAACTATGAGGGGTGTGGGATTTAATCCCCTCGACCATCTATTGTACATGCACTTTCTCTTGGTCGATCATTATTGCCTCAAGCTTTGTGGTTAAACTATATTCGTGGGATTGCTTTGTGAAGTTTGACCTACTCACCAATATCTAATGATCCTTCCTCCATGCAAACACTAACATTGGTTTTGCGATTGACATTTGTATTGTGCGATCTTAACACTTGAAATAACTCGAGGCCAACAAAGTCTTTGGCTAGATCCAATAATCTTTGGATGAATTTGACCAAACCTATATTTCTTGGCACAATCCATGTTGGGAGGGCTCTAACGATAATAGATGAACCCCCCAATCCCCCCAATGTTGGCGCTTATAATATTATATTATTTTAACATATACACAGATCTTGATAGACTTTCATGACTTTTTGTCACCTTTGCTTCATTGTTGGTGGTGTTACCCAATCCTCAACCAAGCTCTGCTTCCTTTTATCATTCATGATCTGAGATGATTTCTTCACTCCCACTACCCCTAGACCCAATTAACAATCGAATTATTTAATCATATATCAATTAGAAAATATTTATCTATTTTTTTGTTTGCTAGTTTGTCCATGACTTGCGGGACTAGCCTGTGGTCTAAGAAACCGTGACCCACAGACATCTAAGTTGTTAAAATCACCTAGGGATCACACTTGGCCTAGGCCACACCGACCCTTAACATGGCTCGATTTTTAAGTGTCTCCACCCATCTACCTTTTGGGGTTTAAACTCGAGTTACCATGTAGAACGAGGTCCGTTGAAACCAACTGTGCTAGTCGGATTTGACAAAAAAATTATTATTTAATTTTTAAATTAAAATACATTTATTTCTCATTTATAATATAATTAAATAAAAAAACACCATAAATATAAACATGAACTTTGTTTTAATTTCAATATAATAATAATATTCTAATCTTAAAGGTCGCAACACCAAATTGGTGTAAGGGACCCCCTTGTTTGTGGAAAAAGAGACCAAGATGTGCTCATTTAAAAGCTCAACATGTCACTTACAAAAATTGAAATTCTATGGGAAGGATAACAACCATTCCTCCCAACCACCCAAACTACATCTAATAGACAAAATATATATAAAACTTGAATTTGAACTAAATTAAGATATTTATATATTTAATTTTCAAATTTAAATAATATAATTTAATGGTATAGTTTTTGATTTTTTATGATCACATTTTCAATCAACATTTCAAAAAGTAATTGTAAACTAGAATATTTGTTGAAATGTACAATCTAAATAAAAAAGAATATTTAAAAACATTAAATCCATTTTTATATTTAAAAATATAGTTTAAATAAAAAATACAATTTAATTTAAAAATTTATGTAACAATTCCAATTATGATAATAAAAAAATTCAAATTATATAATATTTAAACTACTCCGTTTAACCCTAAAATTAAAGGAAGCTTGGAAACTTGTAGTCCACATCCTTAGGAATAACCTTACCTCTTCAATAAAGAGGCCGACATGACCAATGATTGGCAAAGCTATTAATAAACCTCTATTGTGAGTCTATTGCTCCTATGATGGACCCGCTTATGGGTTTGAAACGCTGAGTATCTTCAACTCTTCTACTGCAGATCTCCTATTTTATAAATACTCCATTTAAATTAATCTCCTATTTTATAAATACTCCATTTAAATTAATCTCTTATTTTATAAATATTCCATTTAAATTAATATGATGCGAGGCATGTATCAGATTTTTTAGTTTTGATTTCAATGAAATCACAAGAGTACGCTTTTTTTCTTTGGAAAAAAATAAAATAATAAACTCTGTGTTAAACTCCTTGTTTGAAGATTTTATCGTTTACTTTATGCCATTCATTTCCAAAAATGAACTTATAATATTGAATCATTAGAATCTAACTAAAACTATATTTATTTCCAATTTAAACATATTTTATAAAACCATAAATATACATAAAACACCGGAATCATAAATATGTCACGAGTGACATGAATTTATATGGACTAGTGACATGAATTTATATGGCTGAGGATAAGAGACAACCAAAACGCTCGGTGATTTTGGGTTAGGTTGAAATTTATGTCAAAAATTGTTATTTTCACAGTTTTGTAATTTGAGTAATGATTGTTATTTTCACAGTTTTGTAATTTGAGTAACGAGTATTAACTGTTCTAAATTAATTACTTAATTTTAAAACTATTTAAATCACTGAAATTACAATCTAAGCACTCCAAATTAAAATTTTGACAAAATTACTCTACTGGATTCGGGAATAGGGGGCATTTGAGTTAACCCTTATACAGCTCCGAATTTATATAATATATATCACTGAATATTGGAAATCAAAGTGTAGTGCAACGTTACAGTGCACATTCCACAGATCATGCAAACAGCAGAGACATACAAAATATTGTTTAATTTTCAGATTTAAATAAAAATTGCGATAACTATATTGTCTGGCAGGGAATGGGTGCTGGCAGATCGCGCAGTCCTGCTCGAATGGCGGGGATCCTCTAAAGTGTCCGAGGCAACATAGATTCTACTGCTTGCTGTTCGGCTTCCGAGACAAACGAGTTGGGTGGCTCGAGCCTGACTGGGGCGTGCGACGGATGAACCAGAAGGTCGTTGAAAGCCCCGGAATCGTTTCTCAGGCAGAAGTTGAGAAAAGCGACCATGATGCCACCGCAAAACCTTCGCATGGGCTCCCGCGCTACCCCGTTCTTGCAGAGGCAGGAATTCGATTTTCCCCTCAACCCTCCTGTCTCGTCGTCTAAGAAATCCCCATGCCCGTACTCCGAAGCCACGAAATGATAAGCCGGCGCCAAGCATTCATTGAAGAATTCACGGTGGCTGACCCCCTCCGGAGCGCAGGGAGGGAAGAGAGGGTTTTTCTTTACCGATCCCAGGCCCGACCCGATCACCAAAGTCGGGATGACAAAGTCGAATGAATGAGGTTTAAAAGTGAGAATCCGCGGCCGAGTCTGGTGGCTACGGGACGTCCCGTCCACTGGATCTACGCCGACGAGGGCTGAGAATTTCAATTCTGTGGTCTGCAAGGCTCGACGCAGGGCCAACCCGAACGCCACCTTGCCGCCACGGCTGTGCCCGGCGATAGCCACATTCTGCAAATCCGGCTGGACCTCGTCAGGCAGATAAAAAGAAAGCCCCTTCGGCAACCAGTCGCAGATCGCCGCCGCGTCAGTTATTTCCGACGTTGAATCAGCTCCAGTTACACAGTACATCTGCAATTAAAGAAATGAATGAACTTTATTCAAGTTAGTCCGAGGCAGGGCATGCATATATACAGTAAGCATATGCAGAGAGTGAGTATACAGGGCATGCGTATATACAGTAAAAATATGCATATGCAGAGGGTGAGGATATAACATACCTGAGGGGCAATGGCGATGTATCCATGGGAGGCGATGTGGTTGAGAAGTTGAGTGTAGAAGGAATTGAGAAGCAGGTAGCCATGGAAGAAGAGGAGGACAGGGTACTCTCCAGGTTCGGCAGGGAGAGCCAGGAGCAGGGCCTTTGGTGGCGCTGCTGTATTGGATCCATGCCTCTTCGTGCTGGGTATTGTGAGGATTCGAACGGGGAACTCGCCTAATTTGAAGACGTCCTCCCATGGCTCCTCACCGTGCTGTTCCATGATTTAATTCTATGCTAACAAAACAAATATCGTCCTGGGTTTTATAAAATTTTCATCGCCATAGATGATAACGTGGAATTTTAACTACCTTGTATTTGATGACAATAAGCATAGTGAACAGCACAGGGAATTGTGATATTATGTATAACAACGTTGTCGGGCTTCCATGGGTTTAGATTTCGGAAAATATTTATGATATCTATGTATAACAACTTCGTGGGTAAGGGCGCTTTGTCGGCTTCCAGTGGGTTCAGATTTGAGAAATAAAAATTTAGTTCCTTTCTTAAGTATTTATGTTCACTTGAAAATCCTAAAGAGTTTTTTTTGTTTACTTGAAAATCCTGAAGAGTTTTTGGGTTTGGGGGGTTAAGAAATGGATATTTCTCATCTGCTGTTAATTAAAGAAAACCACTCTGTTAATCAAGGAAACTCATTCTGCAAACCATATAACCTTTTATTTAAAAAATAAATATAAATCATAATTTTTAATTTAAATCAAATGTATTATTTATTATCTAGATACACAATATTACAATTTTTTTTTATATATTTTAATTTTTTAAATAAATTTAAAATTATTATTTTTATAAATTATTTAATTTTAAATTTATTAAATAAAAAAATGAAAATAACATGTTTACACATATGATAAACCAAAATTGGTTTCAATAGATGGTAATTATCATTATCATCATTATAATTTTTTTATAGCGAGAAGACTTGCCACTTTTTCTAATAATCTTTTTTTTAAACTATACAAAATTATATATATATATATATTTCCCTTATAAAAAAATTCATAATTTTAAGTCAATAAATATTAAATAAAGTATGATATACCTCTTCAACATATTATTACAAAAACCTCTTCAAAGTGGAACAATTTGTTAACATATTATTACAAAAACCTCTTCAAAGTGGAACAATTTGTTGTGAAAGACACAAAGCCTCTCCTAGAATTCAAAATATAAGCATCTATCATTGTCATGAGTGTATACACTTTCCTACTTCTTTAATATACCTTAGAGATATATTTCATTACAAAAATATTTGTATATACTAACTCAAGAGTATCAAAACTTTCTCATAAATATAACATGTAAAATTATAAATAATCACATATAGCTGAGCCGTGTTAATAAATTGAAGGATGGGTAAACTCACTCCCATATTTTCCAATGGATTGGTGTCCACACTAAACCTTCTTTTGACAACTTGTCATCTTGTGAATTCCTTTCTCTATAAATATGTTGGAAATAGATCTTAAGAAAAACATCTTTTAGTTCCACAACTTTATGAAAAACTAGTCACAAAATCAAGTTTTCACATGAATATTCTCCTAGTATTCACTTGATAACTATTACTGAGTTTCGAACACTAAGATCCCATGCAGTTTGAGAACAAGCTTCAAATCCATTAGTTTAGTGAGGCGGTTGGATCCTCTACTTATACCCACTTTATATTTAACCAATTATTGTCCAATAAGTGTACTATGCCTCTAGCTTCACATACCAATGGGATCCTTTGAGTAGCTCTATCCAAATAAAACTAAGCACCAAACTTATCAATCACCTCTTCAACATGTTGTCTTAGGCTCTTTACAAGGTTACAATGAACAAAGCTATTCAGAATGTTAGTACACTACAACACACATTTTCACAAAAGCCCCTTGTGACATATTTAAAAGCAAAAGATTTATAACAATATTGTTTTTATTAAGCATGGTTATATCTAAAAACCCTTTTAATTTTCAAAATTGTGCATCAAATGGATTTATAGTGTTATTGCTTTTATTAACCATGGTTATATTTAATATCTTTATGATTTTCATAATTATGACATATTGAAAAAATAAAATTCAATACCTTAGATTATATATGGTATAATTTTGGTCTTCTTATTTTAAGAATATTTATGAAGTTGGATATAGCTTCTTATTTTTAGAATATTTTATGAAGTTGGATTTATAGTGTTATTGCTTTTATTAACTATGGTTATATTTAATATCTTTATGATTTTCATAATTATAAACATATTGAAAAAATAGAATTTTATACCTTAAATTATATATAGTATAATTTTGGTCTTCTTGTCTTTATAATATTTATGAAGTTGGATATAGTCCCTTATTTTAAGAAGTCTGACCTCACCAAGTTATTGCCCAAAGTTGATTGTCATCAAATATGAATAACCTTGCTTCGCAAAACTCCATATAAGTTATCATTGTTATGTATTTTCTTCAATGGAGGCTTACAAAAGATCATGGGTTGCTCAATGGGTTTTCAAATGGTTAAGGTTCAATTAAAAAGACAACGATGGAGACAAATGATATATCTCTTCATGAGATAATCTTTTAGAACCATGCAATCTTTTATGGAATCCTTTCGAGAGTTAGATTCGTGTTTCAGTTATCCCGACTGAATTTTTGCTTTTTTTTTATGGTTGTATTTATACTTCATTCAAATTTTAGAGCTTTTGAGTATTTATTTGTATCATTCGACTTGAGATTTTAAGAAATTCTCATTATCTACGTTATATTTTTAAATATGTTTCTTCCATCTTCTCATGATCTTTACTAAATTCATATGCCTCTCTTAGTTTAGTTTCAATGCATATTGGACTCCATTTTAGCACTTTCAATACTCATGTTGAGCCAAAGTTTTGAGTATTTATTTTGTATCATTTCACTTTAGATTTTAAAAACTTTTCATTATCTACTTTATATCTTTAAACATGTTTCTTCCAACTTGGTATGATCTTTACTAAATTTATATGCCACTTTTTTTTTTAAGCTGCAGTAATTTATTAAACAATGGAAATAAAAAATACATAGAGAATAATTGTTTGTGGTGGTCTGAGTAAGTGGAGCCACCAACCCAGGTATTTAAAAGAATCAAAATGTTTGTACCCATAGTTATAAAATCCCTACCCGAAGCAAGGAAAGCAAGTAATTTCTGGAGAAGGACAGTGTTTGTAAAAGCCTATTAAAAAACAACTAAAATATAACATATTATGAAGCAGATTGTAACAAAAAAACTAGAGATCGCAAATAGTTTCCAGAACCTTCTTAGCCCGCTGCGTCAATTGCGTTTTTCATCAGGGAGAACCTCCTCTAGAATTGGGTAGCTGAAGTTGTCCTTCTCCGTCATTTCCTGAGACAGAAACTTGATGGGCTAGGGCTCAAACTTGTGCCAGGGAGGAACAATTGCCTCTGTATCATTGCGAACCCGTTTTTTCAACATCTGACCAGTCGTGGATGGAATGGGGAAAGAATTCGTGGCAAGTTCCTTGTCTCTCTGCTCCATGGTTACCGGTACACGCTCACATCCCCCTGCAGCTGCAGAATTATCCCCAGGGACTCCCTCTGCTGCCATGCTGCTACCACCGGCATGGTTGTTCAGGGAATATGTCTTCCAACCAAAGGTGGCTTTCAGACTCCCCAGCATACCTTCCATCTGAACCAAGTAATCCCTCAGAGTCTGTGTCGTGTCCTTGGCCTTAGACTAGTTGGCCACCATATATTCCATAAGAGCACTCAACATGTTCTTGGCGAGCCAGTAATGGTTGATACGACCCTCATTCCTTCCAGAGGAGAGATGGTCGACGATTAGGCGAACTTTCTAGTTGTCGATGAGAAGTCGAACGGGGATGGAGACACCCTCCCCATAACCATCTATTGTTGCCCAGTCCCGGATGGTGGTAATTCGATCGGTCCTCTCTCTTCTTGGTTTTCCCGTTTCCTCGACATAGTTGCAGAGAACCAGGAGCCGGTAACAGAAGCCAAGTTCAGAGGTGGAAACAGGGTATCGAGCAACGCAAAATCCCTGGCAATGGAAAAAAACACCCACAACGTCGTCTTTATCCTGTACCTAGTTAAGGCCATTAGCACCACACGAACGAGAAGCCTGACGATGGTACCTAGAGGTTGAAACTAGCTCGGCCGACGCGACATGGGTAGCTACAAGAGTGAATGTGCCGGGGCATGATCCCCACGACGCCTTAAAAGTTCCCCAAACCTCTACCACGGGTTGGGCTCGCTGGCCTATGTGCCATGGGCTCACCACACACCGTTTCTGCCACGACACCCGCATCCGAGTAATTCATATGTCACTCTTAGTTTGAGTTTCAATGAATATTGGACTCCATTTTAGCACTTGAGCCAAAGTTATTGGCTTTATGATATAGGGCATTCAATAAGTCACTCACACTTTCCAACTCAAACATAAATGCCGTAATATGTTAATATCCCTAAAATGCCATTTTTTTATTAACTACACATATATGATTTTAAGTTTGTATGGAACTATATAGTTTTAGGTTTTCATGTTCCATACAATTAATCTAATCTGGTCATAAATAAACCTTTGATCCAAAATGATTTTATTACCTACCATGACGGTCATACCATCAAAACTCTAAGAGTCATGAGAAATTGGGATAAGTTAAAAAAATTAATTATATACATTTAAATAATCGGCCGATTAAATAGGGATAAGTGGGTGAGATGACATAAAGCTTTTATAGAAACCCAATATTATAATCATTCAATCTTGTGGATCAAATAGGGTTATATATAACTGGGACAAATGACATAAAGCTTTTATAAAAACCCTATACTATAATCATACAATCTTGTGGATCAAATAGGCATACATATATAAAAAAATTTGTGGATCAAGAGAGTTTTAAGTGAGTTGGCTCACACTACATAAAACCTTTTCATAATAATTCAATGGTCCAACTATAACATCACAAGCTAATGTGTCCAGTGTGACAATAGCTTAATACCTCAAATTCTCTCTCCTATTAGGTCAATTCTATTAGGAAAACTCAATTAGCCAAGCTTAAAGTGCTACCTGTGTCCTAATTATATTAATAACATGACAGTGAAAACACCTAATTATAAAATGATGACATGTACGACACTAATGAGTACCATCTTGGAAAATACTTTTCAGATGACAAGGATGGAACCCCAAAGTCCTAAATCAGATGACAAGGATGTGTACCCAAGACCCGATGACAAGGATGTGTTCCCCAAAGAGAGTACACATGTCATGGTAATTGGTGGATATCTTCACTTGACATGTGGCATAATCTTTGTACTCCCAAGGAACACCTCTCACTTCCCTCTTGTAGTATGGTATCCCTCTTTCTCCTAAGATCCAATTTCATGAAATTAAATTATATTCGTTATGATAACTTTGTGAGTAAGTCATAGGGGCATCGTTGGATAAAATATAACCGCATTGAGCATTCATATTTGTATACAATTTTATTAAGCATAATTTCAAAGGTCAAGATTGGAGTGTGGGTATTATATTTACTATAGTTTTTATAAGTATATAATGATAAAAAAATTAAAAGTGAATAGTTGAAATTGTGTATGTGAAGACAATGGTGGTATTTGATATTTTAGTGCTGGTACATCATGATTTTTGCACTGCAATTTACTCCATATACTTGTTACATTCTTTTGTTCATTAAAAATTCTTAAGATTGTTTGATATGAAGATGTATGATTGGAATTAATTGTTTGATTGCAATGGTGAATGACAAAGCATGATAAATGTTTGAGAGAAACTTCAAAAGTAGTTAAACAACTATGTTCTCAATGCATGTTAATGAATAATGCTGGAGGTTCACTATTCTCATGCCACTAGTTGGTATATGTGAGATGTATTTTTGAAAGTGAGAAGAGGAGCAACCATCTTTTATGGATCGATTTCCATCTACCGACATTGTTAATTTAGGGACGAAAAGTAGTCTATCACCCAAATTTCAATTGCTCTACAATATTTCTATATTTATCTTATCAAATATTCATAATATGTATGTTTTTCTTTTAAACAAAAACGGTTATGCTTTGCATTAACAAAATGTTGTAGCTGAATTGGACATTGTGAAAATACAAAAATGTTGGTATATAATTTGGCATGCATCCTCAAACCAGTACTTTGAAAAATAAATTGAGAATATTTTTATCATCCTTCGTCGAGAAGATATTTATAATTGTACTTAGATAGATGTGGAAGAAGACTCCTAATAACAAGCAAAATTTACAAAACATATATGGATAGGCTAAGGATGGACTTCATTGCTGTCAATTTCTTCATGTTTGAGGGAGGTGTCTTCTTCCATGTTGCATTGGGATTGGTGAACATTGTCTTCTTCTTTGACATTCCTTTGGATTGCATTCATTGTAGGGTGAGAAATTGGAGCAACAAAATGAAATATTTTACTTAGATTGTAAACAAGGTTACAAAGCTTTGCCATTTAAACCTCTAAAACCTGAATTTGTTGTTGTAGGACACTAGCAATTCAACGAAAGATGTATTCTTAAGGGAGCTAAGATTTCCCATGTTGTGAAGATCAAATGTCATTGAGATAATGGAAGTGTTGTTCATATTGATAATTTCCTCATGCTTCCTAGGGACCCTACGTAACTCTTCTTTTTTCCCTGCACAAATTCGCTTGACATCTTGGACATTCCATGCCTTTGTCCTTGCTATTACTGATCCTTTGGATATCCTGGAGAAGAACTAACTAGATTACCAAGCCTAATGGGCTTAGAATCACCCGGTGGCCAGTAGAAATGAGAACTAGTGTGAGAAACAGGATCATAGGGCAATAAAATAAAAATGAATCCGGAAAAAAACATAGAAGAGCACAATACAAAAGAGACACCAATATATGTGGTTCACCCGATATGGGCTACATCCACCGAGAAACAATCAGTCCTTTCTTTTACTTCATCTAGCAAAATGAAGGGATACAACCCGCAACACATCCGTTGCAACCTCCTCTTCGCTCTTTCACAGTCTCTCGCACGCTCTACACAACCATAATATAATTCCCTCTTTAAAAAGAGCTTCCTTTTAGGGAAAAAAGATACAAACAAAATTTATACCGTAAGATTTGTAACCTAATGATGAATGGTCCAGATTTACTACGGAATTACAACATTTTACAAGGTAATTTTCCAAAAAATTCTCTTCGAGGGTGCTTCCCCCAAACCCCCACTAGGGGGGCGCTACACTAATAGTGTCACCGCCCCCGTTGAACTCCCTAGTGATAATAGTGGGGGTCCAATCCCCTCCACATCCCTTGTCAGGAATTGGCATCCAAACACGAATGAAACAAGACCTCTGAATCAGGAAGATAATAAAGCTCCAAAGCCAACTACTAGCCCCAAGGTGGCTATATTAACTTGTTCTTTTCTTCAAAGTTCATAAACCAAAAACCAACACTAGAGGAAGCATGCCGGTTTGGAAAGAAAAGGGGCTGTTGTATTGAACTAAAACAAGCTCTTTGAGAGGACACACTGTGAGCCAAAGGTTTTAGGAGAACTTCCAATTGAGTCTCAAGGATAGAACCAAACACTAAACCGAAAACACAAGCCCAAAAAATTTCCCAGATTTCATAGGAGACTGCTATGTAATAAATTTCTTCACCCATCCAAAGTTGGACATGCGAGTCTCTATTTCAAAAACCAATGTGATATTACTCTCGCCCATGACAATGCATGTGAGTATGGGTCGCATTTACAAATTGATGGGAGCAAAAAGTACTTGTAGGACATTGGTTGTGATTGTCACGACACATGGTTGCATCAAGCAAGTGGTTATGAAAATTAAGGGATGTAGCTGATTGGTAAAGCCCCATTTTTTAAAAAACTCCCAAACCATGCCTTGTTGTATTATTTGCTTGAAGATCTGCTTTTCTGTTATTGCTTCTTAAGACATGGAAGAATTGTATGCTATGAAGTGATTGTCTTCTTTCTTGATAAAAATCAAGCAAGTGAGATTGTAATCCTTAGGAGAGACCGATAGCTTAATTAACCAAATTAAAAGAGTAGAGTCTCCAATAACAATTAGGGAGGATATACAAAGTGTTTTCACTTGAAGAAGTCCTTGAATGAGAGCCAATGTTTCCGCTTGGTTATTGGTTGCATTCCCAATGCCCCACTCATAGCAAAGTTCTTTTTCCTTAGGATTGAGGATGATTTCCCCATGCCTGCCACCCTAGATAATATGTGTGAATATCACGCTACAAGGAAAACACCAATCAATGGAGTTTTTAGTGCTATTAGATCGAAATTTTTTTCCCAAAAAACCCTTTTAAAAGCCCTGCTAGTGGTTCAAATGTTTTTGGATGATGGGTATAGGTTTTTGTGGATGTTGTTTTCATTTATTTATTTATTTTATTTTTATTTTGGTGCTCTAAGGACATAGGAGCACTAGTGCACCGAAGCCATTAGAGCATTGATGCTCCAAAGTTATTGGAGAATTGGTGCTTCAATACCAATATAGTGGAGCATTGATACTTAAAGACCAATTCGAAGCATTAATGTCGATGCTCCAAGACCAATGTACTACAGTGATATCAATGCTCCATGACCAAAGTGGATTATCAATGCTCCATCATCAAAGAGGAGCACCAATGCTCCAACATAAAAAAGGAGCACCTATGCTCCAATGCTAAAATTGAATATGTTGATACCAAATAATAAATAAATTACTAGTTTATTATCAGAAAAGATTTACACTTAATAATTAAAATTGATATTTTAAATCATTTTTAGAATTTTATTTTGTATTTAATAATTTTGATGCTTACTTAATATTGACCAATTGAATTTAATAAATATATGATTATTAAATTGTAATGATATCTTAACTTTTATTTTGAACATTTCAACCATTACCATTTTTATTAATGAATATTTGATTTACAAATAAAAATTGAAAATACTACACGAAAATGATAAGTTTGATTATTTGAAATAAACATTCTGTTAAAAGCATATGAAATAAGACATTAGAAATAAGTAGAGGAATAATATGTTAAAAGCATATGAAATAAGACATTAGAAATAAGTAGAGGAATAATATGATGAAAATGTACAATAACTAATAACATGTAGACTACTCCATTTAAATATAACAAGTATAGATCCATTTTAAACCTGGAGAGGGATCCAATTCCTTAAGGTGTAATTTGTTTTATCTTAAATTTTTTAATTACTTTATTTTTATTTTTATTTTTGATTAGTTATGAGCGACATGGAAATGTTACATTACATAACGTGACACTCATGACAAACATACATGACAAGCGTGACAACATCTTCCCCATAATAAGTTGTAACCACGTCTCTGGGTGCAATAAACTCTCTATTTGAAGATTTAAAGATTTAAACATATCCATAAATATATATAAAACACCGTAATTATTTTTTTCCAGCAGAAAAAAAAAACATATCGATGTTATTCATATCTAATCAAAAGGTACATGATTTAACAAGTCTATAGAAAAACTCAACCTGAAATGAGGCAGAAAGTCATGGCATCATATCTCAAAAAACATCAAAGAGCTACAACTAACCATCATAAGAGGTATACAAATAACCTCAAATTAACAACAATCCAAAAATACTAGACAAACAATGTCCTGAAAGAAGCGGTTACTAAAAAATTTTTAGAAAACCAAAATTCAGAACCTGAAAATTGAAAAATTCTTCCCAAATTAAAAAACCAAATTCTCGGCACAAAGCTAACACCGTAATTATAAATATGTCACTATATATGTATATATACGAAATGAAATTGTCTAAAACATCTATGATTTCACCCGGAAATCCGAACTCCCCCGAAATCAAGCAAAATCACATCAAGCGAAATTACATGTTTAGTGTATGAGTGTAAAAATTTCAACGTTCCACTACACACTCAACAGATCAAGCAAAATCAGATTTAAATAAAAATTAAGATAACTACATGTATGGCTATCCCTCTGTGATATTATCCATTATCCTGCAAGAACTGTTACTGGCAGGTCGCAGAGTCCTGCTCGAATGGCGGGGTTCCTCTAAGGTGTCCGAGGCTGCAGAGATTCTACTGCTTGCTCTTTGACTTCCGAGACAAACGAGTTGGGTGGCTCGAGTCTCACTGGGGCGTGCGAGGGATAAACGAGAAGATCGTTGAAAGCCCCGGAATCGTTTCTCAGGCAGAAGTTGAGAAAAGCGACCATGATGCCACCGCTAAACCTTCGCATGGGCTCCCGCGCTACCCCGTTCTTGCAGAGGCAGTAACTTGCTTTTCCCATCAACCCTCCAGTCTCGTCGTCTAAGAAATCCACATGCCCGTAATCCGATGCCACGAAATGATAAGCCGGCGCCGAGCATTCACTGAAGAAGTGACGGTGGCTGACCCCCTCCGGAGCGCAGGGAGGGAAGAGAGGGTTTTTCTTTACCGACCCCAGGCCCGACCCGATCACCAAAGTCGGGATGACAAAGTCGAAGGAATGAGGTTTATAAGTGAGAATCCGTGGCGGAGTCTGCTGGCTACGGGACATGCCGTCCACTGGATCTACACCCACGAGGGCTGAGAATTTTAATTCTGTAGTCTGCGAGGCTAGACGCAGGGCCAACCCGAACGCAACCTTGCCGCCGCGGCTGTGCCCGGCGATAGCCACATTCTGCAAGTTCGGCTGGACCTTGTCAGGCAGATAAGAAGAAAGCCCCTTCGGCAACCAGTTGCAGATCGCCGCTGCGTCGGCTATTTCCGGCGTTGCATCAGCTCCAGTTACACAGTACATCTGCAAATTAAGAAAGAAATGAATGAACTTGATTCATGTTAGTCTGAGGCAGCGCATGCGTATATACAGTAAAAATATGCATATGCAGAGAGTGAGTATATAACATACCTGAGGGGCAATGGCGATGTATCCATGGGAGGCGATGTGGTTAAGAAGTTGAGTGTAGAAGGAATTGAGAAGCAGGTAGCCATGGAAGAAGAGGAGGACAGGGTACTCTCCAGGTTCGGCAGGGAGACACAGGAGCATGTCCTTTGGTGGTGCTGCTGTGGTGGATCCATGCGTCTTCGTGTGGGGTATTGTGAGGATTCGAACGGGGAACTGGCCTAATTTGAAGACGTCTTCCCATGGCTCCTCAACCTGCTGTCCCATGATTTAATTCTACGCTAACAAATATCGTCCTAGGGTTTATATGATTTTCATCGCCATGGATAATATCGTGGAATTTTAACAACCTTGCATTTGATGACAAGAAGGATAAGGAACAGAACAGGAAATTGTGATATTTATGACAACTTCGTGGGCAAAGGACGTTGTGTGGGTTCCATGGGTTAGATGTGGCGAAATAAAAATTCAGTGGTTTTGTGTCGAGAGCAGCTTTTTTATTTACAGTGTGAATCAAAGAAACTATAAATTGTACCTATCCCCTTGATAGTGTTCCATATGTATTTCTAGTACATATTTTGTCAATCTTATAAGCTAAATACCATATATTCTATAACTAACAAAGGCAGAGTCCCAAAGTCCTAGAAACTATAAATTGTACCTATCTCCTTGGTAGTGTTCCATATGTATTTCTAGTACATATTTTGTCAATCTTATAAGCTAAATACCATATATTCTATAACTAACAAAGGCAGACTCCCAAAGTCCTAACCTAAGATACAAAAATTGACATTGTTTTCCTGACCTGAGATACACTTAATAACAAATGTTTGTAGTCCTCCTAAACAAGTTCATAAGCCACCAATATCTTATTGGAGTGTCTGAACATAAAGGCAATAAATTCTCAGGCAAAAACAAGACCGACTCGCTCAAAAAGGAAAAAAATGAAGGAGTAAGGCAACAGTAATAAAGCATGATGCATCCTTCATCCACTGACTGTTTGTTGTTGTACTCTTTGTAATGTAACAATGCTTCTTGTAATCTTATACCCAATTTTGAAAATTGATCCGCTTGTTGATTGTCATTCCGATATATATGCCTGTAGCTGACCAGTTCAAATTTGTTATGGAGTTCAATGATCCGAGATTTCCAGTGTTCTAATACAGAGACTTGAAGATGCCCGCTTCCACTGATCCAATCCACTATAAATTTGGAGTCACCAATAACTTGTATAGAATATACACCTCGACGTAATGCAAAGGCCCCAAAGAGCTATGAGCTCTGCCTAAGTGTTAGCCCACTCGACAACCAAACCAAAGAGTAAAGTATCGGTCCTTATTAATGTGAAGGAAATACTCGCTCCACAGCCCCCCCTGTGTAGCCCCATCAAAAAATACGATAGGGCCCTGACAGGAAAGTATGGGAGGAGTCCTAGACAATGCCTTAACCGGTTTATTGCCCGGGGAATGGTTTGCAAATATGCTAATTATAAACCTGCAAGCTCTATTAAAGTAGAAACGACCATCTTTGAAAAGAATCAGATTCTGGAACTTCCAAATAACCCAAATGAAAAAGAGAGGGAAGGGTGATGTGTAAGAACCCACCACAAACCAATGATACATATTGACATCAAAGGTGCCATAATTTCGTTGTCCTATAAGTTTAAGCCTACTCGAAACTTCCTCCTAGAGTTGTAACGTGGTATGGAAATTGACCATCAAATGATCCACAGTTTCAGCTACTCGATAACACAAAGGACAACAAGTAGGGCCCATACCATCACGTATTATATAGTTCTCACCTGTCAATATCTAATTTTCCATAGCCATCCATGTAAAGCACACAATCTTAATAGGGGCTGGCCACTTCCAAAGACCAATAGATATTATCTCCAGAGTTTTCTAGTTTGATGCCAGCATGACGAAGAGATTTCACATAAGCGTCGCACTCCTCTTCCCTTGAAGGCCTAAATGTAAATCCCCTACCGAGAGCCAATAATCATTCCCATCGATAACATATCCATCTTTGTTTGCATGATTTAGGAAATAGAGGCCCTTTGTGTGTAATACTTGTAGCATTGCATGTGATAGCTTATAATTGTTTGCTCCGCTAATAAATGGATTGACCCCGAGTATCACCTGAAAACCATCTCCAATATTCCAAGCAAGCCACCGATTCAATTATGGAAAAGAATCAGTTAGCCCACTCCAAATATTAGATACAACATTGCCTTTTGTGTTCTCCCTTTTCAACCATTCAGTTACTGACAGATTTTTTAGGTATTTACTTCTAATGACTTCGCCCCACAGACCATGGTCCATAAGTCCCCTCCACAAACTCTTCATTGCCAAGGCCTTGCTGGTCCCCAATATATATATTATTTATACCCCATCCCTCGTATGCCTTCAAGATCGCTAATTTTTCCCAACCCACAAGATGCATACTAGCTTTCACCTAGGATCCAGACCATAGGAAATAGAAAATAATTTGTCGAATGAGTTTAAGGATAAGTTGTGGGACCTTAGCCAAAGATAACCAAAACATCGGGATATTAGAGAGAACTGAATTGATCAGGTTCAACCTTCCACCCAAGGTCAACCACTGATTTCACCAAGTGTTTATCCTATTTTCAACCTTTTTCACCAACCACAACAAATATTCACAATGATAACAATTTGGCTTTAGAAATTACCCAAGGTACTCCAATCCCTCATCGAGCTTCTGCTGTGCAAAGGGAAGAAAATAATTAATTTGGTTCAAGACCCCTGTATCAGTATTAAACCAATGAAAATTGGATTTCAGGTAGCTGATCTCCATGCTCGACGCCAAGCGAATCAATGATGTATTTAAAATATTGCCACTCCACCACTGTAACCAATACCAAATAATAAAACATCATCAATGAAGAGCAGGCGAGTTATAAAAAGGGAGGAAGACACTTTAATGCTTGTAATATTACCTTCCTGCTTTTCCCTACCAATCATTCGACTTAACTCCCTAATGACCAGAAGAAAAAGGAGAGGTGATAGGGGATAGCCTTGTATCAATCCTGTCGATCTTTTGAAAAAAATAGTAGGACTCCCATTCACCAACACTGCAAAATTGGTCGACATTTCGCACCCCATGATCCATTGAGTGACCTCATAGCTCAGGCCTGCATTAAGAAGGATTGATATTAGGAAGGACCAATTGACCTTGTCATAAGTTTTCATAAGGTCAATCTTAAGAACCAAGGAGTTTATACGCTTGACTTTGATAGAGTGTATTGTCTCATGTGCAAAACCAATAGCATCGAATATCTGATGCCGGTGGAGAAACCATAATTGATACTTAGAAATTCCTCTAGATAATCCGACTTTCATCCTGTTTGCAAAAGCCTTTGATATTATCTTATACAATAGGTTGCAAAGTGAGATCGGGAGGAAGTCCTGGAAGGTAACTGGATTTGTGGTCTTCATGATAAGAGCTAGAAATGTGGCGTTGACAGTAACCGAAACCAAACCCGATGTGCGGGCTTCTTCCACTAATCGCACTAATTATGGACCTAACAAGTCATAGAACTGAATGGAATTCGATAGTCCACTCGTCGGGCCTAGGAATTTTTTCCTTGGACATATGTTTCAGAATATTCTCAATCTTTGAGAGGGTGACAGGTCTACCCACCTCCTCACTATCTTCGTCGGAGAAGAAACATGGGATACTTTGCATTACAAGTAATTGGGAAGCAAGATTATTACCCAAGGGATTATTAAAGAGATTGGAAAAATACATGGACGCTGACCCTTCGATCCCCTATTGTGTAGTGAATTTCTCTCCAACCCGATCCTCGATTTCCCAAATTGCATTGTGTCTCCGACGATGTTTAGTAGAGTAATAAAATATGGTGTTCCTATCCCCTTGAGTAATCCACGAGGACCTGCTCTTCAGGCACCAACTGTCTTCTTTAGCCTATAGTATCTCAATTTTTTCTTGATATGCCCGATGTCCTATCCTGACACAAACCCCATTGCTGAAAGAGAATAATATTCCTTAATGTGTGCTTCAATTTGTACGTGATCTCATTGTTGAACGAGCTTCATATTCTTGATCCAAGTTGAGACAATTCCTTTTAGGGAGCGAAGAAATTGAGGTAACAGGCTCATCGCAGGTTGAGTTCCTTCCTGATAAAATGACTGGCAATGCGATCTACTTAGTGAAGAAAATTCAACCTCATCAGACCACACCTAACAAAATTTGAATGGATACCTGATTTTAAAAGAACCCTTTTCTATCTTCAATAAAATCGACATATGATCCGAAATAGACACACTTTTGATCCAAGACTTGCATCGATCCACAGTACCAAGGAGATCCTCTTCCAATAAAAAACTGTCAAGTCTCTTGGCAACAACATCATCTAGCACCCACCCATTGCGCCAAGTGGGCACTAATGGAGCAGGCTCAATATCCACCAATTTATTGTTAATGATAAAATTATAGAACCTAGTAGCCAATGGATCAATCCTTGCATTTGTACCCCATGAATCCCTAGCATAAGTTGCAAAGTTAAGATCCCCCGCAAGAATGAGAGATGAGCAGTCAAGAGCCCGACTTTGCTCAACCGCTTTCTAGAAATACAGACGATCTGCATAAGGGCCATAACAATTGATGATACACAAAGGCAAGTCCAACTCCCTACTATGTCCTTCCAAAAGAATACCTCTGCAAGTCTGGTAAGGGTAAAATTTAACTTTAGCAGGGTTCCACGTTGGGAGTAGACCCCCGGAGAGACCTATTGCATCAACCTTGCTACATTCCCAAGCCGTGAATAGAATCCATAGTAGCTCCCTAGATTTCGAACCAGGTACCATAGTTTCTTGAAATAATATAACATCCAGAGAGAACGACTTCAGTAACTGCTTGAGGGAAACAAAATCCGGGGTGCCACCCACCCCTCTCATGTTCAAGGACAAAATAAGCATTAAGTAACCACCTTATCGTCCGAATATGCTCTAAGAGGCTTGAAAACATCTGAAAGAACAACCCGTGTATTTGATATCTCACCAGGTAGAGGGAGGGCACTAGAGTCAATGCCGACATACTTCTCTGCCCCCCCCAAGGACAGGACGAAACTTTCGGCCGCCTTCCCCCTTTCTTCTTTCTAATGGTAACATTTTGATTTATAGAAGCCGAGGGATCCTGATAAATAAAATCCCAAGAGAAAACAAGTAGAGGGTCTTGTAGGAAGCCTCCCCTAGTCAGATGAGGGGTAATAGCCATTTAGTCTCCAAAACCACCAATACTCAAAGACTAGTCGACAAACCCTAGTTCATCAAGGGAGGTTTTCTCATCTCACAAAACTTGGGAATTCGATGCCAGTTGTAAATCCTTCAGTAACAAGTAATCTACCATTGAACCACACACCAAGGTTGGATCCACTGAACAGGAAACCAACTCCCCACCCCCAACACATGCTAATTCCACAGATTGAGAAGAAGCACCAAGTAAGGACACAATGGGGGATTCCCCCACAACCCTAAATCCCGAAAAGTGATGTAGTTCAACATCTTCAAGAATATGAATCTCAGACTCTGAGAGGGATGCAAAAAATTCTGGAAATAAGTGCTTTAACTTACTAGAGAAAGTGTCTTCCTCACCCGCTGTAGTAGGTACAAGCTTGGATAGCCCCACTCTAGTAGTATGTACCGTTGTCTGATCCAATGGAGCACCCTCGATTTGAACAATATCATGGCCAAGATAAGCATCCCCCCTCTCCTGAAGGACATAGTGACTTGTATTTTTTAAATGCCTTGCTTCCCTACAGGCCTGACAAAAAAACGGGGTCCGCCAGTAATCCAGAGGTTGTCTGATAAATTTGTCACCCCACGTAATATTAATCTCAGCTGGCAGTCCTAGGTCCACATCCATCTCCGTGAGAATCCATGATGTTCTTTTTTCCTCATGGTAGAGAATTTTCTCATCAAAATATATGAACCTCCCCACTCTATTCGCCATAGCTTCAAAAATCTCTCGTGACCAAAGTTCCAACAGAAACCCTCCAGAAGGAGCCATAAATGATTTCTTTGAAACTTCTTTGTATGCAGATAATGAAAACATATCTAGTTGTTTACTAGCATATGAACCCTAGGATAATAATCCAACAAAGGTTTCCAATTCTCGGTAATCCACACTAGGGTTGCGGTCTGAATCAGACTTTTCCCACAATAGCTTGTGCAAAAAGACTCGAAACACGCCCAAGGTGAACGTCTTTCCCAAGTGTCATGTTGACTCCTTCAGCCCTAAGTTTTAAGGCCTTCAAATCCCTTTGATGCCGATCCGCCTCCCCTCTGCTTCGAGACAAACCCCCGTCGCTACAAGGTACTTCACGACCACCAACTGCTTCCAAAACTCTCAAATCATAAGCATCTAATGCATAAGGTCTAGACCGTTCTTCTGAGAGTAGGTCTATTTGGCTTTGTTCACAAAGAAGGGGGTCAGACTCCATCAGGAAACTACCTAGATAAATCCCCTCAGAAGATGACACCCCCAGGCTCCTCAGAAATCCTTCCACTAATGCTATCCATCTAGCTCTGACCACTGTCACTTCTATGAAGGACCCCCAGGTACCTCCAAAGCCATTGAAAAAAAAAGGAGGGTCCCAGATGTCCCCTAAAAAGGCACATAAGCCAGTTAACCTGCAATATTAACAACAACTCCTAACAACAAGCTTCCAATCCCCAGGATTCCTCTACTCAGTAGTTATAGACCTTCAAACCTCATGCCCATCTAGGACAATAGAGAAACGAAACCCTACCTACCGCCATAACCACCGCCATCCCCCTAAAATATCCATACATTTTCACCAGTTGTATCGAGAGTAGCTAAGTGATTTACAACTTAATATGATAGATAAAATCTCCAAACTTCTTCACCAAGCTTAACCTTTAATTCCTTAGCTCAACTCCATCCTTAAAGAGGAACTATGCTTTATACTAACTGTCACAAACCTTAGGGATGTGATATTGATATAGATATAATGATAATTAAAAATCCATCTCTTGTTTTGTGAGAGATTGATGTCTATCATATTAATTTCTAGATCTAATTATCCTTTTATGAAGCAAGGCATGATTAAAATAAATTAAATTAATAAAACAAATAATCTTTTCAATAAAAGTAGGTACATTTTCTTTTTAAAAATTATTATAATAAATATTTAACTTTCGATTATATATATATATATATATGAGTAGTTTAAATATTCTACAATTTTAACTTTTTTGGTAGGTTTGTTTTGTTCGGACTGTGGTTGGAATGTTGAATCCATTTATGCATTAAAAAAACAATTTAAATGCTTTCCAAAAACAAATTACCGACCAAAAACCACCGAAAAGTCCAAAACATAAAATCTAAATCTGGAAAGGTTTAAATTGATAAAAATACAGTAATTTGTTTTTGGTAACTTTATCCCATCCTCATCAAATATGGACAACTCCTCGAAATCACTGGAAGAAACTGAAGAAGTGCAGCCGCCCAACACAAGAGGAAGAAAGTCACATAAGTATCACAGAGAACTTGAGATAGAAAGGGAACTATAACTGGGCAGGCAGAAAAGCTTGGAGGATATGAAGATATTACAAAACCAAAAAAATTAAACTGGTACTAAAGAAGGTCGGTCTCGAGCAGGACCTCAATCCACCAGGAAGTAATGTTGATCGTCTCTTGGAATTGCAGAGGCATGGGAGGAATAAACAAGTTTGAAGCCCTAAAAAACTTGATTAAATAAAAAAAACCCGACCTTATGCTGATCCAAGAGACCAAAATGCAGGATGTGGAGATCTTGGCTCTCTTATGTTCCATGTGGAAAGATAGCCAAGGTACCGCTCTCTGTGCTCGTGGGGCCTCTGGTGGTATTGCTACCCTGTTTTCCCACAAGTTTTCTATTATCTCCTCTTCTGTGAATACACACTGGCTTTTAACATAAATCAAAGATAATGACAACAACGAACTCCTTTCCATTTGCAACGTCTACGGGCCGAACCACTACAGGGACAAGCTCAAATTCTGGAATGATATCAACAACCTCAAAGACAGCATGATTGGGAAAAAACTCATAATAGCCGGCGACTTCAATGTCACGAAATCCCGTAAGGAGAAAAGAGGTGGAAGCATAGTTCGTGACCCCTTTGGTGAAAAGCTTGAAGATCTACTTGCAGACCTGGATCTCATCGATATGCCTCTCAAAAATGCAAAATACACTTGGAATAACAGAAGATGTGGAGTGGGACATATTGCTGCAAGATTGGATCGCTTTTTGGTACGTTCATCTTTTTTCAATTCGGATCTTTTGCTTAATGGTTCCTCTTTTCCCTTTGCTTTCCCTACTCCTCCTCGGATCACAAACCCATCCGCCTTGACATCTCCCCTCCCGTCAATCTTGGCCCCATTCCATTTCGCTTCAACCCTCTCTGGATCCAGCACCCTGATTTTCTTGACATTGTCTCCCATTCTTGGTTTACGACCTTCGTAGGCTCCCCCAGCTTTATCTGGGAGTCTAAGCTCTGTGCAGTAAAGTTAGCCCTTAAGCGTTGGGCTAAGACCTCCTTTCAAAATCCAAGCCACCTCAAGTTGTGATGTCAATCCAAGCTCGCCACACTACAACAAAGGATGGAAACCGAGGAAATCTCCCCCTCCCTACTTCGTCTTGAATCTACTTTAGAGCAAGAAATCCTCACCGCAACCAAAAATGAAGAGGAAACTTGGAGAATTAAGTCAAGGCAACTTTGGCTTAGGGGGGGGGGGATAACAACACTAAGTACTTCCATAACCAAGCCAAAGCTCGTCGTAGCTACAATGATATTAGAGAAATAAATAATAGAAATGGAGAAAAAATCAGCGGTCAAGAAAACCTTCAAATGCAGGACTTCAACCACTTCAAGGAGCTCTTCATGGACAGTGGAGATACTGATCCAGCAGCTCAAGCCGACCTGATCAAAGGTATTCCCAACATAATTTCGGAGGACATCAATAAAGAACTTGCAAAGCCTATCTTGGAGAATGAAATCGTTAATGCCATCTGGTCCTTGCACCTTGACAAAGCTCCTTGACCCGATGGATTCACCATAAACTTCTTTAGAGCGGCCCGGGGAATCATAAAAGAAGATCTCAAAAGAATGCTCAACTGGACTAGAAAGAAAGACAACATCGGAGGGGCCACTAACTCCTCCTTCATTGCCCTCATCCCCCAAAACAAATCCCCTTGCTCCTTTGGCCGCTTCAGGCCGATCTCTCTCTGCAACTCCTCTTACAAAATTCTCTCCAAAATTCTTACTACCAGAATGAAAAAGATCATGGGAAATATAATCTCTGAAACCCAAGGGGGCTTCCTAGCCGACCGTCAAATACTAGACAATATTATCATGGTTCAAGAAGCTATCCATTCGAGCACGGAAAAAAAACATCAAGGTAAGGCCATAAAGCTGGACATGGCCAACCCCTTTGACAGAGTAAACCACAAATTCCTTTTGACATTATGCTCAAATTCGGCTTTTCTAGCAGGTTTGTAAGATGGATCAAAGCCTGTGTCCACAGTCCCTGGATTGCCCCGCTTGTTAATGGTAGACCTACTGACTTCTTCTTGGTAACCAGAGGACTGTGACAAGGCTGCCCTCTCTCGCCTTTCCTCTACCTTCTTGTTGCAGAATCTATGAGCAGGAAGCTTCAAGCTCTCCAAGATATGAGAGATCTCAAAGGAATCCGAGTGGTTCGTGGAGTAAAACCGGTTAATCACTCACAGTTCGTTGATGACACGATTTTGCTCGGAGGTGACTCCACGATTGTAGCTGAGTGTTTTAACAATGTGCTCTCTACCTTCCTCAGGGTCTCTGATGCCAAGGTTAATGCTGATAAGTCCAAAATATATGGCTGGAATTGCTCTCCGGGAACCCTGGCGAGAATCTCTAGGATTCTTGGTTTCAAGGGAGTGGAGGATTGGAACTCCTTCATATATCTTGGAATACCCATCTTCAAAGGGAAAAAGAAAGTGACAGATTGGCAAGGGATTATTGAAAAACTTAAAGCTAAAATCAATGCCTGGGACTCCAGATGGCTCAACCCTGCTGGCAAGCTCGTTCTCATTAAATCTATTCTCTCTGCCTATCCCCTCTACAACTGCTCCATCTCGCTTGCTCCAAAGTCGGTTATGTTGAGTATCACCAAAGAACTTAGAAAATTTCTTTGGCAAGGGGGAACAAACAACAATACCAAAAAATTCCACTTAATCAAGTGGGAGACGGTTTGCAGACCTAAGAGTCATGGAGGAACAGGAATAAAATACCCCTCTCAAATGAACCTAGCACTAGGTGCCAAAATCCTTTGGAGAATCATCTCTGGAAAGACGACCTGGTGGAAAGAGATTTTATATAAAAAATATATGCAGGGAACTAGAAAAAGATGTGTGGAAAACATTGATATTGAAAGAAAAGGCACCTCCATCTGGAACTTATGCAAGAGAGCAACCCCTATAATTCAAAATAACCTCTCATGGTCACCTGGAAATGGCAAGCATATTAAAATATGGAAAGACAAGTTTTGCTCTAGTCCACCAGCGAACCTCATTCATGTTTTCAGTGATCTAAAAAGTTGGATGGAACTAGAAGGTATTCGTACTCTTCATGACTTATCCAGGTGGTCGGAGAGTGGAGTGTGGAATGGTTGGAGGAATTTACATCTCCCAGACCATATTCTTCAGGACTACAACCTCCTACTCTCCCTTTTCCATGGAGCTATCCTTGTTCATCTTTCCATGAAAGACCACCGGAGCTGGGGGAAATCTGGCTCCTATTCTGTGAAGGAAGGATATAAATACCTGGACTCAATCAACAATCAGAGCAACAAAGATAGGAAACGGACAGAGTTTGGAACAACGACGGGCTCCCTAAAGTCAATCTATTCAATTGGCTTTTGGCTCATAGAAATATTCTTATAGCTGAGAACTTGAAGAAAAGAGGTATTGCAGGTCCCGCCAGGTGTATTCTTTGCAAAAATGCAGAGGAAACAATTGATCACCTCTTTCTTGACTGCAGCTTCTCTAAAGAGGTCTGGCAACATGCCTTCCTTATTATTCAACCCGATCTCATCCTCCCCACCAACTGGAATGACCTATTTTCCAATTGGCATCTTTTCTACTCTAACTCGCTCGCCAAGAAACCTGACTTCAAGCGAGCTTGGGTCGCCTTCCCCAAATTTATCTGCTGGAAGCTTTGGAACACTAGGAACAAAGAAATTTTCGAGGACAACAGAACCACCTCTGGCAAGGTGCTCTCTTCTGCCAAAGCTCTCTGGGTTGACACCCTAAAGACGAAAGGAATGAAGAATCTTGCAAAAAAGCCTCTAAGCGTTGAAGAGAAAATCTGGGTGGATGACCTCCTAATTCCCTACTACCCTTCCACGCCATCCCTCCTCAAAAGTCAAAAGTCTCAAAACTGGAAAATCAGACTAGAGCCTAAAGATTTTCAGGAATGGAAGAACAACTGTGAAAGACATAAACTCTTCTTTGATGGAGCCTTAAAAGGAAATCATGGGTTGGCAGGTGCGGGGGGAGTTCTTCTAGACGCCGAAGGAAACAAGTTGATGGACTATGCATGGGGGATAGGGAAGCAGACCAACAATGACGTAGAATGGCTTGCGTTACTCAAAGGAATCGACATCGCAAAGGAAAACAATGTCCAGGATCTGATTGGAATTGGCGACTAGCTCCTAGTGATCAAAGAAGCAAGGGCCCTTGCTAATAACAACCATCAACCCTCATCCAAATTTCACTTTCAATTCTTCCACAAGATAAAAGATCTTAATTCTATCTCTCTCTATCACATTCTGAGAAGCAACAATAAGCAAGCCGACTCCATGGAAAATATCGGAGCTGGACTTAATTGCGGCATCCTGGTTAGAAATGGACAACATCCCACAATTGAATGGGTTCCTTAAAATTTTTAGATCCCACATCTCTACCCAGTCTTGGACGTCTCCCTTGGATCTTGTTCCTCATGAACGTTAATGTCTCGACCACCTCAATTAATTGGTTGATGGTACCTTTGGTCAAGCTCAATATCTACCCAAGATCGTGTCTCTCAATCCCAAGGCATTCGCGACGGCGTTTGCAGCCTGGATCCTCCTGTCCCGCATGCGAAATTTTAATGCATTCTGAAGGCGTGGCATCCAACGCCTATTTCAAACACCTGGACAAAGGCAATACACAAGCTCTTCATTTTGTCTTTCCCTGGAAGATAGGCTCGACTCAGCTCAGGTGTTTTGGCGAGTGGTGCAGTATGGACAATGGAAATGCTGGTAATACTCTCGGGCTTTGCCTCTCGGCGCTTCAGTGCCGTCAATGTAAGACATCCATCCAGGTTAATTCTGAGGGCATTGGTTTGAATCGCTACCTCTCCGCATTGGAAGTGGTTCAGGGGAATGGGAACAGTGAAAAGGAGAGTCACGGATCTCTGGTTAACAAGACAAGGCATGTCCACTGAGGACAGCCCAAAACCAATGAAAATAGCAGAGGTTGGGTTCAGCAGGGTGTTGGGAAATTGATGAATCCTGTCACAGGCATGCAGAATGGTTTCGAGCAGGACCCAGGGAAAATTTGGCGCCCGCTTGACACCAACAACAATCAAAACTTCGGCGGTTCTACGCATCTCGGCTCCCTGCAACACTTGGGCGGCAACTTTGGGGAGACAGTAGTTGGAAAACTATGGAACGTGACTGAGGAAAACGCTGGTGTTGTGAACCTAGAATCCCCATGTGGGCCGGAAATTCCTCCTCTTGGCGTTCTCTCTCATCTGCAAGATATTGAAGCTCAGGTTGGATGGCTGAGAGGTGAGAATAAAGACCTAAAGAAAACTATTTTTCACCTGGCCACCTTTGTCCAAATTGAAAATTCTGAGGTTAGAAACAACAATAGCAAAATGAAGGAGTACTTTGAAGGCATTGCTGGCAAAATGGAGACAATGCATAGCTGTCTCAGGATTGTAGAAGCCAAGGGGGATTGCATTCGGATCAGCAAGAGCAACAGCCCTTCTGTCATTCTGGGAATGGAAGACAATGTGAATCTAGCCTCAAGCAGCAAGAAAAAGCCCGTCGTTCTGCAAAGAATTGAGCTATGGTTTTCCTTTAAGCTAATACTTCTTCTTTAAGTTTAATTATGTAATCAATTGTAATAGCAGACAATCCTCTTCTCTTTCCGGTTTAAATATGTATTTATGTTTTCTGCAAAGTTTAAAGACTGGTTTCGAGGTGCCCTCTTCCCTCCTTTTGTTTGGTACAGTCTTCCCATATTTTGTAACCGACCTTTCTTTTTAATATAAATCTCCTTAGCCGTTACTGTAAAAAAAATAAATCTAAATTTAGAAGCGTTTAAATTGTTTTTTTAATGCATAAATAGATTTATTTTTTTTGAAGATTTTTAACCGGTAATCCAAACAAAACAAACTGGAAAAGGATATAAATGCAAAATATTTAGACTACTCCTATATATATTTAGAATATTTAAAATACTTATTTAAATTTTCAAAATTATCATTTTCACAAATTATTTTTAATTTTTAATTCTCTTTTGGAATTTTTTCATACTTTTTATTAAAATAAAATAAAATACATTCTCTAGGTGCTATGGCAGAGACTCGTCCTTTACCACGGAGGAAAGGATCCACTCCTTTACTGTTTTGAGAAAAATATATCATGAATACAAAACAAAAATGAGATCGCCAATTACTGTCGGCTTTAAAGCCAAGATCCTCTGCAAGCTATACAACAAAACAAAGGCAGGCTTGAATTTTATAAGCTTTATCATTTATGAGTCCCGAGGACTCCATTTTGGAATTCATCCACAAACAACACTTTATCTGAGATCCGAGTGTTTGCCTCCACATTATTTTCATGGTAAATGTGTTCAAACATCCAACAGATATGCTGGACGAATCTCCATAAATATTATTTTTCAACATTTTCAAAATAAGGTTCAATCTATCCCTTCCTCCTATAGCTTATATTAATTTGATCTTGATTTTAAAATCTATATTAGTTTATACAATACTAATTTTGATCATTGTCCATTGGTTGTAGCCTGGGTGGTTGGGAGGAATGTTTGTTACCCTCCCCACCCAGGTTCAATTCTTGTAAGTGACATATTGCTCTTGTTGAGCCCATATTGTAATGATTGTAATTTGTGCCACCTTGATTCTCTAGAATAGCAGGTGGTGACCATTTCCCCAGGTGGACTAGCCCTCTAACAAACGGCGAACCACCTTTTAAAAAAAAAAATACTAATTTTGATCATGATTCTTAACTCTTTCTTAATATTAATATTATCTTACATCCCCAATTTCTAACCAAATTTGACCATATTCCATCTATAGTTTGATTAATTTATATATTATTTTTTTTTTAAAATTAACTCCTCTTTTACAATCAAATACTTTTCATAGTTTTTATGATAGGTGGAGCATCAACTCAAAATATGGAGTAGCATCTTAAAGTTTTATACACTATTATGGCTAACTATGAAAACCTTTAATTTGTGTCAAATCACATAAATATCTCTTATATATATCTATATATCTATATTATGGTTAACTATGAAAACCTTCAATTTGTATCAAATCACATAAATATCTCTCTCTCATATATATAAATATATATATTTGGAATCAAATAGGGTTGGGTTTTAATTGAGTTGGCTCACAACATCACAAGCTAATGTGCCCAATAATTGGGCCAAAAATTAATTGCTCTAATGACACTAGTTTAATACTTCAAATTCTCTCTCCTATTAGGTCAATTCCATTAGGACAACTCTATTGGCCAAGCTCGAAGTGTTACTAGTGACCTAATTATATTAAGAACAGAGTAGTCTAATGCTTCGACGATTTTGCCTGGAGTGTTAAACCCTCCGGCAATCCTATCATCGTCTTTGTCAATCTCTTTTGGGCAAGCGTGATGCAATGTGTGTCCCCACCCCGTTAGGGCGCCGCATACTCCAAGTCTCATTAATTGTCTAGGGTGGCGTGTTGGTGAATTCCCATCCCACCTTCCTAGTAACTCTTCTGGTTTGAATTCTCCCCTTGCATCCACCGAGACATCTTGACACAATCCCAATTCCGACTCCGCCGTGACATTAGTCCAAACTCTGTTGACAAAAATAGAGTCCCGCTTGGATATATGTAGAGCGAATTGGCCTTGCCAATTCAATGGTTGGGGTTCTCTTTGCCGCCCAAATTACAAAGATACTCCATCACTACAGTTTTTCAAGTGTTCACCATGTCTCTCCTAGATGAAATCCCCTCCAACAAGTGAGTGGTCTTCTTGGGCCAAAAATCAACCATAATCACGGTTCGTCCCTCGCAACCCTAGCAATGCAAGCTCTTCCCTTCCGATTTGCAAATGCTCTACTGTGATTACATTTAGAAGGGTATCTTGTACCACATGCCCTTCGCCGATGATAACCATTTCATTTGGTCGGTGGATATTCTTAAGAAGAACCTCTCAGAATTCTTCATCCATTTCTATCCCTCGACAGGAAGGCTCATCACTTCCTTCGATGGTGTTTTGTACATCGATTATAACGATGCCAATGCAGATTTGATTGAAGTATCCGCATCAAATGTTGGGACTGAAGAAACAATGAGAACATAGATTGGTTCGGTTATTCAGGTGATGGCCCCAACACTTGTCTTGTTTGTAGAAAAATGCAAGAGATGTGCAAACAAAATATATACTTTGACTACCACCATCCTTGAATTACTTATGGGTGGAATGTTGGGCCGAAGAGGAATGTGCACAACAAAAGGAGATTGATTAACAACAAATACTGGGCTATGATGCTTTGTAATTTTTGGTTAATGGTGGTGAGGATGATATTGATAGCATATTGTCAATGTAAAATTTTTGGATTGGGAAGGCATTGATTACTCAATTCATGAAAATTAGAAATGAAGGTAGTTATTATACTATGTATATGAGGAGGGAAAACCTATACAATGTATATGTATCAATCTTTTCTTCCCATTTAGTACAATCAATTTAATAAGATTGCAATTAATTGGGTAATATTCAATATATATCCAGACATGGATAGATGTTTTCCTTTCCAAATATTAACATTTTTTAACACATCGAATCAATTTGTAAAATTATACTAGAAGTAAATGGTTACATAATACAGAAATGAAGAAGAGAATGATACAAACTACAGAAATGAAGAAGAGAATGATAGAGGAACCATCAATTTATCAATTGTTGAATGACTTTACAATTATACTAGAAGTGAATGGTTATAGACTACATAAATGAAGAAGAGAAGGATAGAGGATCCATCATACAATTAGAGGAAATTTTGGGTCTAAAATGGGCCTTAAAACCAATAGAATTTAAATAACTTTGGTTAACCATTATGGTTGAGTTGGACTTATAGAAATCAATGATGCTTATGTGTCATATTTTTATTTGACAATAGTTAACTTCATATAAACCCCACCTTAGTAAAACTCTTGAACGGTTAATCTCGAAATATGATAAATATACTTGAAATAATAAATATAGAGTATTTTATATTATCACTATTTCCAAGTCCTTTAAAATATAAACCTCACATTAATTAATATGATAGTTAAGTAATTTTGAAATAATAAAAACATTTATGCAATCAATATTTTAAAAATACAAATAAATAAGATTTAAGAAAATACGAGAGAGAGAAAAAAATTCACTATTTTTGCGATAGATTTCTATCCCAAACTCGGTATTGGGCTATCTTGATACCATTGGAAAGCTCTTGACGAGAGATACAACTTTCATGTTTTGAGTTTTTCAAGATTCTACATTGATTTTCTAGGGCATACATTTTAATACTCTAGTACTAAGATGCCCATCCCAAAAAATTATTGCGGAATCTTGGAAAACTCAAAACACGAAAGTTGTAGATCTTGTTGATAGATTGCTAATGGTACCAAAGAGTACCCAATTCCAAGTTCAAGAGAGAAAGAACTATTAAAAAATAGAGAAATATTATTTTCTCTCCTATTTTCTTATTTAGGATATTTTTTAAATATTTTTTATTTTTATTTTGAAAACATTAATTATATAGATGTTTTTATTATTTCAAAATGACTCTAGTATTATCTTAATTAATGTGAAATTTATATTGAAGGGACTTGGAAGTAGTGATAATATAAAATAAAATAAAATAAAAAAGTGATTGTTTATTTTCAATATTATTATAATTATATTTTTCATTATAATTTTAGTTTTTTTTTTTAAAGTTTTGGATTGTATTAAATATATAAAAAGAAATAGTGGTACATTTATAAAAAAATTAAAAAAATTATAATAAAAGTTTAAATTCTTTTCCACTATATCATTCATTTTGTGTGCACAAGAATTTAAACCTTTCGTTATTATTTTCAACCCTCATATCTTAACTTTACACTAACCCAACATACTTAACATTAATGAGATACTATAGGTTGACCTTCACTAGATAACACCTTTAACTTAGTGTGACATGGCATATTTGTAGGAAGTAGGCTAAATATTCTATGTTTTCTATTTTTTCCGAGTATATTTTCCAGTTTGTTTTGTTCGGACTTTGGTTATAAATCTTCAAAAAATATTAGAGTCACATATATTAGTTGCGACAATTGCATAATCTCAGTGCCATAGGAGTATTTGAGGGTGCTACATCTATTTATGCATTCAAAAACACAATTTAAATGCTTCCAAATTTGGATTTTACCAAAAATAATTACTGGATTCTGACAAAAACCCAACGAAAAGTCCAAAACGTAGAATAAATATACTACTCATATTTGTAGTGTGACATGGATTTTTTTATTATTTTCCTTAGGAGGCCCATTTTAGATCCCAAAATTCCTCTAATAAGTTATTAATTGTTGAATGGATTTACATCGTATTAGTTTTCTTGTGGTTTTATTATTATTATTAGTTTGAATTTGTGAAATAAAGGACTTAGATGTAATTCTATTTTCATTAGGCACTGTATAAGCATATCCACATTCTCTGTATGGTTTGGGAGGTTTGTATAGTGGTTGCTCACAAACTGTCTATACGGTTTTGGATGGCTACACTAACATTTACAAATTTTCTCGGGGACTTAGGAGGTGTTACTTACAACTTATAAATTGTATTCGTGGTTTAAAAGGTTTGCACTGGTTTCCTTTATGTCTTGGGAGGTTGGTATTAGTTTCCTTTATGGCTTGTGAGGTCCACATCAACCACTTTTGTATATTTAGGGTTCCTCATCAATGGCCTTCATGGCTAAGGTGGTCTGCATCATCACTAGACTATCAGTAGTCATATAACTTTTACTAGTTGATTGTAATATAATTGAAGAAACTATACTTGATAATGATGAGTGTAATGACCCTCTAGTTTAGCTCCTTGACATATTATTGTTGTTATTATGTTGGATATTATGGAACAAGGTTCCGAGACTATGGTTTGCACATTATTATTATTTTTATTATGTTGAACACTATCAATTAATAAAATAAAATAATTGGATCGACCGATGCCATGAAAAAGAGTATGAGGAACCATGATGTTACGTGCAAGGGATTGGGGGAAAAGTGTTACCTTGTGTTTTGACCTATGTGGATGTGATACACCCTTCTTATGGATTTGGTGGACCCTCTTGATTTATGCACCCTCATGTTTTATGCTACCCCTTGTTTTTATTTTATTCCAGGGTTAATTTTATTTGGAGTTAGAGTTTTTTTTCCTCACCTAGTGCGCCCCTCATGAAAATTTGTAACTCCCACCTTGATGAGGACTCTTCCTCTCCCCTCTAATGCGCCCTCTTGAGAAGTGTAACTCCCATTTTTCTAATTTGGGAATGTAACTCCTCCCTTGTGTCTCTCTCTCCCCCCAATTCGATTTGTTCTTGGGAAATGGGATTTGGGTGGATGGGGGCTAGTCTCTCTTGTTGGTTATGCATGCTCTTGGATCTTGGTTTTTCTATGGTACTGGTGATTGGTTTTGGTTGCTCCTGACATGAGTTTCTGTTGGTTGGTGCACCCTTGCTGAGCCTGTGCCCAAGTTGAGTTACTCTGGAATTGCCACTGTTTTGTCTTGGAATTGCCTCTGGAGATACTGGATTAGAAGTGATGTGGAATCCACTTGCCATTGGATTTGAGGTTGGACTGATATATTTCTGAATATTTTATCCTGGATCGACTGGAATTTCCCTAGAGTGGAATTCGAGGAAGACTTGCCATTGGGTTGTGGTTGGACTGATTTCTCTTGAAAAATTTGTCCTGGAATTGCCACTGGAGATCCTGGATTGGAAGTGATGTGGAATCCACTTGCCATTGGATTGTGGTTGGACCAATGTTAGATGGGTTTTGTGGTTGAGTGCACTTTTGCTTCTGGTGTAATGGTTCTAGCTCGGGGGTGACCATTGCAAAGTGAGTTTTGGCTTGCATTCTGTCTACGGCTGGGTGGAACGTGGTACGGTCGATTTTGGTTGCGTATTTTGCAAGATAAGTACTTTATTTCATGTTTATTTGAATTACTTGGCTATGATCTGATTCTTATATGGTTTCACATGAAATGTATGAGAAAATATATCAGCTAATTATGGAAGAAATCTCTCATATATTTTAGTTACATTATGCTACTAGTTTTTGGGGAAAATAGCTAACTAGTTTTTGGTATTTTGTGAGGAAGTGCTTGAGAAAAATGTTTATTTGGAACCTCTGCTATAGATTTGATAATTGTGCCTCTGTTATTTATATTATGTGTACTTCTATTGTGCAGTAACTTAGGAATGATTGGAAGCACCTCTCTACAGTGTTTCTAGCCTCTATTCAAAGATTAGTTCACCGGTTGGGTTGTTTTATGTAGTTTCGAGATTTGGCATGTGAAATGTTTGAGAAAATTCCCGAGTGAGATAACTGATCTTAGATCTGATAATTACACTTTAAATGTATGAAGAAATGTGTGTAATATTTCCTAGAAAGTTCCGAGATTTGCTTATCGAAATCCTAGTTTTGTTTCCATTCACTAGCTCATTCGAAAGAATTGTTTTAAATGGATTTATGACTTTGCATTAGAAGTGTTTGAAAAAATGTTTACATGAGTTATACCTCTGATGAGACTGATAATACATGGTATTTATATTTGGAATGGATTCCAAATGACTCTGCAAATTGTTTATGCATTTATCTTACTTGATTCCTCAATTTCTAGCCAATTTGGAGAAGTAGATTTAGCTAGTTTGATGAATTAATAAGAGGAATGTTTATGAGCAGAAATATATAGAAATTTGGTTGTAGTGGACCTCTGATATTATTTCCATGAGCTACAATAGTCAATAATTTCTTATTGTTTTGCATTTGGAAACTAGAAACGAAAACTAGCTTCAAATCGGTGGAAATTGGTAACTAGTTTGTAGATTGAATCTATGTTTTCGTAATTTTTGGAATGTACAGCTATATGATCTGTTTTTGGTACTTTACTTTTGCTATAGAATTCTATTTTCCAGATATTTACCCTCGCCTCTGTGTGCTCCGTAACTTGGTACAATTGTTTGGGTTAAATTCCTAGCAGTGTTTATTAACAAGTTGCACTGATTTAACTTGAAAGAATCATCGCTTATGTGAAAGGATCTGACTTGCAAATGCAACTTTATTTGGATGTATGTGCATGCTTAAATATATGTATAATGTCTGTAGGTTCAATTTTTGGTTCATTGTCATGGTTGTGTGTTGAATTCGTGCAAGACTAGCTATTTGTGTTAAATACTAGTTAACTAGTCTCGTGGAGTCATTTCTGTAATTGTTTTGTTTAATTAATTGGAAAATGATAATTAGGCCTTATTTACATGATATTAGGTTTTAATTATCTATTAGGCTTGATAAATTATGATTATGTGATAAACAAATGAAGTTATGTTAAGTGTCGTCAATTATGCGCTAAGTGTCGCAATTAGTACACTAATTACTAGTTAATCATGATTAAGTGAAAATGCCCTTTTTAGGTGCAAGTAACCCGTGCTATGAATTGGGATGGATGAATACTAATGTTATATAGTGTTGGATAAGATTTCCCAACCTTGGTTCAATTTACTTGATCAGTTATGAATTTTTTTTAATTTATTTGGAATTATCGATATTTTGTCATAATTAACTTGTAGAAAATGAAATTAAATATTTATAAAGTTATTCCGTTGTGCTAAAATATTCTAATTATCCCTAGAGAGATAAATATATGTCCCTAAGACCCTTTGATATCCCCGGGGGACATTACAACGAGTTTTGCATATGTAATTTCTATTATATTCTTCTTTGATCAAATAATTTGCATAGTAACACCATGCCTTTAAGGTTGTGTTTTAGTGGTTGAAATGGGATATCGTCATGTTAATGAATCAAATTCAAACCTAGTTAAAATAGAGGTTGTGCATGTGTTTGAGGTAGCTAAATTAAACAACATCATATTAAAGTGGGCATTACTACAATAATGTAGAGTTGGCATTCCTAGTTGCTCACATTTAAAAAATGTATCATTCATACAAATATTGTATTACACAATTGGTTGGTATATCTTAATTTGGAGTGTTGAATCATTCTCAAGCTCCTCAAAAGAACTATGTTGTCGTTTTGAACTTATAACCTCTCAAGAGGAAATATGTTCTTAACCATTCAGATAATTCAAACTAGAAATATGTTCTTAACCATTAAGTTAATTCAAATTGTAACATTATATATTTGATAATTGAAAATAAACTTTGCGACTTATTGTTATTGTATCTAAGATTACATTTACTTATAGCTTGACATCACCAATAGTCATCACAGCGGTATGAAGCAAAGGATAGACGATCACTATTACTTAATTATATGATTGTAATATTATATCCTAATAATAGGGAGGCAAGGCATTACAACGGTATGGAGGAAAAAATGATCGCTATTGCAAGATTACCATTGTAATATTCTCTCTTAAAGGGGAAATTTTGCAACTTGTGATTGTGTTTTAAGATTACATGTAGGATAATCACTATCGCCCTTTATGACATCTAAACAATAGTAAATTGATATTCAATTGAGTTGTTGGTTAGTGTAAGAGTGGTTTCGATGGAAAGAGGGTATAGTGGAAATTGGGTTCCAGTGATAATAACAGTGCAGTGTCTATAAATGTAACAATCTAATGGAAGCCGCTAGTGGCTGAAAATATGGCGATGGATAAGCGTCGATTGAAGGTATTGGGCTTAGTGAGTGCTTTGAAAGAGAATCTTTCCTCAAGATTTATCTTGGATGCATTTTGAAAGCTCTATAGTTATGCACACACCATTCAATTATAGGATCTAAGGTGTAGTCTAATGCAATGTTGGATGAGTGCAGAAATGGCTTGGTTCTAAGTGTTGCATTGCCAAGAATATCAAGCGAACACCGTGGCTACCTAAGTGGTGCTGATAGTCTAAGATAGAAGGTGAAATTTACCTTTCCTATAGCTTAAAGTCACTACACAGGAACATTAATGGTCTCGTTGAGCATGCATTGTATTCTAATATCAACTGATATTTATTAGAGCCAAAAGAGCCTCCCTTGAATTCATTGATGTGATGGATTTCCTTTGTTTATGATATAAATTAGATTTATGAGACTGTGTATCAATCATGAGCATTCATGTGAAAACTTAGTAAACCAACATTAACAGAGATCCAAAGAGTAAATAGTTTTCACAAGTTCAAATGATAATTGAGAATTCGTGTATACTATATGAACCGTTGATTATGGTTGACTTTCAACCCAAGTAGACCACACAGTTTGTATGACACCAATGACACCAATGATGAAGATGCCTATGACACTTATGACAAAATCAGACTTGATGGCTGACATCTGACATATATGACATGTCAGGGCTAAAAATAGCCCCCAAGAATGCGCACAAGGGATTTAGGGCAGCCAAAGAGTCACCCATTCGAATTGAGTGAAGGAGGAGGCTAGAATTGGAGGGACAAGTGGCACACATTGGAATCTCTTCCCAATTCGAGTTGGCATGAAGCTCATGGATGGAATTCAAATTAAGGAATCCTTTGGAAGTTTATAAAAGTCAGGAACAAAGAAGGAGAGCAACTTTTGATCATTTGTCATTTTGCATATTGGAGAGCATTGCTTGTCCAAGCTAGTAGAGTGCTATTCTACTTGCCTTAGTACCAATTTCAAGGGTGAAAGATTCCGATCCTAATTGAAAATTGGAGAGGGAATTCAAACCTTTCATTTGGAGCTACAGTGGAGTTATTAGTTGTAGTTTGAAGCTATAGGGAAGCTCGTGGTTCTTTCTTCTACAACTTGATCTCACCTCTATCTCACATTTCCTTGCATATTTTGGCTCTTGGAGGAATTGCGCCTTTGGTGAGATGCTGATATATTTGTGAGAGTACAAGAATATCCATTTATTTGTATTCTGATATATATACTCAGTATTTGATGCTCATAAGACTATCAGGTCGAAATACCAAGTGAAACTACGTAAAAATACCAAACAATGCATAAATGGTGCCATTTTCCCTATGTCTTGTTGTTGGAGCTGAAGGAGGCTTTATTTCTATTTCTATCAGTCAATATCTGTGATTTTGTTGATGTATGGAGTGTCATTAATGTTCTGAATAAGTTTCATTAACATTTCACAAGTTCTTGGAACCTAAATTTCGAATTTCATAACAAGTGGTAAAGTTTACTATCATTTCGCCCTACGTGAAAACATGTATACTAACCTCTGATTTATGGGAGTTTAATAAGCGTATAGCAACTAATTGATGATGCATTTGGGAGCCCATTGAAGTCATTTATCAATACCATGTCTCTGTTATGAAATTTGGGAAGGTCTTACAGTTTTTGTGAAGCCATCTTTTTCCCCTACCCTTGGGGGTTTTGAACCTCAATTTGACTAGTAAAGTTCCCTATTTTTCCTTGATTATAAATGAATGTTGCAGAAGTGTTTTGAGAGTGTCCAAGTATACATAAGCCTAATTTATATGTCTGAATACCTTCCAAACTCATTCATACCCAATTCAGAATAATTTGGAGCCATTTGGAAGCAGTTGAGTCATTACTAGTCTAAGGGTCAAATTGGCCAAAAATTGCATTTTTTCCTAGTTTTTTACAAATTCTTAAAAAGGGACACTACAAGTGGTATTAGAGAATGTTCCTTGAACCTGATGTGGATGAACATTTAGTAATACAAGAATCCAAATAAATCATCCCCCACCCTTAGAAACTGAAACTAAAAGTGCCTTTGGTGAAGTGGAAGAAGAAGGAGAAGAGGTGTATTCTGTTGAGACTATGGCTAAGGATGGAAAAGGAAATTATGATATGGAGGAGAAATAGGAATTTAGTAAATTCATGAAACCATTCTTTGATGACATGAAAAAATAGATCATGAAAGGGTTTGAATTGTTGGCTAGTCAAATTGGAAACAAAGTGGCAGTAGGAGGCATCAGTAGTTCTTCTTTCGAGGAAAAGAAGGCAATGGGTGAAAATATTTTCTCAAAGATAGGACCTGATAATCGAACTCATGAATTTCAAAGTTCAGTAAGGCCTACTACACTTAAATTTATTGAGGCCAAAGAAGAACCTAACACTCAACATGACACGCAAGAAGTTATAACAGAATGGCAAAAGTTGAGTGAAGATTGCAGAAGCACTCTACCATTTGATCAATACTTTAATGTCTCAAACAAACTCAAAATGAGGGAAGGTAATAGGACACCCTTTCTGAATAAGGAATTGAATTATGCCATAGGTAAAATGACTCTTCCTACTTTTGATGGCTCATCTCAAAGTTTTGCAAATACTTGGGTACAAAAACTAGATGTGTATTTTCTGCTGAATCCAATGGTTGAAGAGGATGCTCTAAAAATGGCTATTTTGCATCTTGAAGGAGAATCCAATGATTGGTGGTTCCATGGAATTAAAAACTTGGGACACGATTGGGTTACAACCTATGAATAATTTTTTTACAGAGTATTGGAAATATTTGAGCAAAAAGACCCATAAATGCCTTTCAAAGAACTAGCCCAATTGAAGCAAGTTGGAACCCCTGCTGAGTATATGTTGGAATTCCCAAAACTATCAGTTAAGGTGGCTGATATATCTATGGTAAGGTTAGGCTGAACCTTTGAAGGGTTTGGTTAAGGCCCACAAGCCTACTTCATTGAAATATGCCATGAACTTGGTAAGAGATCTTCAAAATGTGCTACCTAGGACAAGGTTTCCTCCCAATCCCAACTTCCCTTCCAAGTTCATATTTGAAAAGAAGCCTTGAAAAACAGATGAATTTGGAAAGGATAAGAAAGAGGAACCAAACAAGGAAAAACTCAGAAGAAATAAATTGTTACACATGCTTCCAACCATGGGTACTAGGGGATAAATGTGCTAAGGGGAAAGCACAATACATTGAAGTATTTTCTGATAATGATGAGTATGAAGGGGTATGGAGGAAGAAGAATACATTTCAGAACAAGAAGAGGGATATGAAACAACAGAAGAAGGGAAACAAGAAGAAACTCATCCTTCACCTGACAAAGGGAGTATGGCAGTGCTTTCAGCAGTGCCTCATTTTCACACTATTTGATGCAAGGGAGTGGTAGAAGGACAAAGAGTCTCGGTATTGGTAGATGGAGGAGCCAAAAATAGCTTCATTGACGCAGACATGGTGGAGAGGAGGAAGCTACTACTAAACCATTCGATGACTTCACAGTCATCATTCTAGGTCACAACACTATGGAGTGCAAAACATGGATTCCCAAGCTAGAACTCACCATATGTAACTACACTTTTTTTGATAGATTTTATGTGGTTGATGTTGTTGATACTAATGTGGTCTTGGGAGTGCAATGGTTGTACTCTATAGGGGAACATACAGTGAACTATCAAATTCCTGAAATGAGATTCAAAGATTCAGAAGGAAAACAAAGGGTTGTGAGAGGGCAACACACCTATCCGAATCAAGTAGTGACTTCCCACGGTATGAGGTCCATATTGAGGCATATAAATATTGAATGGTATGTTGAATGTTACATCAATTCACCCAAACAAAAAATAAATATTTCAGAACATCCCAAGGAGATAAGGCAGCTACTACACAAATATGAAAAGGTTTTTGGAGACCTCCCTCTTGGAAGGCCACCTGATAGAGGAGTTGAGCACAACACTATTTTGGAGGTGGGCGCTTCACCTATACAAATCCCACCATATAGGCATCCCAAAAATTTCATAGAGGAGATTGAAAAGGCTATTCAATAACTCTTGGAGTTGGAACTCATTAGACCAAGCTCTAGTCCCTATGCTTCTTCAGTTGTTTTGGTGAAGAAGAAAGATGGGGCCTTGAGAATGTGCATTGATTTTAGAGCCCTAAACAAGAAGACAATAAAAAATAGATATCCCATCCCAAGAATAGATGAGCTTATGGATGAGCTACATGGAGAAAAATTCTTCTCAAAAATTGATCTTAGATCTGGTTACCATCAAAATCGAATGAAGGAGGAGGATGTGCATAAAACAACTTTCAGATGTCACTATGGCCATTTTGAGTTTCTTGTCATGCCTTTTGGTTTGACCAATGCTCCAACCACATTTCAATCATGCATGAATCAAATATTTTGCAAACAAATCCTTAATTTTGTTTTGGTTTTCTTTGATGGCATTCTAATTTACAACAAAACATGGGAGGAACACTTGCGCCATCTAGAAGTTGTCTTGAAAATTTTGCATGAACAATATTTGTTTGCTAAGTTGTCCAAGTGTGAATTTGGGTTGAAAGAAGTTTTGTATCTTGGGCAAGATGGAGTGAAGGTGCACTTGGAAAAAATAAGAGCTATTCTCGAATGGCCATCACCCAAAAACATCACAACATTGAGAGGCTTCATTGGAATATGCACTTAATATGGAAAATTTGTGAAAGGGTTCTCTAAATTGACTGCTCCACTTACTGATTTGAACAAGAAGGATGCTTTCAAGTGGGATGAAGAGGCCGAGAAGGCTTTCCAAAAAATGAAAGAGGTAATGAGTAGTTATCCAGTACTTGCATTACCCTATTTTTCTAAACCATTTGTCTTGGAATGTGATGCATCAAGAGAAGGGATAGGGGCGGTCCTAAAGAAAAACAAATGCCCCATAGATTTTGAGAGTAGAAAGTTTCAGCCACATGAGAAGCTATACTCTATTTATGACAAATAAATGTTAGCCATCATGCATGCCTTGGAGAATTTTAGACAATACTTGGTGGGAAACAAGTTTGTGGTCAAAATTGATCATAACAGTTTGAATCATTTTCTCACACAAAAGGACCTCAATGAAAGGCAACAAAAGTGGGTAATCAAAGTCCAAGATTTTGATTTTGACATTGAATATGTTAAGGGGAAGAATAATATTGTAGCAGATGCATTATCAGGAAGACCATTATTTTCTCTTATGGATATTTCAAAAGATTGGAAAAATATGCTAATAATTGAATATGCCAAAGATAGTTTTTCTTATGATGTGTTAGATGGAGTCAAAGGTGATGATAGGTACAAGGTTTTGGATGGTATCATCTACTATAAGGATAGAATATACGTGGTTCATGGTTCAAATTTCAAGCACAATATTTTGAAGGAAGGTCATGACTCTCCTTTAGCAGGCCACCCTGGTTTTTTCAAAACATATAGGAAACTAAGGGAAATGTTCTTTTGGAAAGGGATGAAAGAGGAAGTTCTAAAATATGTGAATGAATTCAAGTCATGTCATCAAAACAAATTTGAACATACACATCATGTTGGTCTATTGCAACCATTTCCCATTCCACAACAAAAATGAGATAGTGTCTCCATGTATTTCATCACGGGTTTGCCCAAGGCTTTGGGTAAGGATTGCATTTATGTTGTGGTGGATAGACTCACTAAATTTTCTCATTTCTTTGTTGTTACATCATCTTTTACTGTTGCACAAGTGGTTGATCTATTCTTTAGAGAAATTTTCAGATTGCATGGACTTCCCAAGAACATTGTGAGTGATGGAGATATCAGGTTTATGAGTGCCTTTTGGCAAGAACTTTTCAAGTTGGTTGACACTCAATTGAATCCAAGCAAAAGATATCATCCTCAAACTGATGGCCAAACATAAAGAGTGAATCAATGGTTGGAAGGGTACTTGAGGAACTATGTTGGTGAGCAATAGAAAAGATGGGTGAAATGGCTACATTTGGGTGAGTTTTGCTACAACACTACTTTCCATATGTCCATTAGCATGTCTCCTTTCAAAGCACTTTATGGTTATGAAGCACTTACATTTTTTGAGCACATATTTGGTGATAGTAGATCCCCAAAAGCTAAATATTGGATGGAGGAAAGTCATGAGATTTGGAAACTCCTAAAAGATAATTTGGAGGTTTCCCAAAATCAACAGAAACATTATGTGGATCAACATAGAGTGGAAATAACTTTTCAAGTGAATGATTTGGTATATTTGAGGCTACAATCATATAAACAAACATCCTTGAAAGTGAAAGGATAATAAAATCTCAAACCAAGATACTATGGTCCATATAAGATAGTTCAAAAAGTTGGGGAGGTGGCTTATGAGTTGGAACTTCTGGAAGGGAGCAAAATCCACAATGTATTTCACGTTTCATGCCTTAAGAAGGCTATTGGTCAGCAAATATCTATTTCAGAAACCCTCCCTCCATTAGATGATGAAGGACAACACATACTTATTCCAAAAAAAAATTCGAAGGCAAGAGAAACGAAATTGAGGGGTAGAACCATACGAGGGTATTTAGTATAGTGGAAAGATTTTCCAAGTGAGGATGCCACATGGGAGGAGGAAAAATTTTTGCAGCATACTAATTTAGAATTTCTTGAGGGAAAGCAAGCTTGAGTGGGGAGGACTGTAATGTCCCCATTCAAATAAATCTCAAGAAGAGAAAATTCCACCAATCTACTAGTTTCCTAGGTTGGGGTGGAAACATTAAATTTGGAATAAGGAGACTAATAAACCCCAAATGGACTTTAGCTTGACATAAATATATTAAAAGAGGATAAATAAATAATTATGATGAGTAAATAAGATGACACTTGGTCATGGAGACACATTGGTGGTGTGGGACCCACACAAAGCTAGATTCTCCATGCCACATGACATTCCACTCTCACCCATTCGAATCCAAGGTGTAGTCCAATGTTATTGGGGGATTTGGAAGGGAATAATACTTGGCATGAATCAATGAGGTCGAAATGTAGAGGAAGAGTAACTCCCATGGAAGAGGAAGAGGCATTTTGGAGCTAGTGGGACACTTGGGCTAGATTCCCTAGCTTCTATGACACCAATGATGAAGATGCCTATGACACTTATGACAAAATCAGACCTGATGGCTGACATATGACATATATGACATGTCAGGGATAAAAATAGCCTCCAAGAAGGTGCACAAGGGAGTTAGGGCAGCCAAAGAGTCACCCATTCAAATTGAGTGAAGGAGGAGGATAGAATTGGAGGGATAAGTGGCACACATTGGAATCTCTTCCCAATTCGAGTTGGCATGAAGCTCATGGATGGAATTTGAGTTAAGGAAGCCTTTGAAAGTTTATAAAAGTCAGGAACAAAGAAGGATATTAGATTTTTATCATTTCTCATTTTTCATATTGGAGAGCATTGCTTGTCCAAGCTAGTAGAGTGTTATTCTACTTTCCTTAGTACCAGTTTCGAGGGTGAAAGATTCCCATCCTAATTGGAAATTGGAGAGGCCATTCAGAAATTTCATTTGGAGCTACAATGGAGTTATTAGTTGCTGGTTGAAGCTACAGGGAAGCTCGTGGTTCTTTTTTCTACAACTTGTTCTCACCTCTATCTCACATTTACTTGCATATTTGGGCTCTTGGAGGAATTGCGCCTTTGGTGAGATGTTGACCTCTTTGTGAGAGTCCAAGAATCCACATTTATTTGTATTCAAATATATATAATCTATATTTGATGCTCATAAGACTATCAGGTCTAAATACCAAGTGAAACTATGTAAAAATACCAAACAATGCATAAATGGTGCCATTTTCCCTATATCTTGGTGTTGGAGCTTGAAGAGGCTTTATTTCGATTTGTATCGGTCAATATATGTGATTTTGTTGATGTATGGAGTGTCATTAATGTTCTGAAGAAGTTTCATATAAAACCTTCAAACCAACAAAAACAAAAAAACTAGCAAAATCAATGAAGAAATTCAGATAAAATAGTGAGAAATGGAAAATAACGGGAATGAGATCAATAATAGGGAGAAATGAACTAATGAAAAGGGCAGAAAACGACTAACTAGCTGAAATAGTCTAACATTCTCTACACTCATGGCTATTTGGATTTCCTCCTCTTATGGAATCACCTCCTCTCCCTATTATCTCACGTCAAATGTATAAATGGAATAAATCCTCACCTCTTCTTGTTTTTAATGGCCACGTTGTAGTTTTTCCTACCTCTTTTAATAAGTTAAAATGGTATGAATTTAGTTTTTGGTCTTTTGATGTATTAGAAGCATTAGTGCTTCCATACCAAAGAGGAGTGTTGGTGTTCATATACCAAAGAGAAACATTTATGCACCCATTTAGAAACATATATAGAAGTAGAGCATCGATGCTCCAAGATCACCAAGGAAGAACACTGCACCACTAATAGAAACCTTATGAAACTACAAATAAAGGGAGGTGAAAACACTTTTGGATATGCACTCATGTTGCACAAAAATATACTGTTTTCTTGGTCAAACTTACCCCTTGTTTGCTAGCCATATTCATTGATGTAAAACCCTAAAAAAATCCACAATTAACCTACAAATTGAGGCAAAACCCCCAAATTAATGAAAAAAATAGAAAAAACTAAGAAATTAGAAACAATAGTGAAAATTTTATAATAACATAATTAATATCAACAATGGGGAGAAATGAAATAATGAAAAGGGAAAAAAATGGATACCTAGAAGCAATACTCTTTGTCTTTTCCTACATTCATAGATATTTGTATTTCATCTTCTTATAGAACGACCTCGTCTTTCTCTTCTCTCTTGCAAAATGCATAAATGAAACAAACCCTTGGTTTTTCCTCATTTTAAGAGTGGTCTTGAAGTTTTTCTTGCCTATGTTAATAGGTAAAAAAAATCCATATTATCATTGGTGCTTCGATTTATTATGATCATTGATGCCTCTAGATCAAATAGGACCATTGGTATTCCCACACCAATGTTAAGTACCAATTCTTCCATACCAAAGAGGACCATTGGTGAATCTATACAAAAGTGGAGCACCCGTGTCTTTCTGGGTTATTTACAATCCAATGCACATGGATCATGAAAGACTAGTACTGTTAGACCAATATTGTGGAGCACCTTTGTGCCTAGAACAAAGTGAAGCATTAATTTTTTTAGTTTGTTATAACTTCCGTGTGCATAGGTCTATAAGGATTGATGCATGTACATCAATGTGGAGCACTGATTCACTTGGACCAAAGTGGAACGTCGATGTATTGGTGTGTTGTTTCTCTAGTATGCATGATGTGCACTAATTCTCTTTTATGTTAAAGAATCGAGGCACTTATGTCAAATTGGTGCACCATAACCCAACCTCCACAAAATCCTCTTCTCACTACCTTTGCAAAACCCTCCACTAAAAACACCCACAAATAAGGAACTTCAAGAATAACTTCTGGAAAACCTTTGCTAGGGTGTTTTCCTTGTAATGTTAAAAATCATGATGCATATATATATTTAACCCACCTACCTTACATTTGAACCTAAGTCAATTGGGTTGTATTAGGTTAAGCAAGCCGCCCATTAATAAAACCAATAACTAAAGGTACTATTTTCAACATTTCGAACTTGACTTGTTGGATATAAGGTTTGTGGTAAAGCATTATCACATGAGAGGTGTTGTACCTATCTTCAAAACCTATTTCTACCCATAATCCCTTGACAAAATCATAAAGCGAATGAGACTTTTGAAAGATCCCTTAGTTGACAATGAGCTAGAAGTGACTTCTAGTTTTGATCAAATCACTGATAAGATGATGCACCACATACACCATAGGGTTACATAACTCTATGAAAGTGTTAAAGGCAAGCCAATTACTTGTACAAGACAATCATTTCACACTTTAGTAAGTGCAATTAAAAATCCCTCACTACAATTGGATAGTGCATTACAACTTTCGTCTTCAATATATTACTTTTATTGAATGAAAACCAACAATTCTACCTCCACTTCAGTGTTAAAATTTCACCTCTAGACAACATATCCACTCATCAAACTTAAACCCTACAACTAAATATGAAAGCTTTTAAAACACCTATCAAAACTTCAGATTTGCATAACTAGAACACTATATGGATAATTTGAGAGTGTAGACATTGCATGCCAAGAGGCTAGATCATTATAGCAACAAAAAACTAATATATCTAAGAAAAGAGAAGTTTGAAAATCAAACATGAATAATAAATCAATTTCAACACCAGCCTAACATTTCAAACCAAACATGAATAATAAATCAATTTCAACACCAGCCTAACATTAAATGGAATATAAATAAGATTAGGATGCTAAATCAACTTAGCATTGCCCTAGTTGGAAATATGAATCATATTTGAAAAAAGTAGGTCAACATACTTAATATGCACCAACAATCACATATTTTATATTACAACAAAAAATAAGATTAAATAAACCAAATTCAATGTCTCCCGAACTTATAATGCAAAACCAATCAACTTGTCATAAGTTGATAAAACAAAACACTTCAATTAATACACCCTAGCTATCACATCACACCATTGAATTTGATACAACTCTCATACATAAAAATTATAGTTCCCATCTTCCCCTTTTCCCCTTTTATAGAATAAGAGAGAGGGGAATTACAAGTAAAAACCGTAGACTAAGTCCACTTAAGAGAATGGGTCTAAAATTGGAGTGCTCCACTTTGACAGAAGTCCGCTTTGACCCTAACCAATTCACGGACCTCACATGTGCTAAGGGTAGCTAATTACATGCCAATTAGTGTCAAGCAAAGTTCTCCAAGTAACTAATTCAAGTACTAGACCCCACATGTGCCAAGATAGGTACATGCCCACATGTGGCAAGCACTCACTCCACATATTTTATGCAACACCACATATTTTGTGCAACAAGTTGAGCATTGTTCCCTCTTATTCCAACAAATTTTGAGTGCCAAAAGAAAAGAAGAAAGGGGTTATGAGATAATTATACCGCATGCAATTCTCTCCCATTGATGTGTTCCTATCACAAGAATATATAAATTTCTTTGAGCAACAAATAAACTAACACTCCCTTTTTGTGAGGAATGTGTTCTCCACCAAACAAAGATACCCAGCCAACATCTCAAACTTCTCGTCTACTATGGGTTTCATCATAATGTTGGCCACCTATGCATTTGAAGGAATGCAAACCGAGACCACTACTCCTTTCTAAACTTTGAACGCTTTTTAGAATATTTAAGGTGTACTTCTCTTGTCCAAGGAGGATTTCATTAACAACCCGATAAATAAAAGAGGACCATGCCCTCTCTCTTGCTATCTTCAAAATGGTTGGTTGAGATTATCATCAATGTAATATCGACATCGTATTATTTTCTACTCTATGTTTCAATATCTTGACTGTGTGAGGACATAACATCTTTATTATCTATGATTTGTTCATCAACGATGATATATAATTGTAAGTTAATAGGTGGACAACTTTAGTCTTCTATTGGTGGAAATTATTCTCCAAATTTGGTAGCAATTTTTTGAGACGTTATAGTTCCACCTAATTGATAAAAGGTGGAACTGTACCTCTAAGGGTTTTGGTCTATTTTAAGGCAACCCATATCATAGAAATAAATAAAAAAATAGTAGAACAAGATGGAACTTTACCTCACCGAAAAAATGAACTCACCATAAAAGTTAAATTTGTCCACTTATTAACTTATTAATATTGTGTTTCAGTATTGTTATTCATATTTTATAGTTAATTAAAATCCAAGTTATTCTTAACTAACCATATTGATTGGGAAGAAACCCAATATTGAAGCATCTTAGCACCAAGACCGTAAAATCAAACTCCACCCTATATTATTTCTAATATATGAAAAATTTGACCTCATGTTCAAGCACATGAGATAAAAATAATAAATTTTGTCAAACCAAAAATTTAACATCAAACATAGAGGCATTAAAACCCACGAATGTGGAACATTAATACAATCTTAACATTGAGGCACATTGTTAAATTCAAGGGATTTAACGGGATAAATTGTATGAGGCAAGCAAGGGAAAGTGAAGGATAAATCACTATTATTGAAAATCAATAAGTTTTTCTTGGGATTGTGGGAAAATGTGTACCCCTGCCAAGAAGGTGAAACATTGCGTGTTATAATATTAGGTGATCCAATGAATGGCACGAAGGAAAAACATTTGACTAAAATAAGGTATTTCCACATAGATCAAACACCTTAAGCAACCACTCACACAAATAGATCATGGATTGACACACCAATGTATTACGTGGTTAAAACCCTTAGTGAGGGAAACAATCCATGGTCTCATCCAAATGGCCACTTGGGGAAATATATTAATACAAAGGAATGATAAAGTTATTGACTCTTCAGGATGTTTAAATAGAGATCATGGACCAATACGGTGTTAAGCCACATATCAATATAGATGTTAATATTGCGGAGAATATGAACCGTTGAATCACTTTATGTCTAGAACATATCATGACCATCATATTAGATAAGTAAAAATACATACTAAAGAAACACACTTTACCTGAATACATATTAAACAAGTTGATCTTAACTAACTCCTAAGTGTCTAAATATCCTGACATTGTTAGGATAATTAATACTCCATCCTTGTCCTCCTTAGCATTATTTACCTTTTCCTAGTAGTTAATGATGTTATTTTCCAGCTAGTGGTGTGCAGATGTCATCTAGGACACATTAGCCACCTAATGCACCCTGCATGCTCTTGCGCCGTGGAAATGCCCCTTTTTGACCATATCTATTACACCATTTTGCCCAGTTACATTCTACCTTCATAAACCATATACATGCCTTTTTCCAGATTAATCAGCAATCCTAACAAGGTATACATCATTATTGTTTCAATTAATTAAATGCCTAAGATTGTTATAGTTCAGGATCCTAGCCTTTAAATTATGCTAACTTGTGTGGTTTCATTTAGTCAAAGCTCAAAGCACAGGTGTATTAGCTACCATGCCTTGGAAGAAATCATACGTGGCGCCATATGTTACTCTTTTAGCTCGATTCCTCATATTTTCAAGGGACAACGCATCTCTCCATTTGAGCTGTAACAGATTGCTGTAACAGAGTATAGCTGCGACAGACAGGTCGCCTTCCAGATTTCTAATCTGTTGATCTATTGCTCGCCAGTGTAACAACATCTTTTATGAATGAACAACCTCATTCAATGTGGCTGTAACAGTTAGCTGTGACTCTACAACATGTCAATCATAGATCTTCATTGCTGCACGAGATTAGTGGATCACGAACTGCATTTTGTATGTATAAATATGGGAAGGATTTCCATGCTTGGGGGTTGGTTAATCATCAATTGTTGTACGGGCTGCAACAGAGATTGAGACTGTGAATTTCAATCCTTTAATGAAGAGTAGAGTTACTTCCATTTCTATGTCTTAATTCGTGGTGATTCACGGCGTCTCTGTTAGAAGGGCAGGGCCCGCCTTCTCACATAGATTTCCGATTTAGTTAGATAGTTAGATTTATTCATTTCCTGTTGTGTGTTGTAGAATTGCATTAGGTGTATTTCTGATAGCTTCAACAATGAGTTTATGATTGCATTCTTTATTGGTAGTTTATCTCCTGCATATGAATAGCTGTAACTGCGTGGTGTGACAGTCGACTGTGTAGGTTAGTTTGATTATGCATGTGTGTTCAATAGTTTAGTCATTTATGCTTTCTAGGATTTCCAATAGTTGTCAATTTAGAGTTCAAGCTTATGATTAATTTCTGGTTGCTGTTGTATCTTCAATTAATTCATTAGAGTAGTCAGATTATGATTGAGTAACGCTAGCTTCTAGATGGATCATTTTGGTAAAGATTGAATACTGTAGTTTGATAATTATAGGATTTAATTTCTTGCAAAAGTAATCTAGTTCATTTATATTCTTAGATCAATAATTGCTAGGTCGATTTTTGTAGGAAGGTAGCTGCACTTTAATTTCCTAGATGTATGAGTTAGATTAGTTTTCTTATGGAATGAGTTTGGCTGAGCAGATAGGTAGGATTGTTATCTCCAATTACTTGATCAACTACTGAAAGATGTTTATGCATAGATTGTGCTTATTGCCATTGAAATGAAAGACCTCCCTGGGTTTGATAATTTATATTGAGCATTCTGTATGTTGGTTGTAATTAATTGACATATAGGGTGACCAACATTTTGGCGTCATTGCCGGGGATGGTAATAGATAGACATAGTTAGTAGTTGGTTTTATTTGATTTCATTTTAGTTTAATCATTTACAGCATGCATGAATACAAGAAAAACAAATCGGGAACCCCCTTTGAATACTAACACTGCAGGTGGACGAGGTCGAGGTCGTAATGCAGGTCTGGGAAGGGCAACATTCATCGACGATATAATTGCTAAGGTATATCTTCTACTAGACCACCGCGGATGTCTACAGGAAGAGGAAATTCTGTTACTCCCCATCTTGAGAATTCAGTATCAACAGTGGAGAATACAACGGGACCTTCAACTCCTGTTGCATAAAATAAACCTCCTGAAGATAAGGGAAGCGCTGTGGGTGTACCAGATAGAGAGGATATTTATCATATCAACGGAACTAGAGTTACTAAATAAGTGTGGTTGGAGACTCGCTGAGTAGCAGAGGAAGAGAGGATGCGAGAAGAAGAGAGGAGAAGAGAAGCAGAAGCAAAAGCAGAGGAAGAACGCATAAACGAGGCCATTGAATTCTGGACTAAAAACATGGCTGATAGGGAACATGAAGGCAAGAATGAACCTAGGGAGAACCGGGAAGAAGAAGTGGAAGATAATCAGCCTGGTAATATTGTGGCTACATTGGAATTCCCTATCCTCTAGACACATGGAGCAGCTCCCATGAAAAACATCTCACCATCAGTTCTCCCGAATTTCCATGGTAAATCTTCTAAGGATCCTGATGAATTTCTTTTTGAGTTTGATATCCTCTATCGCAGCTATGACTATACCTCTAGTGCTCAGAAGTTGAAACTGTTCACAGCAACCTTGAAGGGAAATGCTATGCGCTGGTTCATGAGTCTGGGTCGTGAGACCATTACTACTTAGGACAAAATGAAAAACACCTTCCTTTCTAAATATCAAGAATATTGCAGAACCAGGGACAGAAAGGAGGAATTGTTTAAAATGGTTCAGAAGGAAGAAGAGAGCTTGGAAGACTTCGTGGAAAGATTGTTGTACAATTTACAAAGGTCTGGACATGTTGAGATTGGAAAATATGTACTTAAGATCATTATGTTACGAGGAATTAGAGAAGACTTCCTTGATATGTTGCATTTGCTGGGAAAAGGGGACATCTCAAAGGAACCCTTCGAGAAGATTGTTGAATTATGTCGAAGGTACTCAAGGGGATCCTCTAGAACTAACAAACGAGACAAGGATTGAGATCAGGATGTCTTCACTAGGACATAGAAGTCAGCTAGTGGAGGAGCCACTCGAGCAGAGATAGGCAACTTGTTGGAGAATTTTAAAACTGATATGGTGAGCTCTATTTCCTCAGAGTTAGATGTCTTAAGAGAAAAACAAAGGCAAGTTGTAGAAGACCTTACACTTGGTGTATTCTGTCCCAAATGTAGGAAAAAACATCCACTAAAGGAGTGCCCATTGGACAAAGCAGAGATGTGTAGGATATGTGAATTGGACCATGACACTAAGGAATGCCCCTCACTATCCAAGGTCAAGGCAGTTCTGCAGGCATCTCCTTCAGATGTGGAACATGCTTACTTCATTGCACAGAAGAAACCATGGCAGCCTTGCAATCAAGGTATGAATCAAGACTCATCATTTTTTCTGAATAATATGAATGGTATGAACAATATGAATAACGTGAATACACAATTCCCTTCTCATTATTATTGTAACCATGGGCATCCATCTCAGAACCCAATGCAAAATCCTAATTCCTGGACACCATGCTCACAACAGTCAAACAATCAAGCTCCTTGGAATTCCAACTGGAGAAATTCTTACCAAGGAAATAACTTTCCCCATCACCAGACTTAGTATCAACAGTATCCTCCTAATCAGTATCAACACCAACAGTATCAGCAACCACAACTCCCATTTAAAAACAATGCCGCACCTGTCAATGCACCACTTCGACCATAGCTGCCTGCACAAACTAACCTGAACCCAAACAATAAAGCAGTCCATCAATTTGAGACTGCCAACATGCCTGCGTATTCCATCACCAAGATTCTCTGCAATGATAAACAACTACGATCAAGGAGGGTAGTGGAACCCATTATCACTGAGGATGTTTCATCCCCAGTGATTGAAACTGGAGTGAATCAACACTATGAGAATATGGTCAATTCAGCAAGCCCCATCATTGAGGATGCTGATACTCCTACCGAAACAATAGCTAAAACTTAGAGAATAACACATGATGTATCACAACCTACACATTTGATGAGAGAACCGCCATACCCTGAACGATTGGCTCTGCAGAAAACAGTGGAACAACCTCGATTCAATCTCTTAGGAGAATTGAAAAAATTGTATGTCAAAATTCCATTGTTACAAGCCCTTCATGACGTGCCCATTTATGCTAAGACTGTCAGGGATTTGTGTATCAAGAAACCAGGAAGAAAGCCTAGGGATCCTCCCACTGTCCACGTATTGGGAAAGCTTTTCGAATTGATAATGGGGAAGACCCCTGTGGAAAAATATGATGACCCTGGCAATCCTACTATGACAGTTCACATAGGAAACACACAAATCCCCAACATCTTGGTAGAATTAGGTGCGGCTATTAACGTTATGACCATAGAAACTGTGAAGAAACTTGGACTCACTAAACTTCGACCGACCCCTACTATTTTGGAACTTGCTGATTGATCAACAATCAAGCCTGAGGAGATCCTAGATGACCTCGTGATCTCAGTTGACTCGTGGGAATACCCTGCGGATTTCTTGGTGTTACAGCCGAAATCCCAGTTGGGGGGACACCCACTGATCCTGGGAAGACTATGGTTGGCCACAACAGATGCCTGTATTAGCTGTCGGTCAGGATCTATGACCATTTCAGACGGGACTGAGATCAAGAGCCTAACCTTGTACCCTCCAGCTCGACCAAGCACAGAAGCTGAAACTCCACTGTGGGCAGATTTGGAGGAAGAGGAAGGTGTCCAACCATTACTAACAATAGGGAGAGCCTTAACGTTTAAAGATGAAACAGAGGACGATGCCATTAACAGTTTCATCAGTGAGCCCATGTCTATCAACAAGCACGTTTACCAGATTCTTAACAGTACGTTAGATGAAGCAGAACAGGAAAATCTTATAGAAGAAACTCTAGTTAGTGATGCCAGTATAATTCCAGTACTTCAGAATTCGAAAAGTGTACCAGTGGAAATTGAGCCAGGGAAAACGTTGAACGTCAATTCAAACCTTGTGCCCAGTGAGCTGGAATAGCTAGTCACCTTGCTGAAACAACGTAGAGGAGATTTCGCTTGGGAGTATACTGACATAAAAGGGATTCCTTCTAATCTGTGTACCCATCACATTTATATTAAGAGCGACTCCAGGCCTATGTGTCAACCACAACGAAGGATGAACCCAAACCCAAGAGACATTGTGAAAGAAGAGATCCAAAAAATTTTGGAAGCAAGATTTATATACCCGATTTTAGACAGTGAGTGGGTTTCTCCACTTGTGATTGTGCCAAAGAATAATGGGAAATGGAGGGTCTGCGTGGATCACAGAAAATTGAACAAGGCAACGTAGAAGGACCACTTCCCCTTACCTTTTATCGATCAGGTCCTTGATACCTTGTCTGGGAAGAAGTATTTTTCCTTTCTGGATGGTTTTAGTGGCTACAAGCAAATCCAGATTGCTCTAGAAGACCAGGACAAAACCACTTTCACCTGTCCCTGGGGGAGTTTTGCATACCGGGTACTTCCTTTTGGGTTGTGCAACGCACCAACCACATTTCAGAGAGCAGTGATTGGAATCTTTTCAGAGATGGTAAATGATTGCATGGAGATTTTTATGGATGACTTTACTCCATATGGTGATAGCTATGAAGAAGCACTGAAAAATTTAGAAAAGGTCTTAAAACGTTGTGAACAAAGCCAACTCTCTTTGAGTACTGAAAAGTGCCATATGATTATGAGCGAGGGCATAGTGCTGGGGCACTTAATCTCTTCTGATGGTATCCAGGTAGATCCATCCAAAATCAAGGTAATTGAAAACATACCAACTCCTGGAACACAGAAGGATGTACGTAGCTTCTTGGGGCATGATGGCTATTACAGAAGGTTCATAGAACATTTTTCCAAACTAGCTTCTCCTTGGTTCACTCTGTTGATGAAGGATGCACAGTTTTTCTGGAATGAAGCATGCCAAACAACGTTTATTGAGCTAAATAAAATGCTATCTACGGCACCCATCTTAAGAGGGACCAACTGGGCTCTGCCTTTTCATATTTCTTTAGATGATTCAGACACTGCCATTGGATCAGTTTTGGGACAGCAGGAAGATAATGCTCCTTATGCAATTTATTACATTAGTAAGAACTTATCTCCTGCCTAACTAAACTATACTGTCACAGAAAAGAAATTTCTTTCCATTGTTTATGCCATAAACAAATTTAGACATTATATTACTGGATATTCTACTTTTGTGCACATTGATAATTCTGCTATTAAATATTTAATGAATAAACCAATCATGAATGCTAGAGTTGCTAGATGGTTGTTACTGTTACAAGAATTTGATATCACAATTATTGATAGACCACGGAAGGAAAATGTTGTTGCAGATTTTTTTATCTCGACTTACTAACAATGATGACAATTTACCAGTTGAAGATTCCTTCCCTGATGAACATTTGTTTGCAGTATCAGCTCATTCCCCATGGTATGCAGATATTGCTAACTTTTTGGTTGCAGGTAAGCTCCCAACACATCTATCGAAGAGAGATAAAAGAAATATCATACAATAGAGTGCTAGGTATGCTGGATTGATGGCCATCTTTTCTACACATGGCTTGATTTAGAGATCAAAAGATGTGTTAGAGAAGATGAGATATTTAGTATTCTTAAAGCTTGCCATGATGAGCCCCGTGGGGGACATTTTGCTGACAAAAGGACAAGTCATAATGTCTTGAGAATGGGTTATTTTTGGCCCACATTGTTCAGGGACGCAAAGAAGTATGTTCAAGCATGTGATAGCTGCCAAAGGATGGGCCAACCCAACAGATTAGATGAAATGCCTTTGCAGCCACAGCTCGTGGTTGAACCATTTGATAGATGGGCTCTAGATTTTGTAGGGCCTATCAACCCTCGCTCAAAACAGAAAGTTCACATCTTGGTTTGTACAGATTACATGACCAAACGGGTAGAAGCTGTAGCCTTGGTTAAGGCTAATGATCAGGCTGTGATTGATTTCCTGTATGAAGAAATTTTCACTCGGTTTGGAGTACCCAAGGAAATCGTCACAGATGGTGGACCGCAGTTTGTGTCTCACAAGCTGTAAGCGTTGGTACAAAAATTTCATATTCAGCACAGAATAACCTCGCCATATCATCCATAGGCCAATGGCCAAGTGGAGAGTTCAAACAAGGTTATTGAGGCTATTTTGACAAAGACATTGAAAATCCATCGTAAAGATTGGGCTGAGAGACTTCCAGAGGCACTATGGGCCTATCGCACTACATGACATAACACCATTGGTTTTTCCCCATATGAGTTAGTGTATGGTAAGAATGTTGTTTTCCCAATTGTTATCTCTCCAGGAGTCTTTCAAGGTTGTGATTGAAAGAGCCTGGTAACTTAAACTCATTTTAAAGGGTGGGGTATGTTTGGATCAAGTTGGATGACTAAATCGAAGCTCACACACTCGAAACGCGCATGGAGACACTCAGGTAGACAAGGCTTTTACTAGTGCTGTTTCAGAGAGTTTATAAAATATAAATGAGTGTAAGATCTTTATCGTGCTAGCAGAATCATACACCGAAACATGTATATAAATGGCTAATCACAACAAATAAATGACATGATGTTCAGTTATCAATACAAAGGCAGGATTACAGCTATCTGGAACAGACAAGAGAACACACATGAAATAAAACAATCCACTGGGAATACAGAAAGGTAAGAAAGGAAATCTGAACGCCAATAGTAAAAGAAGCTTATATAACTAAGATGCCACTGAAAGTCTGAGAATACAAATATGAAAAAGTCTCTCCAAAATCGAACCCTTTCACGCTCTCAAGATCTAGGCTTTATTGCCTTCACAACATCTTCCCCTATATCCTAAGATGCAAGATCGAAATCCTAAAGATATAAGATCAAAACCGTTTTTTAACAAACCAGGAAAAATAAATTTTTAACTTGGCCAAACTACTGAAAAATGGGGCTCAGAGATGGATTCAATTTTCCCAATTTGTGACACCTATAGGAAAAATGAGAGATTTTATTGTTCTTTGATGTGTTAGGAAGAAAAACCTCCGAGCGTTTTGCAGAATGATTCTCCAGTCGCTCAGAAGCATCATTTGAAAATGATGACTCTGCACAGTAAAACGCCATTAATTTGGCCAAACTGCTGAAAAAGGGGCTCAGAGATGGGTTCAGTTCTCCAAATATTTGACACCTGTGTATAAACCAAAATAGGTTATTGTCTATTGATTTGTTGTGAGAAAAAACCTCCCTCATATTATTGAAATTCATTTTGATTTTCCCGATACCTTCATTTCAAAAACATGTGTCAAACAGGCAAATTCTGAGCTCCGAAAATTGGGGCTCAGAGATGGATTTGATTCTCTCAACCTACAACACCTGTAGGAAACGGAGAGAGTTTATTGTGCTCTGGCATGTTAGGAACAAAAAAATCCGAGCGTTTTGAAATATTATTCCCTAGTCGCTCAGAATCGTCATTTGAAAATGATGATTTTTCACAGTAAAAACGTCAATTTTTTTGCAGTAAATATTCTCGCCTCCATCTTAATAGTTTCCATGTTTTCGACAACTTCTCTGCATGCTGGAGGATGTAGGAATATTTCTTAATTTCTATCCACCATCTAGACTATGAGTCGTTGCTTCAAGAGATGAATACAAGGTCAAGGTTAACCAAATCTGCCACCTGTAAGAAAATCTCCAATTTGCAGCGCAATACATTCTCCTTTTATAACACTAGAGAGAAGTAACAAAACTCATCAATTTAAATATTATATTTCATTTAAAACCATTCTCACATGATCTGGAAAAAGGAATCTTTGATCTGGGCAAAATAAGAGTGATATGCCAGCTTCTGCACCTTTGGTGGCTTAGGGCTCAAAATTTGTAATGAACAAACTACCGAAAGCTCTGTTTTCGGTTTCTAAGGGAACCAATGATGGTATAATTGTGAAAAGATCATGCAGAGCGTGACCAAGTGGTTTCTCCTTCTCCATCATCTACTCCTGAAATTTGTGTTGTTAATGGAAGCAGTTTATCAAAGAAATTTCTCAGACCTGCTGAGTACCAACGACGAATATTCATGGATGGCCCTTTGCTTTTTACACGATCTTTGACACCTCTTTCACTGTCAATGCTGGGCGCATGGGTATCTTCTTATATGATCTGCTTTCAATTCAAAATTTCCTTTCACTTTCGGTATTTAGGAGAGCCTCAAAAATTTCGTTTAAGCTGCCGAAAGCAGAGCTTTCGGTAGCTTAGGAACCGTTTTAAATAAGCGCTTAGCTACCGAAACCTGTCTTTTGAAATTTTTGAAATGAAAACCCAATCTAAATCTTTTCAAACTTTATTACATGCATAAAGCTATCAACAATGAGCCTTAAGAAATTTAGAAATGAAATTTCAAATGACATCCTATCATCTAAAATTGATCAACTCGAAAAATTTATTTGGGGAGATAACACCATTTGAATTTGAAATCAGGACTTTGAAAACAGATGTAGAAGCAAATCTGGATTTATTGGAAGCACAAAGGAACTGACTGAATCAACTTAATGAATTGGATGAAAAGTGCATAGCAGCAGTAAATCATACAACTTTAATCCAACAGCAGCACTCTAAGTGGCATGACAGATTCATAAAGAAGAAAGTCTTCCAGGAAGGAGACTGGGCTATGTTATATGATTCACGGTTTAAGAGGGATTTCAAAGGCAAGCTACGCACTCGTTGGTTGGGACCTTATCAAATAGATCGTGTATTTGACAATGGAACAGTTCGGTTGATCACCATTGATGAAAATGAGACACCATTATTCGCAAATGGTCATCGGATGTGACTGTATCACAAACCGATCTCAAGGGATGCTTTCTTTTCACAGGTTGCACCAGATCTAGATTATCAGTTAACACCAGGGCAGGGAGTTTTCTCCGCCCCTGTGCATTTTTAAGAATTGCAACTTCCACATCATTTGTACATAAATAATTTATTTTTCATTCTGTATTTTATCTATTTTTCATTTTTCACTTGATCAGTTTGTTTTGAAGAATTGTGTGCAGGAATTAATTGGAGGAACAACAGTCATGACTGGGCCAGACGATTGTAGGCACCTTACATTGTTTCCTGATTTAATAAAGCTCTTTGAAAAAGATGGATGATTCGTTAGTTTTTCAGCAGCTAGCTGAAAGTTCGCCTATTACTCATTTTTGCACAGCTGCGACTCCTTACCTTGCCCATTCTTCCTATTTCCGCAGCTGAAACTTCGCTATTTTCCATTCACTTCATTTTTTTAGCAGCTGTGACTCCGCTATTCTTGCCTATTCCGTTAGTCTAGCAGGTGCGACTCCGCTATTTCCATTTCATTTTCGCTTTTTGCCAGCAGCTGCGACTCTGCTATTCTTGCCTATTCCTGTAGTCTAGCAGCTGCGACTCCGCTATTTCCACTTCATTTTCGCCCTTTTCCAGCAGCTGCGACTCCGCCACTTTTGCTTATTCTGCCAAGTCTAGCAGCTGCTATTCCACTATTTTTGCCTTTTCTCTAAATTTTTGCAACTGGAACTCTGCCATGTTACGCCGAACTCTGCTCAATCCTCTGCAACTCCGCTAGATGGTCTGTCTTTTGGAATAGTCTCGCTATCAGCCAGATCAGGAGCAATGATCTGACCCGGCTTGAATCTGAATGATTACTCCACAGCTCGAATCACAGTCTACCAAGGAACCTGTCAGCATGAATGCACATATTAATTTGATTGACGGTGCCCAACTCATCTTGGCACATGCATATCCTACCAGAGATGCGACTGTGAATATCATGCCATGGCAGAATGGCGGCTTGATCATTCAATTTTTGAAGGTATGAATTCTAACTATAATCATGATTAAGCACCAAATTAATTATGACGAATTATGAGCATATCTTGTCTTTTGTCGCCATCAGCGTTTTGTACACACTTAATCATCAAAGAATGTATCGGAGTAACAACCTGACCATCATTTTACCCGATTCGTACCAAAATTTCCCAATTTCGCCATTTTTCCTTAACTGTATCATCTATCGTAAAGTGGAAAACTGCACCATCTTTCCTAGAAAACCAAGTTTCAAATCCCGGCTATTCCCATGAATGTTCGAAGGCTTCAACTTCCACGTATGAACTGATAAGGGTTGTATCTGTTGTTTGAATTGAAAGGAGGTTGATATGGGTAAATCGGTTAGGCATGAACTTGAAAATATTGAAGCTCTGCGTGCCAATGCATAAGTGTAGCCATTTTTGCAGCAGCAGGGTGGACTGAATATTTCCAACATCTAAACAGTTTCCATACTGAAACAACATTATAGTTCATTTTTAACTTGACTAATACTCATTCTGAAGTCAAGGGGGTACACATTGAGGTTACAGAAGCCATTATATATGAGATTACTGGCTTACCCCAGGTTGGGAAGAAACTGTTTGGACGGAAGGTGCCAAATTGAACTGCAATAAGGGAATTTCTCATAGTTGGGGAGAATGTTCGGCCAAAAGGCCATGGATTTGCACTGGACTCATTACCTCGTCCTCGGGATCAAGTGGCAGTTTTTCTGAAGAAGTATATCTCATGTGAAGGTAGGTACCAGACTTTCTATATTTCTGAATTCCCTCTGTTATCTCATCTGCGCCATGGCAACCTAGTTAATATGTCGTTTTATCTTTTTAAGACCCTACAAAGTATGGCCAGTTATGAAAAAAGGGCCCGACACTGAGCTTCCTCCCTCACTAATCATGGCCTAATTAAATTACTTATCTTCAGTGCCATTGCACGTCAGAATTTGACCTGGGCTCAATTTCTTGCTAGAGTTGGGGTGATTAGAGAACCTGCACTGGAATCGGGGGGTATTGCAGAAGAAGAAGAGGATCGGAGTTCCTCAATTCCAGTTGGGGGGGAGGATGGAAACCTAAATGAAAGGGAAGAAGAAGTCGACATAGGGGAAGCCGCGACAGTAGCAAACCCTGTCATCGAGGAGATAATGATGGTTGGAACTGGAACAACTGTTGAAGCTGTAAGTGTGGAAGGAGGTATGCAAGAAGGCAAGCACCAAGCATAGGCAGTAGAGGAAGGAAATATAGAGGTGTTGGATATTGCATCCTCCTCGGAAATCAGGGGAACTATCATGGAAGAGGAGGAATTTGATTCTCCCTTTAGAAATTTGGAGACCCCTATATCAAAGAAGAAAAGAAGAAGAACATGGAACAAGGGCCAGACAACTACTTCAACAGAGAAGAAGAGAAGATCTAGAGTTGCTTCAGCGGCAACAAGCAGTGTTGAAAAACCATAAAAAAGGGTGAAAATAAGAAGGACTAGATCTATGGAAGCAGCTGAGACAACAGGAGAAATTAGGGAAAATATGGAATTACCCTCAGTTGAGACAACAGGAGGAATTGGGGAAAATAGTGAAGTACCTTTAGCAGAATCAGAGTGTATAACCGGGACAGTCATAGAAATCCCTATCTTAAACCCTAAAACACCTGTTGACATACAGGAACCTGTTGTGAATGAATCTCAAATTGAAAATCTCCTGTATAGAAATGAACTATTAAAAGAAGAAATGCAAGCACTTCGGAATGATTTGGAGAAATGGAGGGAAATAAGCAGGAAACAAGCAAAGAGGAGTCTGGATATATTAGTAGAGGCTGCAGATCAAGTGGAAAACTCATCTCCTGATTTGAGTTATGAGGAGTAGGGAAAAGTGATATGCCCAGAATGTGGAGACGTATATAAACTGGCAGGGCATAAAGTCATACTGGTGGATCTTGTTGCACAATCACCTGAACGAGCGACGCAAGGAGGAGAAGTGCAAACAATTGAGTTGATGAGGGAAGACGAATGAGGAATGGACTTAATCCCGGATTTGGAACCAGAAGAAGAAGGAGATATACAAACTCAGCCATCCAGAGATACATAACTACTCATAGAACAAGCAGACATTGAGATAGTCCAGGAGCCTTTTCAGCAACTTGGAGAAATTACGGAAAAGGACGTTGTTACACAAGAACCAACGTCCTTGGAGAAGCTTATTGAAGTTGCAACTTGGATTGAAGTTGTTGAAGGAAAAATCCAAGAAGAGAATGCTGCTACACAAGAACCAGCGTCATCAAAAATGTTTGTTGAGATTGCAACTCAAACTGATGTTGCTGAGGTGGAATTGGAAGGGAAGGATGCTGTCACACAAGAACTAGCATCCCCAAAAGTAACCACTAAGATTGCAACTCAAACTGATGTTGTTGAATTAAAACTGGAGGGACAATATGTTGTTACACAAGAACCAACATCCCCAAAAGCAGCCGCTGAAACTTCAACACAAGCAGAGGTCACTACAGCACCAATGGAAGATGGGGCTGCTGCACCTTTAATCCACGAAGTGGAAGCTTGAACATCTGGTGATGAGGTAAGAATGCTACATTCTCAAGGCATCATTTATTTAGATTCTGATGATGAAAAGGATGTGGAGAATGGGAGAAATCAATGATTAGAGAAGAAGATTCTCTGGCTAAACCTCGGGTTAGAAAAATGGAAGAAATTCATTAATCAGTGTAGGACAGGGATGATCTCTCTCCATGAACATAGAAATATCATCAGGGAGTTGAGAGAAAAATGGGATGAGGAGTTATTCTTCCAGAAAATCCGATGGGAAAAACTTCAAGAAAGGTTGGAAGAATTGAAGAAACTCAAAACCCTGCAACAAGAAAAAGACCAAATGTATACTCTTTCCTTAGAATTATTAAGTTGCAGGGTTCCATCCTCCTCTTACCCTATCTTTCTTCATGAGAACACCACTATATTTAAATTGAGGGCTCTAAAGAAAGGAAGATCATTTGATCTAGTAACAGTTAGCCAGTTTCTAGAAACTTTTTTGGGCAGTGATTTTGAGGATCAACATTTGTTATGTGAATTATATTTACATAATAGGGCGTGTTACATTGACTCTCCCTCCAATCCTTTTCCTTGTTTGGGGGATGTTCAGCTGAGGGCGTTTGCCTCTTTTGTCATCAACCATGTAGAATGGAGAAATGCTTTCCAAACTATCACAAAGAATGAAGAAAATTCTACTCTCTGGATTAAGGATGAGCCTCAGGATCCAAAAGAACTCATAGCAAATCACGCTGGATCTCTCAGGGTTCCTGCAATTTCCCAATACTTTGAAATTTTGCGAGATAAAATCCTCACTACCTGTGTCCCGATGATTTTTAATATGCAGCAGAGTGCTCTGGAAGGTAGTGAATATAGATGGCTATATTCTTCTTCATCTCTGAGGGAAGGGTATCCATACTGCTTTGAAAATTTCAAGCAAGCCCTGACAAGGATTCTTGGGTATGTGCAGTGCATGAAAACATGTGGACCTTGGTGGATTGGATTGAGATTCAGATTTCCCCTCATATGGTTACCTGTGATCCCTTACAGGAACAACTATGTTTTAACTAAGGAAGAGGAGGAGATGTGTTGGGATAAATGGACAACCTGCTATGGATTTGTGCCTTATGGGGAACCACCAGAACCTGCCTACGGTCTCACCAATCTTCATAGATACAACGTGGACTTAGATTTCGATTAGTGGAGGTTGTTGCATGAGGACATGCAATTGGATAGTCGGGGGGAGATGTTGGGCCCTGGAAATGCCCCTTTTTGACCATATCTATTACACCATTTTGTCCAGTTACATTCTACCTTCATAAACCATATACATGCCTTTTTCCAGATTAATCAACAATCCTGACAAGGTATACATCATTATTGTTTCAATTAATTAAATTCCCAAGATTGTTATAGTTCAGGATCCTAATCGTTGAAAAATGCTAACTTGTGTGGTTTCATTTAGTCAAAGCTCAAAGCACATGTGTATCAGCTACCATGCCTTGGAAGAAATCATACATGGCACCAGTTGTTACTCTTTTAGCTCAATTCCTCGTATTTTCAAGGGACAACGCATCTCTCCACATGAGCTGTAACAGATCGCTGTAACAGAGTATAGCTGTGACAGACAAGTTGCCTTCCAGATTTCTAATCCATTGATCTATTGCTCTCCAGCATAACAACATCTTTTATGAATGAACAACCTCATTCAATGCGGCTGTAACAGTTAGCTGTGACTCTGCAGCATGTCAATCATAGATCTTCATTGCTGCACAAGATTAGTGGATCACGAACTGCATTTTGTATGTATAAATATGGGAAGGCTTTCCATGCTTGGGGGTTGGTTAATCATCAATTGTTGTACGGGTTATAACAGAGATTGAGACTGTGAATTTCCATATTTTAATGAAGAGCAAAGTTACTTCCATTTATGTGTCTTAATTTGTGGTGATTCACGGCGTCTCTATTAGAAGGCCAGGGCTTGCCTTCTCACAGAGATTGTCGATTTAGTTAGATAGTTAGATTTATTCATTTCCTGTTGTGTGTTGTGGAATTGCATTAGGTGTATTTTTTATAGCTGCAACAGTGAGTTTATGATTGCATTCTTTATTGGTAGTTGATCTCCTGCATATGAATAGTTGTAACTGTGTGGTGTGATAGTCGACTGTGTAGGTTAGTTTGATTATGCATGTGTGTTCAATAGTTGTGACAACCAAGCTCAGCTCCATTCCTTTCAGTCATTTATGCTTTCTAGGATTTCCAATAGTTGTCAATTTAGAGTTCAAGCTTATGATTAATTTCTGGTTGCTGTTGTATCTTCAATTAATTCATTAGAGTAGTCAGATTGTGATTGAGTAACAGTAGCTGCTAGATGGATCATTTTGGTAAAGATTGATTACTGTAGTTTGATAATTATAGGATTTAACTTCTTGCAAAAGTAATCCAGTTCATTTATATTCTTAGATCAATAATTGCTAGGTCGATTTCTGTAGGAAGGTAGCTGCACTTTAATTTCCTAGATGTATGAGTTAGATTAGTTTTCTTATGGAATGAGTTTGGATGAGCAGATAGGTAGGATTGTTATCTCCAATTACTTGATCAACTACTGAAAGATGTTTATGCATAGATTGTGCTTATTGCCATTGAAATGAAAGACCTCCCTGGCTTTGACAATTTATATTGAGCATTTTGTATGTTGGTTGTAATTAATTGACATATAGGGTGACCAACACATGCATGATTTTAGGCCCACCAGAGTCAGTTCCCTACATTTTAGGAGCTAAGTTTGTGTTCTAGTTCATTCCACCTGAGTCCCTGAACTCTAGTGGGGGCTTGAGCTCATATCACCACTGATTGTGATCTAATGTGCCCTTTTTTGATTGATTTGCATGACAAACTGACAATTGAGCCCTCCTTGGTCAGTTAACTGACAATAGCTTCAATTAACTAAGTTTTGGTTGAGTTGAGTTGAGTTTGGGACTTTCGGAGCACTCCGGTGGTGACAATTCCTATGCTATATTGACAGGGATTCAAATTCTCCTAGGATAATTGATTTCTCTCCATTGTAATATATCTGTTGACTATACTAATTAATGGATCATAACACACATGTATGTTTCTATTTGAATTCCAATGCATGATTAATTTTATTGCTCATTTCATTGTAATTCATCTTTTTTGCTCATTCTTTTCATTGTGAGGTATTCTTATCTCTATGGTCTACTGTGATCTATAATTTCACATAGTATCAGAGCTCATAGAGTGTAGTTTGAGAAACTTCTTTCATTAGTGCACCCGAAGCCTTTGGATTTCCACAGCAAATCCTGGTTCCATTGCATTGAATTCATTGGAGAAATCCTTTGAGGTCTAGGCAGGTGTGAAGGATACAGATAAAAGTGCCTATTGTCCTAAACTAATACTCAATAGAAGTTTATCTCCAAAATTTAGAGTTTTTTGCAGGATTTTGAAGGTTTTTCAGTGTAGTAGTAGCAGTGATTTCAGTTTGAATTCTCTCCAACAGTTTCACATGGAGAATTCGAATGTTCCTTTGTCTCCAAGGATCCTGACACCCTTCAATTATCTTTATTGGAGGGATGATATGTAGATGGTGTTGCGCAACAAGAGTCTGTATAGGCTCACAATGGGAAAGGAGGTCGAACCTCAGGTAGCTGTTGAGAAAGACAAGTACTTGAACATATTAGATGAAACGTTTGGTTTCATGTGTATTCATATTTCCAGAGATTTTCTCTTCCACCTTGATGGATTGAAGCCTCTAAGAGAGGTTTGGTTGAAGCTTGAGACTCTCTTTGACAAGCAATATGAGCTGAGAGGCCATATCCTGGAGAATGAAATAATTTCTCTTAAACCCAGCAGTTTCGAAACCATACAACAGTTCTTTTCTAAATTCAAATCCTTGGTCATGCAGTGCAAATAATGTGGCATTGAGAGGAAGGATGAGCAGCTGGTGCTATCCATCATAATCAAGCTTGGTCCATAATTTTAAATATTTGTTTCTACCTTCCATTCTGGGGGATTGTCAATCCCCAACTGGAAAATTCCTTCCTTAGATGCATTCACTAAACCTCTCATCCAAGAACAAGACAAACTGATTCATAATCAAGCTCTTATGGTTGGAGAGTCAAAAAGTGTGAATGCTAAAGGGAAGTAGAAAGGTAAAGAAAAGAAGCAATTTGAATCCAAGATGAAGGAGAAGTATAATCCATCGGAAGGAGCCTCCAACTCCAAGAAGGATAAGCAAAAGGGGTTTGAGAAGACCAAGTGTTCCTATTGCAAGAAAGGAAACCATCCAGAGAGATCTTGCATGAAGAAGAAGATAGATCAAATGACCAAACTTCTTGAACAACACACTATTTCCCTCCCATAAGGTGCAAGGAAGACTGATTCTGGAAGTGAAATAGATGATCATGAAAGATTCCATGCACTAAAGGCTGGATTCTCACAATTACAAGCCTTCCTCATTGATTCAAGAGCCTCCAACCACATGGTTTCCTCCAGATAATCATTTTATTCTCTAGATCTTACCGATGGTCCTAGTATTCACATGGGAGATGATTCTCAAATATATGTTGAAGGGAAAGGAACAATACAAATGGAGCATGGAAAGTTCAAAAATGTTCTGTATGTGCCTTCTTTGACAACAAATTTGTTATTTGTTTATCAGATGACACACACAGTTTCATCGAAGAAATTTGTCTTTGGTCCTGACACAATTGAGATTACATAGATCTCATCTGGGAAGCTGATAGCGAAAGGTGTTGAAAACCATGCCTCAAAGGCATATGAATTCTCACATTTTATGCCATATTCTCTGCCTACTCCACTTGCACCTGATAAATATCAGAATGATGACTCTCCTGATGATCCAGATTAATATTTCGAAGATGAGGATCAAGTTGAATCAGATATTGATATTGAGTATGAAGTTCAAGCAAATCCATATCTAAATCCAACTCCTACTCCCAATCCAAATCCAAAATGGGCTCAAAAAGTCCTTGAGCTGCTGGGAGTGTGGATGGAGATCCATCTAATCATAAAAGAACCAGATCTCAACATCGAGATGCAAACCTTGCACTATGTCATATAGATGCACTTCTCCTTGAGAGGTGCTACATGGTGGTAGGGTATGAACCATAATGTTTCAAAGAGGCTTTCCATGATCCAAGATGGTAGGAAACCATGGATGAAGATTATGAGTCACTACAAAACAATGAGACATGGTATCTTGTCTCTCTTTCTCGAGGGAGAAAGCTAGTTCAGTGCAAATAGATCTACAAAACAAAGCTTGCATTTGATGGATCTACAACCAAGTACAAGGCTCGATTGGTTGAAAAGGGGTACTCACAAGTTCAAGGTTTGGACTACAATGAGACATTCACTCCTATAGCAATAATGGATTCAGTGAGACTTGTTTTGGCCATTGCGGCTTCGAAGCTATATTTTCGAAGCAATAAGGGACTTGCAACAATATTTTCGGGAGCTATTTTTCCAAGTAAGATGGTAGATATATACTACAGAAATTTATTCTTAAGGGACTTCCTATTTTTTGGGTTACTATGGCACATGTACCTACAAGATTTCTTGATCATATCAGAAAACCGTTGCTTCAGCTTCCTCTGGAAAAGGAAAAACAATGATAGACACTTCCACTAGATCACTTGGAAAACTATTTCTCTCCCAAAATCCCTCGGGGGATGGGGTCTCAAGCAACATCATTGTTTCTCAAAGGCTCTAGCAGCAAAATGTATACGACGTTTGTTAAGTGTTAAAGGTCTATGTGTAAAGGGTATCCAACAGAAATATATCTATCCCATACACATTCTGGAATGGATCAGAACCACAAATAAAGACAATAAGAATATCTCAATTTTATAGAAAGTTATGATAAATGTAGCCGATCTCATTAGTGACTGGATCACTTGGAATATTGGCAATGGTAAAAATATCAGGCTCGGATCATAATCATGGATAGGAAGTGAAAACTCCTACAGGATCACCCCAACAATGATTTATATCCTTACATATAAAGGTTACATTTAATTATATCAGATATAGGATCTAAACAAGACCACTACACTTCAACAAGAATGGATCTCTGCATAATTCCTGGGTTTTAGCAGCGAGGAGATAATTATATAGAATAGGTTCATCAAATCTCTAAAGGATCAAAATATTAGAATCACTGAAGAGGAAGACTCCATCATTTGGTCTAAAAATACCACACGGGGGACTTATATTCCCAAGATGGGCTATATTGTCCTACGCAAAGAGGAGGAAGACCTTCCGAGCCCAGAATGGTGGCATCGGGCCATCTGAAAATTAAATTTCCCTCCTAAATCTATACTTTTCTTGTGGATTGCACTCACTCAGAAAATCCCTATCTGGGAACATCTATCCAGTTTCCTTGGTATCGGTCCTAGCATATGTGCCCTCTGTCGAGAAGGCGGAGATTCTATCTATCATATTTTTATTAAATGTTCATATATCTCTGAGATGTGGCATTATGTTTTGACAATTATAGGGATCTCCTTCACTTGGGAAGGTGAAAGAATCAATGAATCCTTCCACAACTGGATGAACAATCCTTTGAACATACCACACAAGGCTCTTCCGACTCTATGGGTCTAGGGGGTTTGGCTGCCCCAAAACAAATCACTCTATCAAAACGTATATATCAGCCCACATATTTATGCTGCCAAGAATTTAGCTATTCTCAAATTATTTCCTCATAACAAGACAATCGGGATTCAAGGCACTCATAAAGAGCCATTGATTGATAAGTCAAAGGTTTGGTGTTTCTTTGATGGAGAAGCAAAAGGAAGGCCTAACAAAGGCGCTACAGGGGGGATACTTTATTTATTCGACCATCACTATTTCAAATTTGTAGTTGGTATAGGAATTTCCAGCAACAACAAGGTTGAACTACAAGCTCTGCTCATGGTTCTCAAACTGGTGATTCACCTTGGTGCAGAGGAATTAACAGTTATTGGAGACTCACTTTTGCTAATTGAATGGATGTCCAAAAATTATGCACCAAAAAACATTCAAATCAGACCTACCTATAAGGAACTTAGCCGGCTGACCTCTCACTTTCAGGAGATATCATACCCACATATATACAGGGATATGAATACTCTAGCAGAGAACCTCTCTAAACAGGGTCTACTCATGGTTGAAGGTACTGCAGTCATTTGGGAAACATACAAGGACACAATCAAAGAACTTGATATGGGCCCTCCACTATTCTAGGATGGTTCCCATGTCTACATGGGATATTTTTTGTGTTTTTTTATTCTCAATATATGCTATGTGCAGGTGCCCCTACTACTTTTTTGAAGCTATATTCTCATAGAGACAGTTTATAGCAGACTATAAGATTCATGCATAGAAGATAAATGTAATCTCTTTTAGACAATATACCAGATGGGAAACAAAGTTGAATACGTGTAAGGCATTATGCCAATGAACAATATGGTTCTGATTTTAATATAATCGAACTGTGATATTTTTTTCGAGGAAAAAAATATAATGATAATGGTTAAATTTCCTAAATTGTAATGGGTTTTCATGGTCTTTCGACATTATCGTCAAGAGCAATAAAGGACGGGGACCACTCGTGGAATGAGATTGTAAAGATGCCTTCCTATATGTTATTGGATTTTCGTGGCCTTCAATACTCTCATCAACAGCTATAATGAACCATATAGTACAATTAAAGGTTCAATGAGTTAGTTTTCAAAATTTCCTTGCACCATGTTTTTAAATCCCGGCATGGCCTTCAATCTCAAGCCGGACATGGAAGTCAACTAAAGAAGCTTTCCAAATACCATTATATTCAACCAAATGGGTATAGGTTTTGATTGCTTAATACAATTTTAGTATTCATTAATGTACAGATATTTTATTAAGATTTATGTTTATCATAAAAAAAAATATTGTTTATTTTTATTTATTAATAGAAAAGAAAAAAAAATTGGAAAAAAAATTAATTAAATTTATAAATTTAAATTTATGCATATATGTATGTATATATAATTAATGTATTAAATAATCTTTAAAAATTTATTAGTATAAGTAATAAACTTTTAAAAATAAATTTAAAAAGTTAGAAAATATTCAATTTTTTTTATAATACATATAGCTATAATATTCATTTTGCTCTGTCAACTTGATATCTGATAAATTATACTTAAATTATTAAAGTCTTGTCTAGAACTATTGAGGCCTAGGGATGGGGTGTTACGTATATCTACTAAAACAATAAACCCCAAAAAACTAAAACCTCAGTGTCTTAAAACTCCAAGGGACTGGCTTGAGTGGTGAATTGGTCATCCCACAATAAGAGCATAACATATATGCCAGATTTCCATGTGACTACTAAAAATCCAACTGATTAGAATAATGTTGGTTGAGTGGAATATCAAACACTGTATTATCGATTATATGATTGGAAAGAATGGAATGTCCGGATTTAAAAAAAATTCATGTATTATCTATTTGATGTTCTTGATGGCGTTGTATTTAAAGTGCATCTCTACATATTTGTTGTTAGCCTAATTGTGAGATGGTTGATTTATGTATCTGCATCTAATTCAAGGAAGTAATATCTACACCTTATTGGATTCCTCTTTCCAACTATGGTAAAAATTGCCATGTCCACTCCGTGACGATTTAGACTGCCTTAACACATGGGTAATGTGAAACTCCATTTATGTAAACAACTAATAGAAATGGAAATAAGTAAAGATAGAATGGAAACATGGGGATATGAAACAATCATAACTAATGATATATCTCTATACAGTGAGAGGAATGGGAAATACAACAAATTATACTTTGCGGGATTGGAGTTTAGCCAATTTTAAATCAAATGGCTTTAGAGGTTGATTGGTAAGTTTTAAACATGTGCAAAGAAGCAAAGCATACAAATTATTTTAAGCAAAACAGAGATTACACCACAACATTCATACATAGTACACAGAGATTTACCCTGGAAACCCTTAACCAAGAAAACCAACAAAACTTGGAGCCACCACTCCTATTTCTCTATCATCATTATGAATCACTGAAAATACAATATAGGTATTCTGCAGCATCCAATACCCTAATCTATTAACCCGGATTAGTAAAGACCATAATCCCTTAACCGGGATTAAATTACATATTTTTAGAAAATTCCCCAAGTGCACTGTTGAGGGATCACCAGGCGCACCCCTGACAGGCACACCCTCCCCTCCACATACATGCAGAATATAACACATACCCAACATTCTCCCCATTGTTGTTTTCTCCGCATAACAATGAGTCATGCAATCATAAATTCATAGGTTCAGGGCATTCATTCCCATATATTCTCTACACCAAGAGAACTTCTCTGTACTGACAGATTTTGTTAATAAGTCTGCAACATTCTTCAAGGTGTCAACCTTCTCCAACAACACCTTCTGGTCTTCAACCATATCTCTTACAAAGTGATATTGCACATCAATATGCTTTGTCTTAGCATGATAAGTATGGTTCTTTGCTAGGAATATTGCACTTTGGCTGTCACAATCTAACCTTACAGCTCTCTATACAACCCAACACCTGAACATAATCTATGCAGCCATACAACTTCTTTACTTGCATGAGTGGTTGCCGTGTATTCAAAGTCAGTAGTTGAGAGTGCAACTGCAGCCTGTCTCTTGCTCATCCAACTGATAGCTCCTCCAAATAGGTTAAACACATACCCACTTGTAGATATTTTACGATCAATTTCTCCAGCCCAGTCTGCATCAACAAATCCATGTATATTTATTACTATGTCTGGTCCAGGTCTTCCTTGGTAGTAGATTTCATAATCTGTAGTGCCACACAAATATCTGAATACTTTACAACCGTCCTATGCTCCTTCCCTAGTTTTGACATATATGTGCTCAATAATCCCACTGCATGAGCAATGTCCGGTCTGGTATAGACCATTGCATACATCAAACTACCAACCGCACTAGCATATGGAACTTGTGCCATATCTTCTTCCTCTTCCCGTGTCTTCGGACACTGATCTACAAATAAATTTACAACTACAAGTATAGGGACCTTGACCGGCTTACTTTCCTTCATTTTAAATATTTGTAGTGTTGTCTCAACATATTTTCTTTGATTTAACCAGATCTTCCATTCCTAGTATGAAGTTTGCAGCATCAAGATCCTTCATGTCAAATTTGGAGGATAGTTGAGACTTCACCTCCTTTATGACATCTTTGTTGTTTCCAATCAACAACATGTCATCAACATACAATACTATGTTAATGAAGTGATCACCAACTTGTTTGGAGTATACACAGTGATCATCCTTGCTTCTCACAAACCCCAATCCAAGTATGTATGTGTCAAACTTTTGGTACCACATTAGATTGATTTAGACCATAAAGGGAGTTCTTTAGTTTACATACTAGCTCTTTCTTTCCCTTTACTGTGAACCCTTCTAGTTGTTTCATGTAGATTTATTCTTCTAGATCCCGATGTAAGAACGATGTCTTCACATCCATTTACTCTACTTCAAGATCAACAACAACAACAATAGAAAGAAGAAATCTAATAGAAGTTAATTTTTCAACTGGAGAAAATATTTCACAAAAATCAATTCCCTCTACCTGAGAATATCCCTTTGCTACCAAGCGGGCTTTGTACTTCTCCACTTTACCTTCTGCATTTAACTTCCTTTTAAATAGCCATTTGCTGCCAATGGATTTTCTTCCAGCTGGTAACTACACTATATCCCAAGCTTCATTTTTGTCCAAGGCATCCATTTCTTCAACCATGGCTTTCTTCCAGAGATTACTATCCTCTGAATCAATAGCTTCCTTCACATTTCTAGGATCATCATCAGTAATAGACAAAGCAAAATTAGACCGATAGTCAGGAGGGGAATACCTTTTTGGTTTCCTTCTTTCTCGATATGATCTCCTCAAAACTAGGGTATGAGATTATTCTTCTTCTAATTCAGCTTCTTTTGTTGAGTCAAAATATTCATCTTCTAACTCAAACTCTATTTTATCTGGTTCATTTTTCATTTGAGTAACTTCCTGTTTGGGAACTTCTTTGATTTCTTTAAACACAACATCTCGACTATAAACAATCTTCTTAGTTACAGGATTCCGAAGCTTATAACCTTTCATACCATCTTTATAACCAATAAAGATACATTTTTCATCTTTATTATCCAACTTGCTCATTTTCTCTTTTGGAACATGTACATAAGCATCATAGCCAAAAAAAATTAGATGTTTAATAGAGGGTTTCTTACCAGTCCATACCTCTTGTGGAGTTTTTTCAACCAATCATGACGTGGGTGATCGATTTACCAAGTAACATGTTGTCCCCACTTCCTTTGCCCATAATTCTTGTCCTATCCCGACACTGCTTAGCATGCTCCTTGCCTTTTCTATCAACGTCCGATTCATCCTTTCAGAAACTTCAATCTGTTGAGGTGTGTATGGAGTAGTCTTCTGTCTTGCTATACTGCACTTCTAACATAATTCCGAGTCAAATTCATTCCCGAAGAACTCTCCACCATTATCTATCATCAACACCTTTATTTTATTTTCTGTCTGATTCTCCACAAGAGCCTTAAATTCTTTAAGCTTAGAAAATACTTTAGATTTATTTCGAAGGAAATAAATCTATGTGTTCCTTGAGAAATGATCTATAAATGAAACATAATACACAGATCTACCTAGAGATAGAACATGCACAGGTCCAAACACATCATTGTGTATTAATTCTAAAATTCCCTTTGCTCTTGTAGCACCAGATGCAAATCTTACTCGATTCTAGTTTCCATATATACAATGTTCACAGAAATCAAAATCTAGAGTGCAATCAGTCATACCTTCAACCATACCTTTATCTTGTAATGCTCGAAGGCCCTTTTCTCTGATATACCCCATCTTTGATGCCATAGCATTGTCTTTCCACCTGATATAGTAAGGGTTCTATCTTCTGCATCTCCCCCCTCATGCACAACATAACTGTTACATTCATCACTGATGGTTCTTCCCAATAGTTTGTACAGAGTTCCATACCGAACTCCCTTCATCAATGCCATTAATCCTCGAACCAGTTTGCAACCACCATCTCCACACACAGTCTTTACACCTACAATATCTATCTTTCCAACAGATATCAATTTTCTCGCTAGTTTTGGAATGTGTAGTACTCCAGGGAGAGTTCTAATCCTTCCATCCTTGAGTTTCAACTTGACTCTACCATGCCCAATGATACTGGTTGGTGAATCATCTCCCAAGAACACATTGCCTCCATTGTACTTTTCATATTCACAGAAACACTCCCTACGAGGGGTCATATGACATGATGCACATGATTCAATCAACCATATATCACGTTCTGAATGATTACTAGTGGAAGCTAGGTACACATCCCCTTTTTCTGCTAAGGAAGTCTTCGCCTCTATGGTAAAGGTATCCTCAAATCCCTTTCCTTTCTCAACATTATTACATCCACAATCCTTTTTATAGTGCTCAGCTTTACTGCATTTCCAACACTTCCTTATAAATTTTCCTAGGGATTTAGATCCACCCTTAGATTTAGATCTCCCCCTAAATCCCTTATTTTTGTTTCTCTCATGGGGGCGACCTCTCACAGACAAGGCATCCATGCTATGAGTATCCATGGTTTTCTGCCTCATCTCTTCTGATAGCAGGTATGATACTATTTCATCAAATTTTAAAGTTGCTTGATTAGCACTCCCTCTTGCTACAATTAGGTTGTCCCAGGAATCTAGAAAAGAACAGAATAATGTAATACATTTATCTTCTGCAGCCATTTTAATGCCAACAGAGGTTATTTGACTTAACAGAGTATTGTAGACATTCAAATGCTCTATCACTATGCCATTATCATCCATTCTGAGGTGAACCAATTTTTTTTGTAGAAATAACTTGTTTACAAGGGATTTTGATTGATACAAACTCCCTAGTTTCGCCCAAAGCTTTACCGTTGTCTCTTCTCCAGATACATTCAATAAAACAGAGTCCGATAAGCACAGTCAGATTGTATTCCTCACTCTTCTATCTAATTTCTCCCAATATTCTTTCGACATTCCAGTGGGTTGTGTACCTGGATCCACAACAATACATTGTTCCCGATCTACAAGAAGATCCTCCATTTTGAGGTTACATAGCTCAAAGTTATGGCTGTCAAATTTCTCGATCTCAATTCTTGAACTGCTCTCCATTCTCTTTCAGTGCACAAATCAAAGCTGCAACGCTCCCACTGAACCCGGGTTTATCACAAACCCAAGATCTATCAACCACGTCGAACCCTTAGCAATAGAAGCGTCTCCCTGAAACCAAATAATTGAGCTCTGATACCACATGTAAGTTTTAAACCTGTGCAGAGAAGCAAAGCATACAGATTGTTTTAGGCAAAATAGAGATTACACAACATAATTCACACATAGTACATAGATATTTACCCTGGAAACCCTTAACCGGGAAAACCAACAAACCTTGGATCCACCACTCCTATTTCTCTCACCATCATTATGAATCACTGACAATACAATATAGGTATTCCGTAGCATCCAATACCCTAACATGTTAACCCATATTAGTAAATAGACCCCAATCCCTTAAACGACGCACCCTCCCCTCCACATACATGCAAAGAATATAACACATACCCAACATGATTATGGTATACATAAATGTTTACAATCTGTAGGATTCCATTAATGAGCTTTGGAAGGGGGTTTTAATTCAACTTTTTCTTGAACTTCTAGTGGTTTGAGCTTCAATCTTCCAGTGTCAACATTCTTGTGGATGTTCTTGGTGTTTAAGTGTCCAATCAGAAGAGAAATGGATCATCGTGGAGTCACTAGGGCCTTTAATGCTTGATACCTCCTTTGGTGTTTGATTGTTTTCTTAGGTTTTTTATATACACTCTGAACACATGAACTTCAAGGAGCCTAGTTGTAACAACTTAGTTGCTGCAGGCACTTAGCCAAACTTCTACCTATACGTTGGGCCAATGGGAAAGGAGCCCACCCAAGTAGCTCAACTTGGGAGCCCGTCGGGCCACACATTGGTTGGACACTTAGCCAAAAATAATCTAAGTATTGGTCATCCAAGTGGGTGTCTTGGCAGCAGGGATGTTGGTTGGGTCACAGTACCAAGGATAGGGCGTGTGCCCACACCCAAGAAGCTCAGGACATGGCAAGTCTAGGAGCAAGGACCAATTCGGTTATCCCGTCGGTTGGTATGTGGACTACTTTGGCGGAAGCCCCAATTTGTTTGGACCATGGACGTGTCGGTTGCCCCAACTCCGGGTTGGGTGCGCAAATGGCTAAGACACCCAGTTTGACAAATGGAAGGATCAATTACTAAGTGGACACACCTCGTGGGTGGATCAGTTATGAAGTGGAAAAACTTGAGGTTGACTCATTGGTGGCTTGGACTAAGCGGTTGGTTGGTCGCCCACATCTTGGGCGCACCCTCCCAAGCTCGTCTATAAGTTTGTGATGGGGTCAAGGAAAGAGGGGAATCAAGAAAGCAAGTGTTGGAAAGAGGACGTCCAAGGGATATGAAATTCGACATACTCTAGAAGGCTTGTGCGAGCTGCAAAAGGGGCGTGCCTAGCACCCTGTGTGAATATTGGGTGCACTTGGGCATATTAGTGGCAAGGAGGAGCTCAACTTGGAGGCCTCCTTATGCAGCAACATGAATGAAGGTCTTCATGGAAAGGAGGTTTGTCCAACAACAAAATTAGAATCTCTGCGGTTGCGGATCAAACTTGTGGTGAAGGTGCAACAATGCAGGAAGGAAACTCAATTAAGGGTTTTTGGTAGAAGGTCTAAATTTGTTGGGGTTTCTGGAGGCAGCCGGTTGGGCACCTCCATGGTGGGTTTGGCCAGTTGGGAACCCCCCTTTTCCATGTAATGTTGTAATCTGAATTCTGCTAAGTATAAATATTTGGGCACGCTTGGTTGGGGATACCTCCACTATATTGTTGTTCTCTGGTTTATCTTGCACGTTTACTATTCATGCTTGTGGGATGGATCAATGTTAAAATGGCTAAGTGTTGAATGGATAAGTATAACATACATTAAGCTAACATAAGCAAAACGGTTAAGTAAAGTTCCACATGATTGGTTTAGGCGTAGTTTGCTGGTGGACTGTCGCGCTGGTCTCACCCTTGGTTGGTTTCCAGGCAGTGCCACACATCCACTTAGGGGTCGTTTTGACTAGGCGATGGGTTGGACCGTGACAGGTGGTATCAGAGCAAGGTTGGGGTTGCAAATTGGCTCTTCAACACTCTTCTTGCGAAGAGGTGGTATCAAATCACGGTTGAGCCTACAGATGACTCTTCACCACTCTTGTGCGAAAAGGTGGTACCAGAAGTTAGAAGCTTCGGTTGTTGCCTTGGTTGGGGGTAACGACTTGCTTACTTCACAGAGACTTTCCAGGCGGAGTCAAGGGCTCAGCTGGAACATCCTTGGGTGGCAAGCTAGTCGCCTAGTAGGGTACCGCAGGGCTGATGAAGACAGACGAAGGAAGAAGTTAAGTGAAGTTCGGTTCAGTGGGGAGTGGTGGTCAAACTTGCGACGACTGAGTTGCGTTTCGGTTGGTTTGGACAGATCAGGTACAACAAGACTTGAAGTAGCAGGTGCGTGCGGATAGGAAATTCCAAGGCACACAGACCTCTGTGTTGGGTGGAGCACTATGGTTGCGAAAGAACGATTGAAGCTGCAAATATTTCCAAGTTCAGGAAGGAGACGTTGGGAAGACCCGCGAACCAGTACTTGGTAAAGTGCAAGAAAATAAGCTAAGTCCCAATATGGGAAAACGTGTCGTAGAGCATACTTTGGAGTCAGAACCAGATGTGGCCTCAGATGCAGAAGGATCATTTCGTGAGGAACATGAAGGTGGACCGTTGCCAAAAACACCTAAGGTGGAAACCAAGCTCACAACACTTGAGAAGAGCATGGAGCAGTTCTCCAAAGCTCTCTACAAGTGAGAAGGTTTCAACCATGGGTGCAATGATATGGAACAGATGCAGAAGGATTTCAACAAGGATGTGGATGAGTGCAGGGTTGTGACGGATGTCTTGCAAACTACGTTACAAGAAGACACTGAGGGTCAAGTCAAGAAGCTTGAGGGAGTTGTGGAGAACCTCCAGCTTCACATAAAAGAGCAAGATGAAATGATTACTTTGTTGAAACGTGTTGTGGCTAGTGGGCATGGTGCAGGGACAACCATGAAGATTCGCATGAAGGAACCAGAACCTTATGACAGCACATGAGATGCTAATTTGTTGGGAAACTTTTGCTGGGATGTGGAGTAGTACTTAGACCAAATAAACGGAAGTTCAGATGAGTGTAAGGTGAACGTTGTTGCCATGTTTCTCACCAGCACTACCAAGTTGTGGTGGATAAACCATGCAGAAGATGTGGTTGCAGGGAAGGTAATGGACCAAATTGAGAATTGGGAACAAGTGAAGGAAGCATTGAAGGCTCATTTTGGACCTAGCAATCAAGGGTAGGTTGCCGGAAACGAGTTCATGAAGCTCAAGTATGTGGGGAAAGTCCAAGCCTACATCAAGGCATATATGAGCATAATGTTGGAAATCAAGGATATGAATGAAGAGGATCAACTCTATCACTTCAAGAAGGGGTTACAACCATGGGCACAAGTGGACCTATGACACCAAGGTGTAATGACCCTTATTGAAACGATCTCGGCAGCTGACAAGTTGTTGGACTACCGTGCGGATTCGAAAGGTGAGTCCAAGAAAAACGAAGACGACAATGAGAAATCTCAAGGAAAATTCAGGAAGAAAACGAAAGGGAAACCTAAAACGGGTGGCAAGCGTGAGGAAAAGAAGCCCATAAATGCAAAAGGACCCAAGGACAAGGCTAAACCAGTCTCATGTTATATTTGTGCCAAGGACCATTACGCCGAGAAATGTCTTGTGCAACCACATAACTTGGTTGCGGTGCAACATGAGAACCTGTCAGTTGGAATGTTGTGGGTGTTGAATGCGATTCTTGAAGAGGAACCAACAACATCGCCAGATGCATACTTCGCAAGGTTGTGCTACGTGACGACAGAAGTAAACGGACATCAAGTATTTGCGATGATGGATAGTGGTGCAACACACAATTTCATGAAGGAATATGTGGCAAGATGGATCAATTTGCGGATTGAGCTAGGATAGGCTTCGTTTAAGGCTGTCAACTCACAAGTAGAAAGAGTGGCTGGGGTGGCCAACCCAATTCCTTTGAGGCTTGGAGAATGGTCGGGAGAGGCGACCTTCACTATCATTTCGTTGGACGATTTTGACATGGTGCTTGGACATGAGTTCATGCGGAAAGCTAAGGCAGCTCCTATGCCATACTTGGAGCGCTTGGAATTTATGTCACGAGACAATCCTATCTATCTGTAGACTGCGAGAAAACCGCAAGGAAGTGGAAAAGTCACGTCTATGGGAGTGACGACCTCTAGAGGTGCTATAGACCCTTAGAAACAGGCGGATGATGGGAAATGCGAAGAGAAGGCAAGCAAAGGTTCAATCTTTCAGTTGGAAAAACGAATGGACTCCATGGAGCAGGTAGTGGAATCGGTGTTGACAAGCTTGGAGAAGCTTGTCGATTGCTATGCTTACATGGGACATAATAGTTCTGGCCAAGATGGATGTATAGAAGCTACCCAAGTAGACGAGGTTGCGCCAATTTGTGACTTAGGCACTTCGATACAAAAGCGTGATGGTTGTTTGTTGAAGGTGAAGGCACGATTGGTGGAAACGTGCCACTCTTGATGTACTTAAGCAAGAAGGCTGCGAAAAATCAAGGGAACAACAGTTCGGGTGATGGCTTGGAACGCCATCCACCCTTGTTCTTCGGTTAGAGTAGCCAGAGGCATCGACCTCTACCTTTGGCACAGATAGTGGTCGCAGCAACTTCGAGCATGAGGCTTGTTGGAAGTGAAGCCAAGGAAGATGAAGTGTGCATGCTTCATCCAAACAGGTCACCGAGTTGCGGAGACTCATGCAGAGAGGGCAGTGGGATGGATGAACTATGGAATCCAAGTGGACAGACTAATCACTCGGATAGTTGGGAGAGATGAGGGAAGACAGACCATGCATACTGGCATAGACAAAGAACAGGGGGTGGACTGGACAACAGACTGTGTGCGGTAGGCATCAGTGTAGCAGGTTTCCAAAGGCAGTGGTCAATTGGAGATGTTTCCAGGACGGAAACTACTTTAGGTGGGGGAGGATGTAACGGCTTAGTTGTTGCAGGCACTTAGCCAAAATTCTACCCGCACGCTGGGCAAGGACCCCACCCAAGTAGCTCAACTTGGTATCCCGTCGGCCCACACGTTGGTTGGAGACTTAGCCAAAAATAATCTAAGTGTTGTTCATCCAAGTGGGCGTCGTCGACAACACCGGTATTGGTTGGGTCGCAGTACCAAGGATGGGGCACGTGCCCACACCCAAGAAGCTCAGAACATGGCAAGTCTGGGCTCAAGGACCAATTTGGTTACCCCGTTGGTTGGCAAGTGGACCACTTGGGCAGAAGCCCCAATTTTTGTGGACCATGGATGCGTTGGTTGCCCTAAATACGGGTTGGCATGCAGATGGATAAGACACCCAGTTTGAAAAACGAGTTGTAATGTCCCCAGTTTGGCCCCATGGCATTAACATTATAAATGATGTAATATTGTTAGGAAATCATGGTGAGGAGCTCAAGGCCAAGGCCCCGCCATCGATTTCGTGACGCATATGGTTTGCGTGCTAGCAATGCACAGTGGAAATTCAAATAGCATGTAATATGCATTTTAATAAAAAAAAATACCCACAACTAGCTATGCAATGCAACAAAGAGATGGGGGCATGATTTCACAAGGAATTGGGAGGGAAAACATTCAAACCCTTGAGCCAATAGAGTCAAGCCAAGTGTCAATGAGAAAACCCATCAAACCCTCAGCTACCCATGTTGACTTTTGTACCCAACCATTGATTTCTCCCAAGAGTTGGTTGGGGAAATTAATGCCTTGGGAATGGGGAGGTATGGCTGTCCAAAATCGGGTATGGGCAAGCCACCCTCCATGGAAAAACGTGTTGGCCTCTTGGGGCAAGAATAGAGCCACGAAATGGCTGCCTAATGGATTATTCAGCATGGCCTTGCTCTCTCACGCAGCTCTAGCTGCCTGGGCGTTTTCCTCCCTCGTTTTTCTGTGTTTCCCTTCATCTTTTAGCTGGGAAGGGGCGTTTTTGTGTTGGTCACCAGTGGGGGAAGAGAGCATAACGTTTTGGGTCTTCCTAGAGGTCCTTTAGGCCATTGGAAAGGATCCTAACCAGTGGAGAGAAATCGTTTTGCTCCCTAGGGTTGAAATCGAAATTCCACAGTTCGCTCGGGTGAATCCATGAGTTGGGAGAGCCAATGTAGACCCCGTTTTGTGAACACCGTTGTTGTAAATGTGTAACCCTATCAATGTTTCTTCTTGGCCGAGATGGAATGGTAAATGGGATGTGTGTGAACTGGAATGTTCCCTTTCCTTGTGAGAATCATGCCCAGCTCGGGGGTGGCCTTCGGACGGACTCAGTATAAGCTGTCGAAGAGCCTACGGTTGGGTGGAACGTTGCAGCGACATAGCTAGTTGCTTGGGGACGATTGCAATAAAGATGAGTATTTCTACCTATGTATTTACTTCTGCTGAATTTGCTTAGATGTGTACATCTGCATGCCTGTTTTTCTATATATGTGGTTGTTTTTATTTAGTAGGTATCGGGGCCAATTGCCCAGTTTTAGCATCACGATCCTCTCCATTGCACTGGCATGATGGGTGGGGACGTTACACGAGTGGATCAATTACTAAGTGGACACGCCCCGCGGGTGGATCGGTTGTGAGGTGGACACACTTGCGGTTGACTCATCGATGGCTTGGACCAAGTGATTGGTTGGTCGCCCACATCTTGGGTGCACTCTCTCAAGCTCTTCTATAAGTATGTGATGGGGTCAAGGCAAGAGGGGAATCAAGAAAGCAAGTGTTGGCAAGAGGACATCCAAGGGCTCTGAAGTTTGGCATACTCAGGAAGGCTTGTGTGGGCCGCAAGAGGGGCGTGCCTAGCACCCTGGGTGAATTCTGGGCGCACTTGGGCAGATCTGTGGAAAGGAGGAGCTCGACTTGGAGACCTCCTTGTGCAACACCAGGAACAAAGGTCTTCATGGGAAGGAGGTTAGTCCGGCAGTAGACTTAGAAACTCTACGGTTGTGGATCAAACTTGTGGTGAAGGTGCAGTAGTGTAGGAAGGAAACTCAACAAGGGTTTTGGGTAGAAGGTCTAAATTTGTTGGGGTTTATGGAGGCAGCTGGTTGGGCACCTCCACAGTGGGTTTGGACAGTTGGGCACCCCTTTTTTCCATGTAATGTTGTAATATGAATTCTGCTAAGTATAAATATTTGGGCACACCTGGTTGGAGTTGCCCCCACTATATTGTTGTTCTCTTGTTTATCTTGCACGTTTATTGTTCATGCTTATGGGATGGCTCAATGTTAAAATGGCTAAGTATAACATACAATAAGCTAACACAAGAGAAACGATTAAGTAAACTTCCGCAAGATTGGTTTAGGCATAGTTTGTTGGTGGACTGTCGAGTTGGTCTCACCCTCAGTTGGTTGCTAGGCAGTGCCGCACATCCACTCAGGGGTCGTTTTGACTAGGCATCGGGTTGGACCATGACACGAACCTTTAGTGTTGTACATGGCTTATTTTTATTCTTTGCTCAAAGATTTTATTTATTGCGAAAGCATCATCGAGGAAAAAAGGCCTTCAATTCCTAGTGCATTTGACTTGCCCAGGGATTTTATCAAAAGGAATTATGTTTCTTTATCACAAATAAGTAGATGATTTGATTCTTGCAGTGTTGTGATTCAAGGTTTCTTGTGTTGTAGACATGACGATTACTTCTTAAGGTAGCTCTACATTAAATCCCAATGCACAGTTATTCATTCCTTTCCTTTGGCTTACTAGTACCATAGTGGTTCCTTTGGCTTACTAGTAGCATAGTAGTAAGATTTGGTTGTATTAGGAGTTTTTGTATTGTGATTTTTTTTAAATAAATATAAACTCAAATTACATAAAAATAAATTGCACATACAAAAATTTAAGAATCATTTAAAACAAATTACATTATTGCTTCCAAAAACTAATAAGAATCATTTTAAACAAATTACATTATTCTCAATTGGATCATATTACATTATTGCTCTGAGTTCTTATTTCCATTTTGGAAACCTTCTTGATGTTTATAAAGGTATGCAAGATGCATGCTCTTTAATGACTTTTATGGTTGCCCATGATCCAATGATCGGCGAAGGTAGGCCTTAGTATCAGAGAGAAAATTTCCATGGAATTACAATATTAGGTTATTTCCATAGATCACAGTGTAGGAGTCTATTTGACAAAGTCATCCCCTTGTGGAAATTCAGATTGAACCAAGCAATACATTTTTATATCTCGTTCAGATTGAACCAAGCAATAAATTTTTATATCTCGTTCAGATTGAACCAAGCAATAAATTTTTATATCAAAACAAGATATATAATGTGGGAAATGAAATGACAAAGGGTGTACTTGTGTGATACAAAAGTATTAGTGCCAAAAGGAAGCCATTGCATCTGCATTTAGTAAAACCGGATCAATGAATATAGGTGATGTTGGATGGATGGACATCAAGGGCATATTATGGCCAACTTGGATATGAGAATGCGGTTTAAAATGTGGGAATATATTGACAAACGGTCCTTATGTAATGCAAAAGTATTGGTGCCAAAAGGAAGCCACTTCATCTACATTTAGCAAAAAAATATGGTTCGATATAGGGTACATTGGAGGGTACAAATATGAAGTTAGCTTGTTATAGTTTAGTACAACCAAACTAATGTTTAGCTATTCCATATGTGGCACTTAATGAGACCGCATTGTTCCAGAGAGAGAAAGTCCTATTGAACTAGCCATAGATTCTCTGTGAAGAACCTGCAATAATTAATTAATGAAAACACATGAAATAGCAGAAATAACAGAACTCAGAATCACTTTTATATTGATCGCATGCCACTTCGAGGGGACAACCTCCTTTGCGCAAGCTCAATACAAATAACTTCACGGTACCTTCATTGGTTTCAATGCAAACTTATATACTAAGCCTAAGCGCCAATACCTTGGGTCAATACCATGTGTCAATACAAACCATGGGCCAATACAAAATATGGATCAACAATTACTACGGGATGACTTACAAAGCATATGCGTCCAACAACAATAATACAAACTATGGATCAACAAATACTACGGGACGACTTACAAAGCATATGCGTCCAACAAAAATATACTAACAAAGTAAATAGAAGGGTTGACATGGGTTCCTAACATCCCCTCTCCCTTAGAAAAAGCTTTGTCCTCAAAGCTTTAGATGTGGAAATTGATGCAGAATCTGAAGGAGTGGTTCCCCTGTAGTATCCTCAGGTTGCATTCCGGCCCACTGACACCTTTTGAGTTTCAGGGAGGATTGCTTGGAAGGCTGTAGACGAAGAAGAACCATATCAGCTACGTGAAAAGTGCGCTCAAAACGGTGTTGATCGGCTTGTTGTTTGAGTCGAATTCTTGCCATGTGAAGATTGTCCTGCAAAATGAGAAGAATCTGATCGCGGTTTCGAAGAACCAAGTCAATTACCTGAATTGGGGAGTTGCTGAGCATGTATGGAAGAAGAACTGGCGGTCCCTGTCCATAAACTGCTTCATATGGTGTCCTTTTAGATGTGGTATTGTACCACTGGAGTGCTTCTAGGAAATCCATAGAAATAGTTGTCCACATCTGTGTAGGGATGGGAAAGAGTTCGAGCAGTCCCGAAAGGAGTGTCGTGTCACCCATGTTGACTTGGAAAGTATCACACTCAACCACCATCTGGTGAATTTTGATTTTCAGTCCCTGCCAAAAGAAGTTACATTGTTCCCGGTCATAGGTTTTGAGGAACCCAGAGTGCCATGCCGATGAAGAAGCATGGAGTTCATAGAAGAGATAGCCCTGTTGAACAGATTGCAACCAATTTGGAACACGTAGAGAAATAGCTGTAAGAGAAACTGGGTCATCAAATTGGCGAGAAGGAGCATTTGCCACCATATTATCCTTACCCTTCTTATAAGTGATTGCATAGTCAGAACCCATGAGTTGGATAACCCATTTTCGGTGTGTTGGTGAGGAGATCCATTGGTCCATAAAATGTTCTAGACTCTGGAGATCAGTCTTGATGCAGAAATAATTTCCTAGTAGGGATGGCTGCCACTTCTGTACTGCATGCAAATTAGCCATCATGTCTTGCTGAGATGTCGATACGGCTAAATTCTTACCGGAAAGGTCTCTTGAAGGCGACAAGCCCACTGGTTCAACAAAGACACCTGCATATCTATCCAAGGAAGTAGGGGAGACCATTGATGGGTGCATCTGAATGGAATGGAGTTGAGCGATGACACCATGTGAATTATTCTTAAGAATATTTTCCAGGCAATGTGAACTAATGATGCGGAGAGACCCTTGTTGTAAGCCCTTAAATTTGTGTTGTTTCCCATTGACTGAAAACTGCATCAAAAGTTCAGCAAAATCCCATAAGATGGGGCCAAGTGTGCGTAACCATTGAACACCCAAAACCACATCACATCCACCTAGGGACAAAGCAAACATGTCAAAGCGTAGGTTATAATCTTCCAGAGAGATATGCACATTGTGACACTTCCCCTTGCAAGGTAAGGTGCCCCCATTGGCAACCATGACTTCAAAGTTGGAGCTAGGATGGACAAAACAATCAGCCTGTTTAGCGATCTGAGGGTCAATGAAGTTATGAGTGCTACCAGAATCAATGAGTATTGTAAGAGGAAGCTTCTTGAAGTAACCCCTGACCCGCATTGTTTGGGGGGTGGTGACGCTGGATAAAGCATGGAGAGATATCTCTAGTTGTTCATCCTGAGATGGGGGGTCAATAGGCGACTCCTGAATGTTGACCTAATCATCCATTGTATCTGGAGCTTCTTCACCAATTTAAGAGGCAGGCGGAGAATCCATATCCAAGAGATAGAGCTTTTGTTAAACACATCTATGTCCTCGAGTGAATTTCTTATCACAATTATAACAAAGCCCTTTTTCTCTGCGTGCTTGCATCTCTGTTTCAGACAAATGCTTGATAGAAGTTGGTTGAGGAGCTAGCGGGATGGGAAGTCTTTGAGAACCCATATTTTGGAATTGGAATGGAACAAAAGTGGGTTTGGAGCGCTGTTGGACTGCAATCTTGTCTTCTGCCAACTTATCCAACCCTAGGACTTCCATCATTGTGTTGGGACAGAACATTTTAACCTCTGACCGGATTTCATCCTTAAGATCACTGATAAAACAACTCCTGTAGAATTCATTAGACAACCCTTCTGTGTGATTGGCTAGTTTCTCAAATTTTGTCTGATACTTTCTCACAGTGCCTATTTGACGAAGTTTAGTGAGTGCTCCAGTGAAGTCATCAAAAGCACTAGGACCAAATCGTTGCAAAAGGAGTTGGCAAAAATCTGTCCATTTTGGCTCATCATGAGCCTTGATGTATCAACAGTACCATTGAAGGACTTCCTATTCCAAATGAAAGGATGCAAGTGCAACTTTTTGGACATCAAAAGTATTATGCAGACTGAAATACTGTTCTACACGATAGATCCATCTAGTCGGATCAGTACCATTGAAGCGAGGAAATTCAAGCTTCGGACCATGGAAATTGCTGGAAGAAGAGAACCCATTGGCTGCAAATTTTTATTCTTGCTGTCGCTTATTGTGCATGGCTGAATGTTGAAGATGGAGGCTGAGAAATTTTTCATCCAGATCTTGGAGTTTGGTTTGGATGGCTGCAAGTGCTTCCTCCATGGTTTTTGCTCCTGCACGGGTGACAACCGTAACCATGAGTTTTTTTTTTTGGGGGGGGGGGCATGGATAAAAAAACACAAACAAAATCCTATTTAGTAAAGGGAAATTTGGATTTGGGAAAAACTCGGATGGTTAATTGGAGTTTGACTAGGTTCTGGACACTTTTTGATGGACAAGGAAACAAAAAATGGGGATTTCAGAAGCGGGGTGAAAGAATGAGAAACTTTGTCAAAGAGGGGCAAAGAAGCAGAGATAGGGAATGAACATGGTGGCAAAATTTGGAGGCGAGTGGGTGAAAATTGAAGAAGTTATGACAAACTGTAAAAATAGACAAATGTGAGATTTCTGGCTTTGGGAAGTAGAATTTGGGATAGGGTCGTCAGGAATGAAATATACAGAATGGGATTGCAGGGGTGTCTGGAAAGTTTCAAGGGAAACGAAGTTAAAGCATATGTGTCCAACAACAATATACTAACAAAGTAAATAGAAGGGTTGACATGGGTTCCTAACATTCTCATTGTTGTGGTTATTCAAATCCCCAATTCGAGGTTGGGAGACCTTGTTATTGTAAGTATTTAGCTACACAATAACTTACAATGGGAAGACAAGAACTTGGTAATGTAGAGTGGATTAACAATGGGAAGATGAGAACTTGGTAATGTAGATTCAAGCAAACGACATTTTGTCACCAAGGTCACTACAACTGTATTACAAGTAACAATGACTATTAAGATATGTCTTTTCAATTAGGCATAGGACATATTTACATTGAATCGTTGTGGGCTAAAGAGAATTTAAATTTCCAACACAAATATGAAGTGCCATATTAAGGCAACTTAGATTCTTACAGGCCCCTTCAACCCTTTGTTCACAAGGTTGTTAAAAACCATAGTGTCCAAGGCTAAAGGTAACAAAACACAAGGGGTGGCAAGTTGGGGGAGGGGGGAATCATCCATGATCCCAAAGGATCTCAAGTACTTGCCTACAAATGGGGCACTAGAGAGGAAACTAATAATCAAGCAGAAATCATGTCTCTCTACTAGGACTATTGTTAGTTTGGAATGGGAATCGAACACATCGTTGTATTGGGGGACTCAACGATAGTAATTAATCATATGTGTCATTCAACAATCTCTTCAAATATACATTTCTCTAGGTTAGTCTAGAGGGTTCATCTAATCACAATTGTTTTTTATTAAATATCATATTTTCAAGATATCAAAACAAAAATGTCAATTGACAAGCTAATCAAGCTTCATGCCTTGGCATAGAAATGCTAAAAAAAGATGTTGGATTTTCAACAAACAACCTCATCCGATGAAATATGATTTTCAAATGAATATGTATATGACATCAACCCAACGCAACACACAGTGAAATCAAAGTGCAATCCCTCGCACATGGCATAACCCATCGACGTTCAATTCACATAAATCCAAGTCCATCATTGGTACATAGTTGTATCAACCTTCGTTGGTTTGTTTCTTTTGAGCTCCCGATTATGGATTGGATTCAAGCATGTGGGAGACCCATCCCAGATCTCATTGCTCATTGTCGTGCAAAGGATTTGGCACTTATTCGAGGATGTGCAGATAACTAATCCTAGTCTCTTAATTTACTCCATTATGTGGGGCAACAAAAAAGCAAAGAAACCCCACAAGCTCTGTTCAAAGGAATTCATTGCCCATCAATAGAGGATAGGAATAGACTGTTGCTATGGAAAATGGAGCACCACCAATCCAAATTATGTGTAATATGTTAGGTCTCTTAGCTACACCAACGCATTAAGAGATGTGATAGTCATACTGAAGAACTTCAAGAATGTGTTAGTTTGAAAATCAAATAAATGAAAAATTGGCAACAAGGTCATGAAGAGGAGAAATAATATTGGAATTAGTAAATTGAGTAACTTGAAGCACAAATGAAACCAATGGAAATAAAGCAATAGAGAAATGAGATTGCAGCAAGAAATATAAGTAATAGACTTGATGATATAGAAAATAGATATAAGGACTTGTTGGAACAAACTAAATAATGAGAAGAAAGCAAGAAATCAACAAAGGAATTACTTTAGCCTACTATCCTCAAACTCACTCAACAAGTCTTTATGGTCTCGAGGCAAAAATTAATGAGAAAAATAACAATCCACATGAAACAAAAATTCAAGGAAGCACAACTATCAAAGACAAGAGGTATACCATTGACCACCATGAAAAAGCTTCAATTTAAATACGTTTTTTAATGTTATGTAAATATATGTTACTAGTAGGTAAATATATAAGGCAATATACTTGCCATTTCTTCCATTTTGAAAGTAGTATAAGCAAAAGGAAGAAGAATATCCTAGCAGGAGGTAAAATAGACACTAATACACTTTAGCCACATTTCCCTAATTATACAAAATATATATTTTAAAACTTTGATCCAATATTGATTCATCACAACTAATTTGTAATTAAGGATAGCCAATATTTAGGCAAAACTTTAAATTTATGGAACTTACAAGTTGGTTGATACTTACATGGATATATTAAACTATACATTACGTTCTTATGTCTATTTCCAACTCATAGTATTTGAAAATTTACTACTTTTATGATTCAAAAATAGTTAATATACTAATTTTATTTGTAAATACCATCTCGAGAATAGCTAGTCTTATTTGTAAATACCTAGAATTAGTTCAAAATTTGATGGTATTTGAAAATTTTACTACTTTTATGATTCAAAAATCTTGTACTAATTTTATATGTAAATACCATCTCGAGAATAGCTAGTCTTATTTGTAAATACCTAGAATTAGTTCAAAATTTGAAATAAGCTTTCATAAGTGAAATATGTATTCTAGATGTTAACTTTGGTCGGTGGGCATTTATATTTAATGCTCATGTATTTTATATATTAATATTAAATTATTTTTATATATAAACATTTATATTTAATATTAATGTATTTTATATATTAATATTAAATTATTCTATATATGAATATTAATATTAAATTTAGATAAAGCACTTAATGCTAGGTCAACATCTCCATTGGGTTATTATAGACATTTTAGTTAAAAAATACTCATAATTCCCAAGTGAAGGAAAAATTATGAGGTCACGGAGAAAAACCTCAACAAAATTCACAGAGGTTAAGGAATGAAAGGCCATATTTTATATATGAAACAACCAAAATGAAACTTGAGCAGAGTTCTTTGAGATTAAGGAATGAAAATATTTTTACGACCAGAGGTTTCATGAGGTTTTTCTTGTCTAATTTCTGATTCAATGAAGTGGAAATCTATTAAGCACATGATTATTTTTGTCACGTCCCCTTCCCTTCGATCCAATGCAAGGAAGGGAACATGACACTCATTCTGGACTTTTACAAAAAATTAGCTCCATTTATCAAATTCATATAAATAAAAATACATGTGTGCAGATGCATACTCAAATAAACACAACGGAACGAAACATTATCCACACACATATCGGTCATGCATTCAACATATAATCATAACAGTCTTCAGATAAAGACATTGCAGAATTAACACAAGAGAGTACTTCTATTGAAACAAAGTAGTCCCGAGCAACTGGCTATGCAACTGCAACATTCCACCCAACCATATGTCAGTTGTGCTCATCAAACTCTCAACACAACTGCCACCCTCGAGCTGGGCATGATTTCTACAAGGAAAATGGAACATCAGACTCACACATAGCCAAATATACACCAAAAATAAGCCAAGCCAATCCACAGTTGGGTTTATCAGGTTGCTAAGACAGTAGAAATGAAGAATTGCTAAGCTAGTGAGCTCAACCACAGAGCTATTGGTCTCTCTACAAGACCTAGCTAGCTTGGCACCCACAATACCTACACACCCAACACAATGAAGTATTCTCTTCACTACTATACAGTCCCTCAAGCCATATCTTCGCTTCTAGTGCTCTCAAGGTGTGCATAGAAAAGTATCCAAAGCCCTTTGATCTTGAATAAAGTTACACTCTTCACTAGCGTTATCAAGCCAATTTTGGATCCTCTTCTACTCTTGGTTGCTTACACCCAATTCAAACAAAATCAAGGGATACATATAGCCAAAGCCAAAGCTATACTACAAAAATACATAATTACACAATTGTTGGGCATGAAGGAAAAACGTTTTGACTGTGGGATGCCCAAAATGGGGTTTCCATGATTTTCCAAAATCGTGGGCACCTAAAAACGAATTGTTAGATGGGAGGAATCAACCCTTGGAGAGAAAAATCGATTTCAGAACACATTTATGGACATTCAAGGGACAGAAACAACCTCTATAAACCCCCAAATCGTGACTCTCTTCCTCCTAGCCACTCTGCAACACAAAAACGACTTCCTGTTTGTGGAAAATGAGGGAAAATGAGGGAAAATATGAAAGAAAACGCCCCATCTAGCTCATACTGTGTGAGGGAGCAAAGACCATAGGTGAAGAATGGCTGGGGAAGCAATTTCGTGGGTGTTTTCTTGCCCAAGAAGCCAAAATACGATTTTCCCAATTGATGGCTTGCCCATACACGAAATTGGGCAGCCATACCTCTCCATTCCCAATGCTTTAACTTCCTCACCTAACTCTTGGAAGAATTAAATGATTGGATACACAAGTCAAAATGGGTAATCGAGGGTTTATGGTTCTCTCATTGACACTTGGATTGACACTATTGGCTCAAGGGTTTGAATATTCTCTCCCTATTTCTTGTAACAATCATGCCCTTGTCTCGTGTAAAAATCATGCCCCTGTCTCGTGTTGCATTGCATAGCTAGTTGTGGGTATTTTATTAAAATGCATATTTACATGATTGTAATTTCTATTGTGTATGGCTAGCACAAGAAACATATGCATCGATTTTTAATTGAAGATACATAAAACACTAAATCAATGGTGAGGCCTTGGCCTTGAGCTCCTTACCACGATTTTATAACAATATTTACATCATTTACAATTTTAATGCAATAGGGTCAAAATCATGATATTACAATTTTCTCTATTTGGATAAAATGTAAATCACTCCAAATAGAGATGGTGGAATTCCAATTGTGAATACGAAAGGTATGCATGGGAGAACGAGCCAGGATGGCACATGTTATTTGGACGACCCTACCTTCAACGATGCAACTCAAAATCTGGGTTATGAAGTAACTGGGTTACTACTTGATAAGTCTTGATTCCAGCACTACCAAACCAACCATCTCAACGTAATTTGATGAGCTTGTAACTATGTTCATCGATCTAGTTACAGTTTTGGACAATACAAAAATTGTTAGTGCAGCTGAATGAAGACAAAAAAGAGGGTAACCAACATAGATGTCTTCCCTTTTCTAGAGGGACCCTACTTTAAGTGGTACT